>BLSH010448769.1:1143763-1161538 GCA_018402905.1 Glandirana rugosa | reverse complement strand
ATTGCAAACCTTGCGCAGCATTGGTAAAGACAGGGGGCAGGCAACAATTAAATAATACTAAGTAGATAGCCTTCCCTATTTCTATAGAGACAATAGAGCAGCGGTTCTCAACCCGTGGGTTGCGAGTTGACTGCCGATTTCCAGGGGGTCATGACCCTGCGTGGCTCGCAGCTCTCGCTGCAATCCAGACAGGCCCAACTCCGTAGTATGTTGGGTCCATTTCAGAGAGAGAGATGGGGGGAAAATCCCCAAGAAATTAGGATAGAGAGAGATAAAAGGGAAAGAAAAAGGATAACAAAGAGAAAGAATGGTACATCCTAAAATGTACCATAAGGGGTTTTAATACTGTGGAAGGGACTCAGGGAGCGATAAATGTCCGCGGGTTAGGGGCGCAAATTACTTGCCTGCCTTGGGTGCTGACAACCCATGCTACGGAAATAATTTTACTGCTAGGGGTCCCCGCAACTTGGGAAATTTTCTCAAGGGGTCACGGCACTAGAGAGGCTGAGAACCACTGCAATAGACGATCACACAGTAGAACGTGCTGTTGGCATGTTCTCACATAGCAGCACAATGCACAGTATTACAGCACACCTGTTTTGAAAGTGTGTTGGGGTGCCATTCATAGTGATTAGCAATGCTGTGCATAAAACACACTTAACATGCATTCCCGCAACAGCCTGGTGTTAAGGCCCTTAAACCTGTACACTTCCTGAATGTCACAGATCAAGATGTGAAATGTACATGCTATCATTTCACCTGTGACCTCCCCTAAGTAAAGTGCAAATTGCAGGAACACATTACAGCCAATCAGATTTCAGTTTTGGTAATACCAGTAAAGCTTATTCTGATTGGTTGCTTTAGGCTTGCTGATTTTCAGAGCACTGGCTTCTCACCCCATGAGGAGGTAGATCAGGACGGTGATGGAGAGAAGGACCCCGCGGTGCTGAGAGTGCCGGCACAGGAACAGGACCAGGTAACACAGCAGGCTCATGAGGACCACCCAGATCATCTGCAGGCGGAAGAAGTGATAGAGGCAGAAGAATCCACCGGCGATTGTGAACAGGTGTTTGATGTGAGACGGGAGGCCTGCAGGGATGGAGAACAAAGAAAGAAAGTATTATACAAAGCATACAAGCCACAATCTGCAAAGAAATTTCACTGTACTCCTGATTACCACCATCTGCAAAGTGTAGGCAACAGGGGCATTGCTAGGTCTACAAAAGATCTGGGGATAGAGCCCATAGCAGCGAAGTAAAGAAAGACATACACTTGAGCGGGCATACATGTAATAAAATAAATAATAATAGTAATAAATATACGTGTGTGTGTGTGTGTGTGTGTGTGTGTGTGTGTGTATATATATATATATATATATATATATACATACACACACATATACATACACACACACAGTCTGCATTCCAGACCGGGACATACCTGCTAATTGCAGAACTGCACCCACCCTGTAAGAGACCCAGGGCTATGGGCCCCAGACTCGGGGCTATAGCCCCAATAGCCATCCCCTAGCAACGTCTCTGGTAAGCAATCTCCTAAAGAAAATCTGTCATTAGAGAAATACAAAGGCTACTATTGCTAACATCCTTCACAACATGCCGGCTGCCTGGCTTTAAATACTTTCTGAGTAACTGATCTGGATCAAGCAAGCCAACATTGAAGTCAGAAATGGTGAATACTAAGAAAATATTAAAGCCAAATTATTAGCATGACAGCCAGGCAAAAAGCATTTTGACACAGGTCAGCAACAGCATCCTATATTTCCCCGACAGTCTCCTTTGATGCTATGCAAACTTTTTGGAATATGTGATGTTTACTAATCACAGGGCCTCATTTTACCAAATCATCCAAAATAAGAAATCGGTGTTGCTTGCAGCCACCAATCAGCAGGACCCTTTTCACTTCTTAGCCTACACTAAAAATATACAAATGGCAGTTGGTCATGTAGAGCCCAGACAGGTCTTATATCTGCATTTTGGTGAATGTGGCCTATCTAGGTCACCCCAAGCTATACATAGAGGGTCTCACCCAACCTCCAGAGCACTCTACAGCCCAGGCACATGAGTAGCAGCACCCAGATCTGCTCCAGCCCTTGCAGAGCGGTGGGAATAACGCAGCCATGGAGCAGTTGCTCGTAGAACTCCCTGCGGCTGAAGGCGGCCATGTCTGGTCCTGGAAAAATGGGGGGGTTCAGCGGTGACAACCTGCAGGCAGCAAACACACATTCCATCATTTACTGTATAGAAAGGCATGTATATCCATAGGAAAACATTACACTATCAGAATCAAAGGCACAGATATATTACCTAGCAACAGCTCCAGTTCTGCTCTATTCCATCCCTTCTCTCATTCTCCCCCCAGGAAAAGGGGGATGCTTCCATCAACTGTGTTTAGTCTTAACAAATGAGAGGAGACCAGAGGGAAATGCACCAGTCACTAACCTGGGCTACAGCTCATAATCCAATCCAAGCAGAGCCATGCCTGTCCAATAACAGAGCAGGACAGATGCAGACTGGCCAATCAAAGCCTAACAAACGAGCAGCCCTACATGCCACCGAGCAAAGCAGTACTGACTGACTAATCAGAGATCAGGAACTACAGGCTAGGCCAATCAGAGTGCAGGAACATACCAATGACCCACCCTGTCAAGTTTTTGGTGATTGCCAGGTATACTGGCCAATGGGATTGCGGGATGGGTGGGATTAGTAGGGAGACATGGCATTGAAAATGTAAAGAAAGGAATAGACGTGTGCAGAGAATTCCTACTGCAGAGTGTATAAGGGACAGCATCGATCCACTCTAAATGCAAGAATCCGTTATGGATTACTGATAATACAATACGATTATCTCCATGCGGGTACAGCATAACACGTCTGCATTCTTCTTCTGGAATTCGATTCTGCTGCCATCTAGTGTCACAATGTGCTATTGCATGTAGACTTTCTACAAAGGGATCAATATTCCCCTCTGCTGCCATCTAGTGTCACAATGTGCTATTGCATGTAGACGTTGGTTAGACTGCTACAAAGGGATCAATATGCCCTCCATCAGCATGGAATCTGCTGTCAACTGGTGTCATGTTTTGTTATCTCAGATGGGTGCAATGTACCTGCTTCCCAAAATGTACACGGATCAGCCATAACTATATGACCACCTACCTAATATTGAGTAGGTTCCCCTTTTTCCACCAATACAGAGCTGACCCTTCGCGGCAAGGACTCCACTAGACCTCTGAATGTATGCTGGGATATCTGGCACCAAGCCATCAGTAACAGATCCTTTAACCACTTCAACCCCGGAAGGATTTCCAGCTTTAGGACCGGAGCCCTTTTTGCGATTCGGCGCTGCGTCGCTTTAACTGACAATTGCGTGGTCGTGCGACGTTGTACCCAAACGAAATTTGCATCCTTTTTTTCCCACAAACAGAGCTTTCTTTTGGTGGTATTTGATCACCGCTGCGTCATTTCTGATCGCCGCTATAAACAAAAGAAGAGCGACAATTTTGCAAAAAAACCCAAATTTCTTACTTTTTCCTAAAATACAAATCCAAAAAAAAAATATAAAAAAACATTTTTTTTCAACGTTTTTGGCCGATTTATATTCGTCATCATATTTGCGATAAAAAAAATCGCAATTGGCGTTTATTGATTGGTTTGCGCAAAAGTGGTCGCGTTTACGGATGATGAGAATTCATTTTTGGGGTTTTTAATTTTTTTTAATTTTTTTACTAAAAATGGCGGTGATCTGCGATTTTTTACGGTACTGCGATATTTCAGCGGACATGTCGGAACGTTTTGACACTTTTTTGGGACCATTGGCATTTATACAGCGATCAGTGCTATAAAAATGCACGGATTACTGTGTAAATGTCATTGGCAGTGAAGGGGTTAACCTGCAGGGGGCGCTCTAAGGGTTAACTATGTTCCCTGGGCGTGTTCTAACTGTGTGGGGGATGCCCTAACAGGGGAAGGGAAGTTATCACAGCCTTCACGTAAAGGAAGGCTGTGATCACAGCCCTTCCCCCTCACACAGAGCGGAGGTCCGTGTTTACATACACGGACCTCCGCTCATTCGCTCCGGGGGGGCATCGCGGGTGGCCGGCGGCAATCGAAGCCGCCGCACCCGCTCCCTGGCCCCCCCTGGACACAGTGAGCGCGCGGGCGCGCCTCCGGCGGCGCGCGCGCGCTCACTATACACGTTCCCGCAGCCGCCGTCGTATGACGGCGATTTGCGGGAACGAGCCACTTTGCCGCCGTCAATTGCCGATCGGCGGTCGGCAAGTGGTTAAGTCCTGCATAGCCAGCCATAGACAGTTTGAAACTCAGCCGGTTCAGCAGGACCAGCCAAGATTCAAACCATGTATAGGCAGTAGTGCCGGGACAAGGCCATCCATAAGTGCCAAACTGCCCCCCCCCCCACCGTTCATGATGTGCAAGCACCCAAGCAGTCAAAATGACTGCCGTTGTCACCACATCTGTCATCCTTGTAACAGAAGGAAGGTGGTCCCATCCACACAGTAAACTATTGCAGCCAGGGGGCAGGCGTCCCTCTCGCCAACCCCTTGTCCTGGCCCTGATGGACAGGATGATTGTACCTAAGTTGATCGACAGATTTGGTACAACCAGCATGTCGGATTTTCCATGCAATTATTGCTGTGGCTATAGCTGCTAGCAATAATCACTAAGTGTTCTCCCGGTGGCAGGGTTGGCTCCCTGCACTCAAGAGAGCAACCCCCTAGCCAGGAGAACACAATAGCTCCACAGAAGGCATTCCTCCATCAATACTCACTGTGTCAATGGGGGAATCAGGAAAGAAAATTGCACCGTCTATGGCCAGCTTAACCCCTACAGATCCGCGCTATTGCCGAAGTACAGCTCCAGCGCGGATCTGAAATGCCGGGACGACGTCCATGGACGTTGTCCCCTGTGCACGTTCCCGGCGCGCCCCCTGGCGGCAGCGGCGGCGCACGCGCGGCCGGCGTGCCCGTGGGTCGGGCGGACTCGATGTCCGCTCGAAACCCATGATCGCCTCACAGAGCTGCAGAACGGGGAACCGCTGATGTAAACACGGCGGTTCTCTGTTCTTTTACAGGGGACATGCCAAATCTACTGATCCCTGTCACTGGGATCAGTTAGATCTGTTATGTCCCGACCAGCCCCGCCCCCCCACAGTTAGAACACACCCAGGGAACATAGTTAACCCTTTCACTGCCCCCTGCAGGTTAACCCCTTCACTGCCAATGACATTTATACAGTAATCAGTGGACATTTAAATTTCTGATCGCTGTATAAATGTCTTTGATCCCAAAAATGTGTAAAAAATGTCCAACATTTCTGCTGCAATATCGCAGTCCCAATAGAAAAATCGCAGATCGCCGCCATTACTAGTAAAAAAAATAATAATAATAAAAACGCCATAAATCAATTCCCATAGTTTGTAGACGAGATAACTTTTGCACAAACCAATCAATATACGCCGATTGAGATTTTTTGTTACCAAAATTATGTAGAAGAATATATATCGGCCTAAACTGATGAATAATTTTTTTATTTTTTTTATGGATTTGTATTTTAGCAAAAAGTAAAAAATATTGTTCTTTTTTGCAAAATTGTCGCTCTTTTTTTTGTTTATAGCGGCGATCAGAAATCACGCAGAGGGGATCAAATACCACCAAAAGAAAGCTCTATTTGTGGGGAAAAAAGGACGCAAATTTTATTTGGGTACAACGTCGCACGACCGCGCAATTGTCATTCAAAATGCGACAGCGCTGAAAACTGAAAATTGGTCTGGGCAGGAGGGGGGTTTAAGTGCCCAGTAATGAAGTGGTTAAGTTGTGAAGTGGGACCTCCGTGTATCAGACTTGTTTTTCCTGCATGTCCCACAGATGCTTGATTGGACTGAGATCTGGAGACTTTGGAAGCCAAGTTAACACCTCCACCTCGTGTGTCTCAAACCAGTTTTGCAGTGTGGCAGGGCACATTATCCAGCTGAAAGAGGTTACTGTCATACCGTTTCCATGAAGGGGTGTACTTTGTCACCAACAATGTTTAGGTAGGTGGTATGTGTCAAAGTAACATCCTTATGAATATCAGGACCCAAGGTTTCCCAGAAGAAAAATTTCCATAACATTACACCGCTGATGTTCTGTCAGATTAGGTGACCCGTCAGATTTCATAACGGAAGTGACATTCTGTCCCGACCATCTTGGTACACCCCGCACTCAGCCACACTAAGTCTACAGTCTGAAGTTGCCAAGTGGACATTCCTTTACACCCACTGAAGTTTTGCTGATCTCACAGGTTTGTTAATCTGACAGAAGAATGCTGCTTTTAAAATTCAACATCAAATCAGTGTGACGGACTTCTAAATACCGTATTTCACGATATAAGCTCAGTTTACTGGTGAAAATAAGTGTGAAATGCAAGACTTCAGTCGATGTAAAAAGATGTCCGCTTGGCAATTTTAGACTGTAGGCCTTTTGTGGCTGAGTGCGGGGTGTACCAAGATGGCCACAACAGAACCTCACTTCCGTTATGAAATCTGATGGGTTGCCTAATCTGACAGAACTCTGGCTTGCCTTCTTCTCATACTACATCCTGATGCCATCTTTTCCCTAGGTAAGCAACGCATACGCACCCAACCATCCATGTGATGCAAGAGAAAACATAATTCATCAGACCAGGCCACCTTGTTCCATTACTACATGGTCCAGTTTTGATGCTCATCTGCCCATTGTAGGCACTTTTGTGAACACAGGTCAGCATGACACCCTGGCCGGTCTGCAGATACACAGCCCCTTAAGCCCCTTTCACACGTGTGCGCCCTGAAAGTTGCACAATTTTTTGCCGTGATTTTGATGCGACTTTAAGCGATGCCTATGTAATCTTGAGATCTATGGACCTCAAATTGCATCAAAGTCGGACCAAAGTAATGTAGGGGCCACGTTGAACTCACATAGATATGAACGGTACTCATTGGAAATCATGGCGTACAACTTGCCACGCAACTTCACAGTACCAAGTCGCAGGACAAGTCGCACAAGTGTGAATTGGGACTCAACAATCTGTGACACCCAATTCTTTTCTGCCACCTGTCAGTGGGTGATGAAGTTATGGCTGATCGGTGTCTATTGCAGGAAAAAAAATGCAGCAGAAGGAATGAGACTTCTTACCCAAGTCCACACTGAAACCCCCATAGCTGGCCTGTTATATTAACCCACCTGCTCCATTCTTTTGGTGGTAAGGGGGCAGTCAGGTGAAATATCAACACTGCATGTATGCACCAGATTTGCAATTTCCCTTTCTAACCAAAGAAATGGCCGCCTAAACATTAGCCGACAGACTTTTTCGCCGCTCAGCACTGCCTCTAGAGTCTAGTAGTGGTATTGCTCCCACTGCCATGGTAATACGGGGAGGAGCGGACGCCATACCAGCTGCAGAATTAAGCCAATCACAGCCTGGCCCAGCTTCTTTCTCCACTCTACGACCAACCAGGCGGCGTGGAACGATCGTCTTGCGAGGTTCATAGACCGCGGTAGTGACCTCCCCCTTCGTTTTAGACCAATAAGGCATGGGGTGCCGGCCTTTTCAATGAGTCGACAAGGTGTGCTTGAAATGCAGCGTTCTGGTTGGATGGCACATGACAGACCTGTGACATGATTGGAGGAAAGGTGACAGTAGGCGTGGGAAGTGCTGTACTCTAGGCAGGAAGATGCAGGTTATAGGGAAGAGCTGGATTGGCTGGAGGGACACAGCAATCAGGAGGACACAAGTAAGTCTATATGTTCAGCCTTTCATTTATATATCATATAATATAGCTTGCTAGAGGTCTCTTCCTGGCTGTGTTATAAAACATGACATTGCAGTGTATGCAGGGTTTTGCAATGCAGTTGGAAATCTATAAGGAGCCCTCCCACCTCCACATATAAAAGTCACCCCTACTTTACTACTCACAATATTTCCATAGATGATATTTAATACCCCAGCAATTTATAGAATTTGTATTTTTCCATGTTTTCCTGGGAATCGGTTGATTTGCATGTTGTAGGCACACAGCGCATTGCCATTCATTCCTGCGGAAGGGGCACTCGCTCAGTGTTGCCAACCTCCCGCAGCATTTTTTACTGGCAAAACATGGAAAATTTACTGGCGGAGCACGTTTTTTACTGACAACCTGGAAAATAACAGAACTCCTATTAAAAACTAAGACAATTGATATTCAAACACAAAATGGAAACACTGACAATACCCATATCAAGTAATTTGCTTGGTTTACACTTAAAAAATCAGCACGGCATGACAAATTATCAGACCCTGATATTCATAGACAATTGTAAAAATCACTGATTTTTACAAACTGTCAGTAAATTTACTGGCGGTTGGCAACCCTGCACTCGCTAAAAGCCACATCTAAACTGCAGCTAACAGCATGTTTTATATCTGTACAATGTTGAAAGCCGCAGTATAGAATTCTCCATGTGCAGGAGCATGCCCAGGTTCATTACTGCTAATGTTTCTTCATATGGGGCGCCATGGATGCTGCCGGGGATCATTTTGGCAATTGATTGTTTCTAGGTGATCCGGCTATTCTGTGTCCCATGGACAGTCATATTTTTTTGCCCCCCATGCAGCCAGGTTACTAGCACAGTAAAGACGCTATGCGACTGTGTTCTATTGGTTGCTAGGAAAACGGCGAACACCATTGGTTGTTATGGTGCTAGCAGTGCCAGCGCCCTAATAATCAGCCCAGTAACACTATCTTGTGTATACTGCCTCTGGCCACATGTCATAGGTGTAAAGAATCACCAGATTCAAAGATTGTTGCTTTCCCACTGCTAATTACTCTGCAAACTCTACATGGATGTCCAAAGCAAAAAGTTATTTCTAAATTTTTTTCAATCTTCATTTTCGCTAACAATGCTTTGATCAATCTAAATACAATCCACCCGTGCAAAATATATGTGCCTATACACTCCTCCTGTTGCTGCTGTTCATTACACAATCAATTATTAAACTGCAAGCCATAGCACAAACCGTACCAAATTAAAGTGCAAATTCCTAAAGTGCACATATTGTGCATACACCATAACCTTTGAATGTCAAAAACATATACAGTAAGTAATACAATCAAAAAGTGCTGTAGTGCTCCAAAAATATCACATGGTGATCTGTGCTCCACACACCCCCTTGTGCTTTAAAGTGGTTGTCAACTCGTGACAACCACTTTAACCTACAGGTAAGCCTACAATAAAGCTTACCTGAAGGCTCCCTGCATATCTCCCAAACCTGCACGGTTTAGGAGATATTGCAGTGTAATGGATGTGCCAACGTCATTTTGGCACATGCGCAGTGAAGAAACGGCCTCCGTGCCTTTTCTTCACTGAGATCGTGCCGTGACTGGCGGCTCCTGTGCGCATGCGCAGGAGTGACATCGCGCAACTCCGGCCAGTCACAGAGCCAGAGAGAAGGAAGAGGGGCTGAAGATGGACGCGGCCAGCACAGAGGACATTGCTGGACATCGCAGGCTTTGTTTGCAGGTAAGTGACACATAATGGGCTACTATGCAATGCATAGTAGCCCATTATGTTTCTACTTTGCAGGGGAGTATAGAGGAAGTAAACCCCATCAGGGTTTACTTCCTCTTTAACTCACCAGTAAGGATGGGCTCGGCCTTCACTCTTCTATGTTTTTGACATTCAAATGTTATGGCGTATGCAAAATATCTGCACTTTTGGAATTTGCACTTTAATTTGGTACTGTTTACGCTGTGGTTTGCGGTTTAATGCTTTGATCAAGCTTCATGTATGGCAGGATAATTTTAAAAGGCCAAAAGCAGTATAATGTACTGCAGTTAATGTAAGCGGAGTTACAGTGTGCTAAGGTGGCATCAGGCGCGTTGCTAGGTCCACAAAAGATCTGGGGCTAGAGCCCATAGCAGCTAAGTAAAGAAAATCATACTCTTGAGCGGGCATACACATGTATATAATATAGGTGTGTGTGCGTGTGTGACATCAGGGTCCCCAGAGAGCCCCTTCCTTACATCAGGGTCCCCAGAGAGCCCCTTCCTTACATCAGGGTCCCCAGAGAGCCCCTTTCTTACATCAGGGTCCACAGAGAGCCCACCCTTACATCAGGGTCCACAGAGAGCTCTCCTTACATCAGGGTCCCTAGAGAACCTCCCCGTTTATCAGGGTCCCCAGAGAGCCTCCCCATACATCAGGGTCCCCAGAGAGCCTCCCTATACATCAGAATCCCTAGAGAGCCCCCAATACATATGGGTCCCCAGAGAGCCCCCCTATACATCAGGGTCCCTAGAGAGCCACCCCGTACATCAGGGTACCCAGAGATCCTCCCCATACATCAGGGTCTACAGAGAGCCTCCCCCTTGCATCAGGGTCTACCAGAGATCCTCCCCATACATCAGGGTCTACAGAGAGCCCCCCCCTTGCATCAGGGTCTACAGAGAGCCTCCCCCTTGCATCAGGGTCTACTGAGAGCCCCCCCTTACATCAGGGTCCCCAGAGAGCCTCCCCATACATCCGGGTCCCCAGAACGCCTCCCTATACATCAGGGTCCCCAGAGAGCCTCCCCATGCATCAGGGTCCCCAGAGAGCCTCCCCATACATCAGTGTCCCCAGAGAGCCTCCCCACACATCAGAGAAAGAGGGGGATGAAAGAGAGACCCCCTACCCCTGCCTGCAGTCCCTACTGTCCCAGCCTCTGTCTGTGTGGGTAGGTGTGTGTGATCCACCTACCTCCTACCCGTACTCGGTCAGCCTTTTTTCTTCCTGTTCCATGACAGTCACAGCAAGCTAGTAGAGGAGCTTGGAGAAGGAGTGCAGGCTCTGGGAAGCACCGGGGATGCTGCTCAGGGTGGTGGTGAGGCTTTGTCTTCTCTCTCTCACTCCCTCCTGTTCTCTTCCCGGCTGCCCAGGCTCCCCCTCCCTATTTGAAGATGCCACTGCCCTGCACTCCACTGCCACTGGACCAGCAGTGTCTGTTCCAGTCCAGTACCATGGCAAGGGGGCTGGACTCAACTCTTTAGGCCCCACAAGAATGAGCGCGGAGGAGAAGGAAGTGGAACCCTCCTCCGCTTTGAATGCTGGGCAGGGTGGGAGTCACGGCCGTGATGTCACTGGTTGCTAGACACTAGGCGGCTCTAGCCACTAGTGACCAGGAGTAGAGTCAGGTGGAGGGAGGGTGGAGCTGGAGCCAGTGCTACCGCGGCTCAGTCTTCCCCTGCCTCCTGCATTTTGGACTGGGACATACCTGCTAATTGCAGAATTGCATCCACTCAGTAAGAGACTCGGGGCTATGGGCCCCAGACTCAGGGCTATAGCCCCAATAGCCACCCCCTAGCAACGCCCCTGGGTGGCATTATGCTAAAATGAGAAAAAGATAAAAAAAAAAGCCCCTTTAACATCCCTTTTCAGCCAATCCCATAGCTCCCAACTGTCCCTGATTTTGGGGGACTGTCCCTGATTTGGAACAAAGTCCCTCTTTCCTCCTCATGTGTCCCTAATTTTGGTCTGATCTATATAGTTGTATATAAAATGCACTTTTTATCTTTCAACAAGTGTTTCCCAGTGCTAAACCTTTCATCCAATTTCTAAATTACTGCATTTGTAAATTCCAAAAACCAATATAAAGTAATGATAAAAAAAGCACTTGTGTGTTCAACTCATCGTTTTTTTTGGATAATTTTTCTTTAAGGGGGCGTGGCAGGAGGTGTGTCCTATGCCTACATACCTTTTTTTAATAGGTATCCCTCTTTCCCATCTAAAAAAGTTGTGAGGTATGCAATCTATAGGCTATCGTGGTTTCCAATGACTTCAATACTTTGTGAAGCTCTGACTTTGAACAAGAGCTTCCTGAGCTACCCAGACCAGCCAATCAGACTCTTGCTGTCCCAGCACATGGTAGGCTAAAGTTTAGTGGTATTGGTAGCAGGAAAATACATCAGCAGTCCTTTACCGTGTGAGTTCACTATTGACATTTTAATCTCTCTTCCACAGAAAAAGCAACATGGCACCGGAAGCAGAGGCACCCATTCCTCACCCTTACTGGCCTCGTGATCTGCACATCGAGGGCTACCGACCCAATGATCGCGCCATGTGGGAGATTTTGGCCTTCCTGTTCTCAGTATCTGGGGTGTTTCTGGTTGGGACCTGGTTCCTGGCTGGCCGGGTTGTAGGGATCAGCACTGTTCGTCGTCTCATCCTCTGCTGGTTCATGGTCTGTGGTTTCATCCATGGCGTCATTGAAGGCTGGTTCTCTCTCTACTATCCCATCATTCCAAGGGACCAGGCATTCCTGTCTCAGCTGTGTAAGCGAAATACGATTTAAATGCATCTAAATGCAAGACTTCTTTTTTTTTTTCTTGGATAGAGTGGGGAAGGGCTTTAACTCCTGTCAGGTCTTTATTACGGTCTGTGTTCCCATTGGGAATATTCACCCTGTCAATTTGTCTTGGTGACTAATGTCCGTAATAAGAAGGTCAACATTTTGCAGTTGTCACTAAAACAGGAGGTGAGGGTAAATATTCCAATGGGGACACCTGTTCCAGTGTCTGCTGTCTAAGAGGGGATTTAATATTTTTTAAATCTTTTTTTAGAGGGATTTCCTCTCATTACCTGTTGTGTTTTTGCAACACAACAGGTAATGGTTTTTTGCAACGCAACAGGTAAAAAGACAAAAAGTTTTTACTACATTTTGAAAACAATAGGGAAGGGTTTTTTTTTTTGTTTTTTTGCTTTCTGCAATAGATCACAGAAAGCAAAAAAAATAAAAGAATTATAACCCTTCCCTATTGTTTTCAAAATGTAGTAAAAACGTTTTGGCTTTGTATATTCTTTAAATAGTAGGGGGCTTACACGTCAGTACATTAGATAACATTATAGTTGTTAGATCAGTATTACAAGAAGCCTTTTTGAAAGGGGAGTTTAGCTCCCACAGTCTATGTATTTTCCTGTACAATGTCCACTATGCTTGTCATTTGAATCTTCTGTTGTATCTCATTCTAGGGAAGGAATATGGCAAAGGAGACAGCAGATACATTATGTGAGTATCAAGAGGTGCGACCTTTGAATATTTACTTTTTAGGGGCCCAGACATTAAGGTCTTTCACATGGGCGAATCTCTCTGCTGAGTAGGCAGATGACAGGTCCGATCAGCTATGCAGAGCAGACACAGTCCTGCTCTCCTCTATTGGGCAATCAGATGTAAACAGCCCGCCTATCCTTTTCCATCAGATCTGCCGGATGGATGGGGAATAGGACCACCATCCGTCTGTTTTTGGTGGACAGGATCAGATCAGATAGCGGCAGGTGTCAGTGGACATGTACAGCCAAAAAATAAGTCATTCCTGCGCTTGAAGAGAGGGGGCTTCCTACAATGGTGAACAGGGGAATCTGCTTGGGATAACACCAGGTAATATGCCGCCGTGCTGCCCTTTGATAGAATGGGGAAGCCCTGACACACTGAAATGAACAAAAACACACAAGGGCACACTGGCCTAGTGCATTATCCGCAGTACAATAATTTATTAAAAATCATAAAAACATACTTACAGAGGCTCTGAGGAAGAGGTTGTGGCCTCGAAACCCGTAAAACAGCCTTATAGGACACCATCAGCGAACGGTGGATTGGATGCGAGGCCGTGAGGTGCTCGAAATGCCTATTAACTGATTTTGTTTGTATGTTTTTATGATTTTTAATAAATTATTGTACTGAGGATAATGCACTAGGCCAGTGCGCCCTTGTGTGTCAGTGGACATGTGCCCGCTGACAACCGCCGCTCCATAGAAGAAACTGGAGGGTCCGATCAGGTCCGCCTGAAAAACTGTGAAAGGAGCCTAAGGGGTTTATTTACTAAAGGCAAATCCACTTTGCACTACAAGTGCACTTGGAAGTGCAGTCGCTGTAGATCTGAGGGGGAATGCAAGGAAAATAAAGAACAGCATTTTTGCTTGTACATGATTGGATGATAAAATCAGCAGAGCTTCCCCTGATTTCAGATCTTCCCCTCAGATTTACAGCGACTGCACTTGTAGTGCAGAGTGGATTCTCCTTTAGTAATTCAACCCTACTGTAGCCCCTGACATTTCCATCTTTTATGGGGTTTGGAAGTCTTTAACCTCTAGAGATCTGCGCTATAGACGAAAGACGTCTACAGCGCGGATCTGAATCTCCGGGTGGACGTCCGCCCCTTTACACGGCCCTTGCGCACACTCACAGGTGGCGCGCGCGGCCGTCGCACGCTGCGTGGGCGTGCCCGTGGGTCGGGCAGACTCGATGTCCGCTCCTGACCCGCGATCGCCTGCAAAGCTGTAGAACGGGGAACCGCCAATGTAAACACGGGGGTTCCCCGTTCTGTGAGAGGGGGACAAGCAGATCTACTGATCCCTGTCACTGGGACATTTATACAGTAATCAGTGGACATTTAAATTTCTGATCACTGTATATATGTCATTGGTCCCAAATATGTCCGACATGTCCCCCCCAATATCAAAGTCCTGATAAAAATGGCAGATCGCTGCCATTACTAGTAAAAAAAAAAAAATAATAAAAACGCCATAAATCAATTCCCATAGTTTGTAGATGCGATAACTTTTGCGCAAACCAATCAATAAACGCCGATTGCGATTTTTTTTTTTTTTTTTACCAAAAATATGTAGAAGAATATAAATAGGCCAAACCCAATGAATCATTTTTTTTTTATTTTTGGATATTTATTAGAGCAAAAAGTAAAAAATATTGTTCTTTTTTCAAAATTGTTGCTCTTGGTTTTGTTTATAGCGCAAAAAATAAAAACCACAGAGGTGATCAAATACCACCAAAAGAAAGCTCTATTTGTGGGGAAAAAGGACATCAATTTTATTTGGGTACAACGTCGCACGACCGCGCAATTGTCATTCAAAATGCGACAGCGCTGAAACCTGAAAATTGGTCTGGGCAGGAGGGGGTTTAAGTGCCCAGTAAGGAAGTGGTTAATAAAACACAGACCCCACCTCAGAGGACTGAGCATAATCTGATACTGGGAGTTTTAGGCTTTCCCACCTACTTATGTGTGGTTCAGCCCTTCTTGATATGTTCTTCGTAATATAAAATAAATAAAAACTCAAGAAGAGGGAGTAGGAACCCCCTCATAAAGGTAACAGGTGTGCACACCCAGGAAATCTCTATTGGGTGGACTGAACCACTAAAAATGATGAAAAATGCTGAACAGAACCTGAAAGGGCTGATGTCAATGGAATATCATGGACCTACTGCATCTGCACCAGGGCCTTGTAATCAGAGGCCTTCAAATCACCATTCTGGAACAACAGTGCCCACCGTGTATATGTATCCTCTTGTATTGTACCGATTTGCATTGTAATTGCACTGTCTGCCCCAATGTTGTAATGCGCTGTGCAAACTGTTGGCGCTATATAAATCCTGTATAATATTAATAATAGACAGAGACAAGCCATGTGAGCAGATGATAAAATACCTGATGGAAACCTGTTATAGGAGTATCTGTATGCCACTACCATTTCTGACCATTTTCAGATATTGATAGTTTCATGACCATCATGTTGGTGTTTCTACTCCACATTTAAGGGCCACTGACTTGGAGCCCATTTGCATTACCTTACAAACAGGGTTTATGTTTAATAAAATATTCCGCCTTCTTATCAGAACTTTAGCTCAAGTGTATATCTGCTCATTATAATTGTCAGAAGTCAGCTTGTTTTGTTGCTCTTTTCCAGGATATCTAACATCTTGCCATTTCTCCTACAGAGCTGATAATTTCACTGTTTGCATGGAAACCATCACCGCCTGGGCCTGGGGTCCGCTCAGTGTCTGGACTGTCATCTCCTTCTTGCAGAATAAGCCGTACCGTTTCGTGCTGCAGCTCATCGTGTCACTTGGTAAGGGGAAGGCATGCATTGGGACTTGGTGTTGATGAGCCTATGTATACAAGCTAGAGCAGTGAAAATTGTGTTGTGATAACAGCCAATTACTCAAAACTTTTGCCTATTCCGGTCTGTGTCCATATAGGGAAATTCCTACACTTCCTGTCTTGATGACCACTGTACAATAATAGTACTCCCAACAGTCGCAATTTCAATTACAAACAGCCATCATCTTCAGCTCTCACCGGAAAGGTCAAACTCGCATTTCTTAAGATCTATAAATGCTTGTGTTACAGCCTCCCGATCATCAGTTATCCAGGCAATTGCTTGTAGCAACAGAAATCGCTCCGTATTATTCCTCCTCCTAGTTCTTTGGTCATTCTTGAACTCCACAGCAATCTAGCTAAAAAGGATTACAGCTTCAAATCCCCTGGGACTTTCCACCTCTCCTCCAATATATTGGACAGGAACTTGACACAGTCATAAGATTAAATCAAATGCCTCTGATGAAGTTATATGATTAAACATGTCAGCCATGCTAGAGCTGGCATTTGTAATTGTTTTACTTAGATTTAAATAAATTAAGAGTTCTACTATACTGGCTTTATGTTTGAGACTGTATATCTAGTTCCTGCCCAATATACTGGAGGAGAGGTGGAAAGTCCTAGGTGATTTGCAGATGTAATTTTGTTTAGGGTCCTTACACACAGGGGTGTCAAGCTGCTGTGTACCTTCCAGCATTCTGGTGTGCCCAGGAGGGATGGGTGCAGCATCCAGCTCCACTGCCTGCAGCCTGTCAATGTCTATGGTAAGCTATAATTGCTGTATCCATGGTACTCACATTTAGGGCCCTATGTGTTTAAGGGCCGAATGTCCAGAGTGCAGAAGAGCTGATGATCAGGATACTGTAACACAAGCATTTATAGACCTTCAGTCAGCCTGACATTCTGGTGAGTGCTGAAGCTGATGATAATTTGTGAGTAATTGAAGACACAGCTATAGGAGCGCCAGTATTGTTATCTGGTGACACAGGAGTGGGTGGATGAACTGTGTCTGGATTTCAATATATACAAGTGTGGTGTTGATATTTGTGAACTAATTGATCACCACTGTCACACACTGACACACAAGGTAACGTTTGGATAGGAAGTGAAGGGAAATTTCCTCAGTGTTCACTATGGCAGCCCATAGATGACTCGCTTTTCTTTCTGTGTTGATGAGGAATGCCTCCCGCAGTGCTGTTGTGTTCTGCGGAAGGGAAGATGTGACAGGGGGCATGGGGAGCCTTCCTGGCTGGCAGAACACATTGATTACTGCTAGAGACTATAGCCACCAGCAGTAATCTTATGTAAAAAATACAACAGGCTGGTTGTATCCAAGTTGATCGCTGGATCAGCTTGAGTACAATCAGTCTGCCCATACATGGATCAAATATTGGCCGGGCCCTGCTAAACCAGCCAAATTTTGATCCAAGTATGGCAGGCTTAAAGCGGAGTTCCACACTTTTTTTGTTTATTAAAAGTCAGCAGCTACAAAAAGTGTAGCTGCTGACTTTTAATAAACAGTAACCTGTCTCCCAGTCCAGCGACGGCTGCTCCCGAGGCCTCGCTCGTCTCCTCCCGATGGCCCCGCTATTCCTAGTGTGGGCACCCGGCCCGGCTTCACGGCCGGGCACCCACTGTGCATGCGCGAGTCGCGCTGCGCATTCCTAGCGGCCAGGCAATCTTCTGGGACCTGTGACGTGTCCCAGAAGATTGCCAGGAGGGAGGGGCCGCCTAGGAGGAGAGGAGTGGCCTAGGCGGCCCAGAGGCGGAAGGTGGAAGAGGGACAGGAAGTCCCTCTGAAACCTGGGGACACACTCC
>BLSH010448769.1:1117387-1137002 GCA_018402905.1 Glandirana rugosa | reverse complement strand
ATGTTCATGAATCAAGCAATACATTATGTACTCCGAGAAAATATAACAAAATTAATGGCCCGATTGGTCCAACCACTTTGAGGTAGATTGAATAACTGGCCGTTTGTTGCTTTAATGATAATAAGTGACTATTAAGGGAGATTTACATATGTATGGGTGCCTGGAACAGCGTGACTGAAGACCCCTCCCTTTTCCTGCATAGTGTATAAATGATGAGGAGCTGATCGTGGGGTCACGCCCTCCGTAGAAGTCGTGATGACGAAACGCGTCAGGGCGTGACCCCACGACTAGGAAGTGACGTCGCGCGCTCCAAACACGCGAAGTGAAGGCATCAGGACATTATACGCCGGAGCTGAGCACGGAGCGGTGAGACGCACCCATAATACTGTTACTATTGTAACCGCGAGATTTGCAATTTGCTTTGTAAGTGTGATTTTATAGGGGGATAGCAATAAATACGTTTTACGGGATTACGCTATGGTATTGTCCTTTTTCCCATATCATGATCTACTAATTTTGGACGGAGTCCGCTGATCGGATGTGAGATAAGGCAGAAGGCTCCGAGCGTGCAACACAGCACAACCTATTGAAGGTCTCTGTTGTTTCCACTTTCTGGTAAGCAGATTGTGGATTTGTATATTGCACGCGGTGCCCTATTCCCATTCTTTTCGGGTGATTGGAATATACCATCACAGCAAGATACCTTGTGATTCCTGAGAACTTTACCCACTATTCTTCCAGCTTCATCTTTGTGTGGAAATTGATTTGGGACTTAATATTAGCGCTATTTTTGCACTTGTTGGTGGCGGTGATCTTCAGTTATTATTGTGCATCTTATAAGATTGTTTGTTTGTTTTTAATGGCAGCTTTTTTAAGCCCTGTCAATATTGAGACTCATTCCTAAAAGGGACCCGGTAATTCCTATCTGCGCTGATTGGTGTGTCTGGAGACAGGAATTAGGGGTGACAACACCATTTCTCTTTTGCTGTCTCGCTACTTAACCCTGTAGTAGTTGTCACCCATAACTATTTGCATTTTAATTAGTTTCTTCTATCTCCCAATGGGGGGCATCAAAAAGGGAATTATTAGAGTCCACACACCAGGACCATATTTTTTGAAAATTGTTAAGGCATCCCCTATGTTTTAGGGTTAATCTCTCCCTTCGCAATGTAAAATTAAGAACATCACACCATAGTTTATGTGTTTGGGGGTGTAGGTGAAATCCACTTTTGTAATAGGAGTTTTCTTGCTAAATATTAGTACCTTGTCCACATAGTGTGCATTTCCTCTGGGAGTAAATCTTCTGGGATCACTCCCAGAAGTACAAATTTGGGATCTATGGCCACCCTCGTTGAACATAGAGAATTTTAAAGTTGTAAACACCCTTTCCCAATAGCGATGACATTTGGGACACTGCCATGTCATAGCCTTTATTAGTGGAGGCTGGTACAGACAGTGTGCCTCCCATTGACATTCAGTATGAGTGGAACAGACATCAGTGGTTTTTTACAGTAAACAGTGCAAAGTGCAATACTTGGTGGAAAACAATTTATTGACGTCAGACCAGAACCAGTTAGATTTTGATTGCTGTAGGAACTGCACTTTGCACTTAACTCTTTGCTCCTGCACTTATTGATTGAATAAGTCTGCAAATATCTGACTCTTCTCTTTCCTCACAGGTCAGCTTTACGGAGATGTCCTGTATTTCTACACCGAATACCGGGAAGGTTTCAGTCACAGTGAGATGTGGCATCCAATCTATTTCTGGTTTTACTTTGTATTCATGAACTCTCTCTGGATTATCATCCCATTTTCGCTGATTGTGGATGCCTGGGTCAACCTTAGCCAAGTACAAGGGACAGCAGATGCTGCGCGGCTTAAAAACAAAGCTAAACGGAACTGAAGGTGGCCAACAGGAAGTAGACAACCTATTTAGAGAGTTCATGACTGTCACAAATACCTTTTTTGAAGTACAGAGTTGTGTACAGTGCCCAGTTTTTCTTTTATGTTTTATCTGTCAAGATGGACATAGTCTCTGTCAAAAGAAGTTTTTTTTTTTGCAACAGTTGCTGCTTTTATTGAAATGTTTAGTTTATATTTTTAACTTTGACATTAATATCACATTTTACACGACTGTTCGGACTGTGTGTGATTTTCACTTGGCTGCAGTAAAACGCCCCAAGAACATCAGAAAAAATGTTTTCCAGGTCTTGTACAACCACTGTAGGCAAGAAAATAGCTAAAAGGGCAAAGCCAAAAGATGGTTACCTTAATTATTGATATTTAATCCTAAAACAGGGATCTTCAAACTTCCTAAACAAAAGGCCAGTTTCCTGTCAATCAGACTTTAGGGAGGCCAGATTGTGCCCAGTGGGAATAGAGAATAGAATGCCCCAGCATAAGAGGGAGTGGATAATGTCTCAGGCTTGGTGGTCAGTCAGGAGTAAATAGATTACACAGTACTTTGTAGTCAGTATAAGGAGGAATACTGCCTCATTATTAGTATTAGTGCGAGGAACAGTGCAGATGGAAGAAATAGTGGCCAATCATTTATATCAGCGGGAGGAAATATGCCTCGTTGTTGGTGCCAGAGGAAGGAATAGTGTCACATCTTTGTCAATGGAAGGAATATTGCCTTGTGGTTGGTGTCAGTGGGAGGAATGGTGCCTCATCAATGGTGTCAGTTGGAGGAATAGTGCCCCATATCAGTAGGAAGCAAAAGGTTCTATCCAACCCATGTGCCACAATTTGGAAACTACTCTAGAACATCATGTGAGGGTTGATTTACTGAATCAAATACACTGTGCACTTTGCAAGTGAAGTGGCACTCTTTTCCCCAGAGCTTAGTGAACGTGGCAAAGTTCTGCTGGTTTCCATTAGCCAATCAAGTGCAAGCAAAAATGCTGTGTTTTTTTTTTTATACTTATTTATTTTCTTGCACCTGATTGGGTATGCTTTACAAAGTGAAACTTCACCACATTCACTAAGCTTTGGGGAAGATGACTGCAACGGCACTTTGCTTGAAAAGTGCAGTCTGTTTGCCTTTTCTAAATCGACCTCAATGTCTCAGGCTTGGTGGTCAGTTAGAGTAAATAAATTACATAGCTCCTGTGGTCAGTAATAGGAGCAACTGCCCCCCATCGTTGGTGTGGGAAAACTAGTGCCAAATCATTTAGTATATCAGTGGGAGTAATTATGCCCTGTTGATATCAGTGGAAGGAATAGTACCCAATCTCTGGTGTCAGTGAAAGGAATAGTGCCCCGTCAGTGCTGTCAGGGGGAGGAATAGTCCCCCGTCAGTGGTGTCAGTTGGAGGAATAGTGCCTAGTATCAGTAGGAATAACTGTGCCCCAAGGACCAGATAAAGGCAAGCAAAAGGTTGCATCCGGTCACAGGCCGCAGTTTGAAGAGTACTGTTCTACAACATCATAGATATTACAAAATTGCGAAACAAATCAATCCACAATCCAAATAAATAACAAAATGATCCGCATACAGCTTGACAGGCAGGACACTAAGCAATATATTCAACATGAATCCTGCAATGTGGTCTGTAACTGATGGGCGGTTTGCTGCACATTTGATATCAGTGAATTAAATATAAATCCAGCAAAAGCCAAATGCAATGGTCTGCGCATCTGACTGACAAACTGCACAGAGATCAACAGCCTGTTGTATGTTGTCAGATATTTATGAAGCCACTTTTAGTCAATTATTAAACAATTTTATTGGTTTTAAACTGCAATTCCATGCACTGGCTGTACAATTTACACAATGTGTCTACATCACCTGTAAATGACTGCTGTACAGTTAATGCCTTTTTTTGCAGTGGTTTGTGTGATATGCATTAACCACTGTATATACCTAAAGTAGTATAAGTCTGGGTTCACATATGAGTCACATGCGTCTCACAGCAGGGGTCCAGTGCGTCCCGGTTCACTGT
This sequence comes from Glandirana rugosa, assembly GCA_018402905.1. NCBI lineage: Eukaryota > Metazoa > Chordata > Amphibia > Anura > Ranidae > Glandirana > Glandirana rugosa. The sequence continues at coordinate 1,133,059 of BLSH010448769.1, read as the reverse complement.
TTCATTTCTGATTTCAGGCTGAAGACCAAGCCCAAAAGACGCACAGTGTTTTTGTGCAAATCGCACCGGACCCGCTATGGAGACATTTGAACCAAGCTCTATAGAGAGCCGGTCAATATCTCCTGTTATTGCAAATTGGATGCAAATCCCCATCCAATTTGCAATGGTGTGAACCCAGCCTTAAACTTTTAGATCTTTCTTAGTTTAACACATTGAGCAAAAAAATACAGAACATCCCCTAGTAAAGTATTTGTTAAAGTTCTTACGCTAGCATTTGCAGTTTGCAAATTTCAATTCCTTGCTGCTTCCTTGAACTTCTGACCTTCACAGGAAAGAGTTAACAGTATATAGTGCAGTCCTGTGCCAGCTTGTTAGCTTGGAGAAGAGAGGGGAGAGGAGCAGGGAAGCATCTTGCTATCCTAGGCTACAGATCTGTGTGTTTCTATTGATGCACACAGTATAGGTAATATCTACATGCAAGGGTGGCACCTTAGGATGCTGCAAGAGAAAGAAGTCGACCTGAAACAGGAAACCCAGGGCAGTGGCATTGGAACCATCTTAAAACAGGAACACAGGCAAGGGTTAAAAGATAGCTGCATGTTTATAGTTTGTTTTTGGCAGAGTTTTGGCTATAAAATTAATTCTCCTTCCGCTATTAAAAAAATGCATCAAATATATGCAATGCCGCCCTACAAAATTGCACTGAAATTCGCATCAAGTCATAGCTGCACTAGTGTGAACCTAGTCTTAGAGCAGAAATGGTTTTGAGAATTTTCATATATATATAAATATATAGATTAATTCCCACATCAATGGTGCTCGGTTATGAGTGTGATCTGGGCCATTTGACAATATTGTCATTCTTGAGTCCAGGTTCACCCGTGCAGCGCGACTTGCAAATGACTTCTGCATAGAAGTCAATGCAAGTCGCTCTGAGGTCACCCCAAGTAGTACAGGAACCTTTTTCTAAGTCGGAGTGGCTAGAGTCGCTCCTATTAGAACGGTTCCATTGTACTGCACAGAGCGCGACTTCACCTGACTTCACTCTGCTTCTTTATACCTCTCAACACCCCTCGCCGCCATCATCTTTGCTGTCACTGGCTGTGAGGACCACCGGCATCCTAGTAACAGACAGCTTGTTTTCCTAGCAGAATGGCTTAAAAAGAACATGAGGTTTCCCTGCATTTTTTAATGTAAATATTCGCCAGCACACCAAGCTGTTTTCTGTCGAAGAAAGATCACATTACAAACAGTATAATGCACTACACTGTTTGTGATGTGATCTTTCTTAAAAAAAAAAAAAAATTAGGACGTAATTGAAGATCCTTGGTGTGCTGGCAAATATTTACATTATATCGTGTATGTTCCAGTATTCAGCTGGTGCTCACTACAGCACCCGGTACCTCATTCCAGGAATGTGTGGGATGAGAATAAGGTCTGCGAAATTTTAAAAAGGTGCATGCACCCTTTTCCTGCGGGAAACGTGGGCACAGCAGCCCATTTAAATGAATGGGCTTCCATGCCCAAGCAAACGCAGGCTGCACACCCCACAATAGTGTGAACCTAGGCTTAATGAAAAAGTGATCCAGCCACTGCCTTCTGGGGCTCTCCCATCCAACTGGGAAGCCGGGAACTGAAGCCGGCAGTTCCACTGGTTTACCATAGAGATGATGGAGGACCAGAGCATCCCCATCATCTATGGTATAAGAAACCAGAAGTGATGAGTATTTGGTAATTTCCGGTTTTGCCAGCATGTGAACAAACCATTACTGGTTTGTAAAAGCATCTAATCCAACTGATCATGTTTTAAATTAACACGTAGACCCGCACAGGTGCTTAAAGTCGCAAACACACTCCTCGCCTATATTGGTAAGGTCCAACGGATCAACGTCCCCAAAGACCCTATGCTGTGCATTTTTGTCTGTGAACCTCATCGCAACCCTCTATAGGCAAAAGCCTGCCACAATGGATCCATGTTTTCCCTCTTAGACCCCATACACAGATTTTCTGCAGATTTTTGTCTTCAGATTTACCAAAACCATGTAGTGCAAGGGCTTGCCTTATGGCATACAAATTGAAACTCTTAAGGTTTGACCTAATATTATATGGTTTTGGTAAATCTGAAGACAAAAATCTGCAGAAAACCAAATAGTGTGAATGGGGTGGCTTGTAGGGCTCTAATGAAGGCTTGGATTCACCCCCTGCCACCTCATTAATGCAGGGATACAGGCTCTGTTGGACCTTTTCAACCTTGAGAAATTAGACACCATCCTTCAGAACAATAAATCTGCCTGACGCCTAATTGCTAGATGGCGTTAATTCAAGGAATATTCCTTCTCTCTGGAAGAACTGTCCTCCCACATGCAACCTTTCCACTATACAGACTGGTACCTGCGAGCCGAAATTACCAACACACTGGGCAAGCTCAAAGTGATTGAACCATCTGCTTCTGTGTCACATTTCACAGCCCCTCTTCCTGCTGCTTTAGGGACTCTTGATCTGTATAACACACCTTGTAGCCTTTAGTCATCTTCATATTATGGTTTTGTTCCAACAGCCTAGTTTTTGCACCTGGTCCACAAACACAGTGCTTCCACTCCCAAGGTTTCATCGTAGAGTCCAACCTTTTTCTTTCTAATTGTAACAGTTTTCATACCTTTGTCTTATATTATCTGCTGATCATGTATACTGTACAGCTCTATAGTTCTACTAATATTGATTGCTTGTATCTATGCCTTACCCTGTGAAGGCGCTGTTGCCTATTCCTGCCGTCTTCACAGGGTCTTTGTATTTCTGTTCTTTCTAAAGAAAAAACTCTTGGATCTTGGTTTGACCAGATGCTTTTAAGGGCATAAGAGAGATCTGGGGTCTAGAAGACCCTAGATGTCTCAGTAAAGAGAACCTGTCACTACCGATGTTATCATAAGGGATGTTGCAAGAAAAGTGATAAAACATTGTTTTAAAGAGACAGTGTAAAATAAAAAATGTAAATGAAAATATAATAAAATAAAACATTTTTAAAGTGCCCCGTCCAAAGGCAAAAACACACGTCGGCCCCACACAAATATGTAAACGGCAATTACACCATACATGCATCCATGCAAACGTCAGAGCGAGAGCAATAATTTTAGCACCAGACCTCCTGTGTAGCTCTAAACTGACAGCCTGGCCTGTAAGGCTTAATGTACACGAGAAGCTTTATCAACCTCGAAACCGGAGCTTAAAAACCGCAGTTTAGCCGCGTTTTAAATGCTGCGTTTGCGTCTAGAATCACTGCTAAAAGCGAGTTGCCGCAATTAGAAGCTGTTACAGGCATTTGGCATTTCAAATGCCTCTGAACATCCGTGCTGAAAGCATTTTTTTGCTTTCCAAAAAAAGCTTCTAAACTCAACTGCCTAGAAACGACTGTAAACGACCCTGTGTACATGTACTGATAAGATAACATAGAGAAGAGTTCAGGGGCAGCTGAAAAAAACGCCCAACTGCTCCTAAACGACCGTTTACCAGCAGCAGTGTGCATGAAGCCTAAAGGATTTTAAAGCATTGTCTATGGAATACCGTTGTTTGTTGCCACTCCATGGGTATGCGCAATTTTAAAGCATGGCATATTAGGTATATATTTACTCGGCGTAACATCATCTTTTATATTTTACCAAATATTTGGGTAATATATTTGTGTTTTCTTTAAAATTAATTATAGTGTTTTTTTTTGTTTTTTTTTAAATTGGGTTTGAAAAACCACTGCGCAAATACCATGTGACAAAAAAATTGCAACACCCACCATTTTATTCTCTAGGGCCTCTGCTTAAAAATATATATATAAAATGTTTGGAGGCCCTAAGCAATTTTATAGCAAAAAAAAAATGTAGAAGAGGAATGTCAGAATTGGCTTGGGGCTGAGATAATTAATAATACAAGTTGGGGGGACTATTGAAATCGATTGAATGGTATAAAAATTTGTCAACTGCCATTGAAACAGGCCAGATTGAGAGCTCAGGGGTGTGAGCCTGGCCTGTACCCAGCACAATGATTGTGTGACTGAGACAATCTTCCCAGAACACAAGAGAAGAGCATGTGGAAGCCTCATTTGACAATAGGATGAAATCTGAGTGGTGATTCTCCCCTTGATAACACATGTATGGTGAGTTCAGGCGGTCATCTTTCCCTCTATACAGTATACGGGAACTCTTGCTTGTAATCAGTGACCAATTACAGCCCGCGGCACCCAGCAAGGTCCCTCCTCTCCTGACTGCTAAATCAACCACAGCCCGCAGCTTCAGGATCTATTACACTGATATTTGTAGGCAGTAACCAGGCGTAGAGTGGGCACAAGGGAGATGCTAACCTGGCATAAAGTTAGCAGCAAATAGGAGCAATTTGGGCATTAAACAGGTTGCAATTTGGGAAAACTGTGAGTTAAAGTGGTTGTCAACCTTTCACAACCACTTTAAACTACAGGCAAGCCTATAATCAGGCTTACCTGTAGGTACTGTGAATATCTCCTAAACCTGTACGGTTTTGAAGATATTCCATATATCAGCATGTGCCGACATCATTGGCACATGCTCACTGAAGAAATGGCCCCAGAAATGGAGCACACTCTGTGATTGGCCGGAGCCTGCGATCCCGGAAGAAGATACAGAATAGATGACACCGGTCACAGTGGTGCTCGGGGACCGCTGCAACAGAGTTGATCTAAGGTAAATATTTCATAATGAGCTAGTATGCAATGTATACTATCTCATTATGCCTTTGTCTTGCAGGTCTTTTTTTTTATTTTTTTTACAGGGTTTACAACCACCTTAAACAGACCCAATTTAGGCGCTAAACTGGTCACTTAGGCTAGATGCACACTAGACACCCAAAAGCCACAAAAAAAATGCTGAAATAAAACACACCAATATTTTGCAGTTTTTGCCAGCGTGTTTGCAGTGTTTAGGAGTGGTGGCATTTTTGTTTAGGAGCGGCTGGCTGCCGGCATCCTTAACAACGAATTAATAGCCGTTTGTTAAGAAGTGGGCCGGCAAGCTGGCCACTGTATTCTTAGCGACGGATCACTCATCTGCTGTGAGCGGGGAACTAAATGACATAAATGTAAACTAAACAATTGCCAGCAATAAAAAAAAATAGAACCCCCCCAATCGATAGTAGGCCCTTTGGGTCTGGTATAGATTTTAAGGGGAACCCCATGCCAAAAATTAAAACCACCCGGCGTAGCATCATCATTATATGCCTGGAGGTAAGCAAGGGAGTTTAACCCTTACTATACACAGTCAACCGTCACATTGCAGCGTCCATTACTGCTTATCAAGAAACCACCAGCTGCTGTGGACATAGCGTCCCAACCACGAAGCCCCTGCATATATACTACACAATCAGGACTACATGAAGGGGAGCTTTTCTTCCGTACTAATCGGAATTGATCTAATAGTAAGGTAGTTTAATGACCAACTAACCATAGATTTGTATTACCACATAAATATGGACCCGTAACCCATGCTCAATTTACAAGGGAAGAGCTATGACATCGGTCTTACGACCCGGTCGTTCCATATATGCGCTCCGTAACACTAAAAAGTGCCAGAAACATGTCCTGCAGCTGGTGTATCCTTATACACATAAAACAAGTTCTTCATGAATAAATTCAACATCATTTAAAATTGATAAAAAAAATATGAATTATTAAAACATACATTATATAGCGTATTGCATGTATACATACACTAATACTAGTAATAACAGATAAATTCAGCTAAATTCCACAGCTCAATGCCTTTGTACCACAATTGAATACTTAGCATTAAGCTGCAGCAAAAGCCAGCTGCATCACATCACCATATAATATGCTGACTATATAAAAGTTCAATAACCTGTAAAATATAAAACAGTCATATATGCCAATGGCTCTAGCAGATCATAACAGGAAAGGAACTCAGTTCATATCAATATAGATGTGTCATCCATCCAAATATTGAATACACATCTTTAAGAATATATGGATATTTGGGACTTTTTTACTGTTATAGATTGATACATAATTTACTTTGATTCATTAATGTTCTATTATATAGAGTTAATTTTATGAAATTATAACGCACAGAGTCATACTTGCACATTTGTACTGCACGGCACTTTATTAAATGCAGTGCATCCAGAAAGTATTCACAGCATTTCACTTTTTCCACATTTTATGTTACAGCCTTATTCCAAAATGGATTAAATTCATTATTTTCTTCAAAATTCTTCAAACAATACCCCATAATGACAACATGAAAGAAGTTTGTTTGCAATCTTTGCAAATTTATTATAAATAAAAATGAAAAAAAATGCATGTACATACAGTAACTCACAAAAGTGAGTACACCCCTCACATTTTTGTAAATATTTTATTCTTTCTTTTCATGTGACAACACTGAAGAAATGACACTTTGCTACAATGTAAAGTAATAAGTGTACGGCTTGTATAACAGTGTAAATTTGCTGTCCTTTCAAAATAACTCAACACACAGCCATTAATGTCTAAACCGCTGGCAACAAAAGTGAGTACACCCCTAAGTGAAAATGTCCAAATTGGGCCCAAAGTGTCAATATTTATGGTGGTTACCATTATTTTCCAGCACTGCCTTAACCCTCTTGGGCATGGAGTTCACCAGAGCTTCACAGGTTGCCACTGGAGTCCTCTTCCACTCCTCCATGATGACATTGCGGATCTGGTGGATGTTAGAGACCAGACGCTCCTTCACTTTCCGTTTGAGGATGCCCACAGAGGCTCAATAGGGTTTAGGTCTGGAGACATGCTTGGCCAGTCCATCACCTTTACCCTCAGCTTCTTAGCAAGGCAGTGGTCATCTTGGAGGTGTTAGGGGTCGTTATCATGTTGGAATATTGCCCTGCAGCCCATTCTCTGAAGGGAAGGGATCATGCTCTGCTTCAGTATGTCACAGTACATGTTGGCATTCATGGTTTCCTCAATGAACTGTAGCTCTCCAGTGTTGGCAGCACTCATGCAGCCCCAGACCATGACACCCCACCACCATGCTTGACTGTAGGCAAGATACACTTGTCTTTGTACTCCTCACCTGGTTGACGCCACACACGCTTGACACCATCTGAACCAAATAAGTTTATCTTGGTCTCATCAGACCACAGGACATGGTTCCAGTAATCCATGTTCTTAGTCTGCTTGTCTTCAGTAAACTGTTTGCAGGCTTATTTGTGCATCATCTTTAGAAGAGGCTTCCTTCTGGGACGATAGCCATGCTGACCAATTTGATGCAGTGTGCGGCGTATGGTCTAAGCACCAACAGGCTGACCCACCCACCCCTTCAACCTCTGCATCAATGCTGGCAGCACTCATACATCTATTTCCCGAAGACAACCTCTGGATATGACGCTGAGCATGTGCAATCAAGATCTTTGGTTGACCATGACGAAGCCTGTTCTGAGTGGAACCTGTCCTGTTAAACCGCTGTATGGTCTTGGCCACTGTGTAGCAGCTCAGTTTCAGGGTCTTGGCAATCTTCTTATAGCCTAGGCCATCTTTATGTAGAGCAACAATTCTTTTTTTCAGATCCTCAGAGAGTTCTTTGACATGAGGTGCCATGTTGAACTTCCAGTGACCAGTATGAGAGTGGTGGCACCAAATTTAACACACCTGCTCCCCATTCACACCTGAGACCTTGTAACACTAAAGCCTCGTACACACGGGATGACGATCGTATACAACAGGTCGTACGAACGACAGTTGTATGTGAAATCGATCGTTCGTACGTGCGATTAGAACAGCCGACATACGAAGTTCGTACAACGGGAGCAAACTAGAAAACTTGGTTGTTACAACAAGCGGTCATACGACCGTTGTATCGTGTGTACAGAAAAGTTGGTCCAACAAGTTGTATTATGCAAAACACGCATGCTCATAAGTCAGGAACGGCCGGATGCTAATTACATGCACCTGAACGTTCTTTCTTTGGTCGTACGATCGTGTAGTGCAGTCAGTATGCTAGATACAATAGCCAACATACGATTTGAGACGATCGTACGTACGATCGTCGTCCCGTGTGTACGAGGCTTTAGGAGTCACATGACACTGGGAAGGGAAAATTGCTAATTGGGCCCAATTTGGACATTTTCACTTAGGGATGTACTCACATGGCTGTGTGTTGAGTTATTTTGAGGGGACAACAAATTTACACTGTTATACAAGCTGTACACTCACAGCTTTACATTGTAGCAAAGTGTCATTTCTTCAGCATTGTCACATGAAAAGATAGAAAATATTTACAAAAATGTGAGGGGTGTACTCACTTTTGTGAGATACTGTATCTGAAAATTGATCAATCCAAATGTACTGACGGCCTATCTCATTTCTTGAGGCCCAAAAATGTCAGGACAGTACAAACACCTCCAAATTACCCCTTTTTGGAAAGTAGATAGTCCAAGGTATTTAGTAAGAGGCATGGCGGATTTTTTTGACATCATTTTTGAAAAGTCAAAGTGTGTTTAAAAAAAAAATTTTTTTTTACATACTGTCATCAGTGCAGTACAGCGTCCTCATATAAATGGTGTGGCGGTGTGGCCGGTGAACACAGGCAGTAACAGATCATGGTGGCCGTGCATGATGCGCAATTCGGGAGGACATCATACTGCGTCCTCCCAGATCGACAAGAGGTTTTGTGCAGGCGTCATCCACCCATAGGCCTGGCGGGAACAGGTTAAAGACAAGTGCACGTTGGAGCCTCCGTTAAGTGCATGGCAGGGTTCCGTTCTGCTAATAGACAGATGGCTGTGGTCAGTGTTCGACACTGCCCACCTAATTGCAAAATACTTGGAAATATGTACATTTGCACAGGAACCTGAGCATTTACTGGAAACCAGTTATGTGCAAGGGTACACTGTGCATCGTTCATCATTAGTTCAAAGGCTTGCCTAAAAGGTTGAATTTCCCCCCAAGGAGGCCCAAGGCTTGGTTGCATGTTGCAAGTAAAGGTACCCCATGTGTAGGAGCCAGACCCTGTTTTAAGTGCCTAGCGTAGCCCAGCAGAACCCACACCCAGGGAAGATCCTCGCATGTAACCACAACTATGGCACCCAAAAGGTTAAGTGGGACAACATGGAGGAAAGATGACACCTGCCCCTATCAGCTAACCTTTCATCGTCATTATCTTGTAGTATGGTCAGCTTGCAACCTTGCCCATAACAAGCGCCATCTTGTTTGGAACCTGAGGACATACTTCTGGAAACAGTCATTGACTGGAGACAAATTGCATGAGACTGATAGAAATCATTGCTATAAACCGGGAAATATGGGAACACAGATTAGTGTCTTCAAGGGTTTCACAAAAGGTGCCAAAGGGCAGCAGGTTCAGGTTGGGCATCAGGAATCTATAGTTTGAAATCTTTGCTCTTCCTGGCTCTGCACACCTTCTGTGGTTCTTATTACTGGATTTTTAAAACTCTTTGCTACCATCTGTACACATATATCTGGTCATTTAAAAAATATCTTTTTTTACTATTTTGGGACAGTTGTAGTTTGATAATGCAGCACAGCAATGGGATATCTATTTATTTACCACCAAATAAATGCCCATTTTACCATGAAAACATCAAGGTGCAATTCTCCCAGATACACTATGCTTTTGCAAAGATACAGTATATACAGTTTTACTAACAAATGCCAAAGTTGCAGAACTGGGTTCCGTTGGTAAGGTTTGGTTTAACTCCCACATTAAGGGGTTACTTATATTATGAAGAATGTAACAGGAGAAGCTGAAACACAAAAAGGTGGGTGGGAACACACAAAACTCCCAGGTGGCAAGAAATTATGGCAGGGTTAAATGTTTTACCTTTACATAGAGGGAGGAGCGATTAGAACCCCATGAGTATTGTTATAGCTATCTGTAGCCCCCCTGAGGAAATTTCAATTTATTTCCATAGCGAGAGGAGCCAGGAGCTCCAACAGCCTCCCTCCACTGTCAGCATGCCAGGAGCCCACTGTCCGTTCCTACCCAATACAAGCAACATGCAAAGACAAGAAGCCACACACCGGTGGCATCACTTCGCCCAACAAATTTAAGGGCCCGTTCACAATAGAGGAGAGCTGTATTTTTCTTCATAAGAAAAACGCAGCTCTCTGCAAGGGCACACAGAAAACAATGGTTTTCCCTGTGCCTCATTCACACTTCCCATCTTCCCCACAGCTGTCATCTGTGGGACAGAGTGGTGCAGAAAACTGCAACACTGCTGCAGTTTTCCTCACCACTCCACAGGTTTTTGCACAAGCTTACATTTTTATGTGCGGTCGCTCAGCTTAGCTGAGCAGCTGTACATAGAAATAAATGGAATGTCACAAAGTTATAATCAATAAAGTTTTTAGGGGGAAAAAAAGGGGAAATGGCACCGTTTTCCCCCTGCAGCGGAACGTTTTTCTCTGCAGGTAGCACGAATGTACTCTTATTGAGCCAAGCAATTCAAGTTGCAAATCCTCACGTTGAGATCTCCACTTCATGTGTTTCACTCATCCAGGCTTAATTTTAGAGTAAGACTAAGCCCAGATCAGTAAAACGCGATAGAGGGTGGTCCCCCATACTGGGATTTGCAACATGTATTGTCTGGCTTAATAACATTTATTGGAGGAAATTATGTCACCAGTGTACGGCTCCTTGGCTTTGCACATTACTTCCATAGTGGTCAACCAGGGCAGAAAGTGACTTGACAGGGGTTCTAACCCTTCCCCACTCAATCAAAAACAAAACTAGATGAAATTAAATGTGAATGATCTTGGCAACACCAGAAAAACTTGAACCTCTATGACGTTGCTTCCTAATTTATCTCTCTATGTCTGCAAAGCAAACAGTCAATTTGATCACCAATGGTACAAAGCTTCAATCTGTAATATGTCCAATTAAATTAGAACTTCAGGCAAAACATTTTTTTTTTCATTTTGGACAGAGCAAGGGAGGGCTATAACCCCTGTCAGATTTTTTTTCGCCATCTGTGTCCCATTGCAGGGATTTCCCTTCACTTCCTGTCCCATAGCCAAACAGGAGATCCCTGCAAATTAAGGGTATTCCTTGTGGACCCCAAGGTCACCAGAACTAGTGTTCCTAATGGAAAATTTCCCCTCTATTACTTTTCTGCGGACAACCCAAATTGAAGGATTTTCCTTTACTTTCACTTTCAGTGATAATGGTATACAGGGAAAATGGAGAGGGGGAATCTGGCAAGCATTCTAATCTTTCCACTCTATCCAAAACTAAAAAAAAAAGTTTTGCATTAAGTTATACCTTAAGTCTAGGTTTACACCTATGCGTTTTTTACCGCAGTTTGCAGAAACGCACTACAGTCCATTTAACATGGTTTCCTATGGATGTGGTTCACATCTGTGCTTTTGAAGAGCTGCGTTTTTTGGAAAGGGTCGGGGACTTCTTTTCTCACTGCAGTTTGAGTTTTGCATGCCGCAGACTTCAATGGAGCTGCACCAGAAACGCAAGTGGTGTTTTGTTGCCCCGATTTTACCGTGATTTTGCCATGATTTGCGTTTTTAAATCTGCCTAGCAACAAATCCCCCCCCCCCCAAAAAATGAAAAAATGAAAATCACGGGGGAAAATGCGGTAAAATCGCGGTAAGAGAACGGGAAAAAAATGCAGAAAATGCACCCGATTAGGTGTGAGCCTAGACTTACTGCCTGTCATTACACAGGTATGCTTCAGAATATATTTGGAAAATGACAGCTAAGATCTGGTTATGCTGGTTTACATCTTTTCCGTGTAAAAAAAAAAAACAGACAGGACAGGACTAGCAGGCCTTTCTTGCAAATGTCGACATTTTCAGTTTGGTTTTACTTTAATAGTTAAATGAACTGTAAATAGTGGAGTCATTGTGATAGGACATTCCCCGTGTAGGAAGTTCCTGTTTTAAATCATGTACAAAACTGACTTTCACTTTCAGCGATCTCTTCCACTTCTGTAAAGGAGACAGACTGAAGAATCAAAGACTGGGGTCTAAATCATCAGCAAGGTTAGTAAATGGCACAGTAGACAACAGAGAGATGAATGCAAGTGCTAAATAGTCGCTTCTGAAATATCCTATTCAGGTTTGATGCAGGTTATGGCAGACACATGCATGAGCTTAAATTCAAAGTTGGGCATTTGTTGCAGGCAGTTTTAGGTATGGTGGGAAAAAAAGTCTTTTTTTCATAGGTTTTTAATTTACTAAAATTATTACAGGTATTCTATTTTAGGAGCAAATGACTAAACACACAGTACCTGCTTAGCTCCATTCCTCCCGTCTATTTCCAGAAATACAATCTCATAGCTAGGCCATGCTCTTTGTTTAGCGGGATGTGATTGGATTTGTCACTGATACAAAGCGGTATAGTTGAAACACAATGTAACAAAGAATAGATTGACAGTTTTAAGCCCAAACTTGGGCTACAAACTCTTCTACGTGGTTGGAACCTGCACTTCTATCAGCAAGCAATGGCAGATCATATCCATTGAGGTTGTCTTGCTATCAGGTTTGAAATGCTAGAGAAGATTTCTCTTCTCTTCCTGTTCTGTCTGAGGAGGGCAGAAATTCTACGGAAATACCACTTATGCAAACACAGAAGTAAAATCCTGACAGAGGCTCTAAACTTTGTTTCAGCTACTAGGGGAAAAAAAATAAATATATATATATATATATATATATATATATATATATATATATACAGGGCTTTTTTTCAGCTGAAACTTGGTGGAACTCAGTTCCACCACCTCTGGCTCAGACCCTCTGCTCCCTGCTCACCACTATTACTTGATAACACAAAAGTCCGGCTTCTATGTTTACAAGCGACAGCTTGTTCCCCAACAGCTCAAACTGATCAGATCTCCTGAGTGGCTCCCACTAAGTGGGATGGGGACAAGGGAGATTCAGGTACCCGGGGTGCAGTGCAGATGCCAACATCACCACTGGATGATCTCCCCACAAGTGAAAGAGGTAGAGTTGACTGGGTGCTTCAGCTTAACCACTTCAGCCCCGGAAGGATTTCCAGCTTTAGGACCGGAGCCCTTTTTGCGATTCGGTGCTGCGTCGCTTTAACTGACAATTGCGCGGTCGTGCGACGTTGTACCCAAACGAAATTTGCGTCCTTTTTTTCTCACAAATAGAGCTTTCTTTTGGTGGTATTTGATCACCTCTGCGTCATTTCTGATCGCCGCTATAAACAAAAGAAGAGCGACAATTTTTCAAAAAAACCCAAATTTCTTACTTTTTTCTAAAATACAAATCCAAAAAAAAAATATAAAAAAACATTTTTTTCACCGTTTTTGGCCGATTTATATTCTTCCTCATATTTGTGATAAAAAAAATCGCAATCGGCATTTATTGATTGGTTTGCGCAAAAGTGGCCGTGTTTACGGATGATGAGAATTAATTTCTGGGGTTTTTATTTTTTTTTATTTTTTACTAGTAATGGCGGCGATCTGCGATTTTTAGCGGTACTGCGATATTTCAGCGGACATGTCGGACCATTTTGACACTTTTTTGGGACCATTGGCATTTATACAACGATCAGTGCTATAAAAATGCACTGATTACTGTGTAAATGCCATTGGCAGTGAAGGGGTTAACCTGCAGGGGGTGCTCTAAGGGTTAACTGTGTTCCCTGGGCGTGTTCTAACTGTGGGGGGACTGCCCTAGCTGGGGAAGGGAAGTGGTCACAGCCTCCGTGTAGAGGAAGGCTGTGATCACAGCCCTTCCCCCTTCACAGAACGGAGGTCCGTGTTTACTTACACGGACCTCCGTTCTTTCACTCCGGGGGGGGTATCGCGAGTGGCCGGCAGAGATCGACTCCGCCGCACCTGCTCCCTGGCCCTCCCCGAACACAGTGAGCGCGCGGGTGTGCCTCCGGCGGCGCGCGTGCGCTCACTAGGCTCGTTCTCGCGGCCACCGTCGTATGACGGCGATTCGCGTTACAGAGCCACTTTGTCGCCGTCATTTGCCGATCAGCCGTCGGCAAGTGGTTAATAGAGCAACAAAAATAAGACACATGGAAGATGGTGGAGCTTTTAAGGAGATGGGGAGAAGATGGGGGCAGTAGGGGGGGTTGCATGCAGAGGTCAGAGCTGAAGAGGGGTGAATGTGAGATGTGGATGGGGGTGTAGAGGTAAGCAGCCTTGGAAGATGGCTGAATTATGCACTCTATGCAGCGCACCCCTAAACTCTGCACTATTTAGGTAGCATACCCCGAACACTGCAGTCTGTGTGTAACCCCCCCCTGAACTCTGCGCTCTGTACATAATGCACTCCTGGTATTTAAAGGCCCTGTTGAGACCCTCCCACTGTTAGTGAAATCTGACCACACCCACTATTTGATGTGGTTTGGAGGGTGTGTGTAAAGGGGGGGGAGTCAGGTCGTGAATGAGTTCCTGTACCTACTTTGCAAGAAAAAAAGCCCTGTATATATATGTGTATATATATATATATATATATATATATATATATATATATATATATATATATACACACTCACACACACACTCACCAACCACTTTATTAGGTACACTTTGCTAGTACTGGGTTGGACCCTCATTTGCTTTCAGAACTGCCTTAACCACTTCAAGACTGAGCCTCTTTTTTGGGTTTGGTGTTTACAAGTTAAAACCATTTTTTTTTGCTATAGAATTACTTAGAACCCCCAAACATTATATATTTTTTTTCCTAACACCCTAGAGAATAAATTGGCGGTCGATGCAAAACGTTATGTCACACCGTATTTGCGCAGCGGTCTTACAAGCGCCATTTTGTTTGAAAAAAATCACTTTTTGGAGTTAAAAAATAAGACAGCAGTAAATTTAACCCAATTGTTTTCCATATTGTGAAAGATAATGTTACGCCGAGTAAATTGGTCCCCAACATGTCATGCTTCAAAATTTCACCCGCTCGCGGAATGGCGACAGCTTTGCAACTTAAAAATCTCCATTGGCGACGTTTAAAACATTACTACAGGTTACCAGTTTTAAGCTACAGAGGAGATCTAGTGCTAGAATTATTTCTGTCGCTGTAACGATCGCGGCGATACCTCATATATGTCGTTTGATCACCGTTTTCATATGCGGGCGGGACTTATGTATGCGTTCGCTTCTGCGCGCGAGCCTGCAAGGACGGGGCGCTTTAAAAATTTTTTTTATTATTTATTTTATTTTTACACTGTCCTTTAACCGCTTAACAACCGCCCCATAGACAATTGACGTCTACAGGGCGGTTGCTTAATTCTGGGAGGACGTCTATTGACGTCCTCCCAGAATCGCGGTTCCCGCGCGCCCCCTGGGGCGCGCACACGGGAACATCCGTGACCGTCGGGTCCGGGGGACCCGACTGATCACGGATCCCGGTGAATGGCCGCTGTGCGCGGCCTTTCACCACGTGATCGCGCCGTCAAATGACGGCGCGATCACATGTAAACAAGCCGGCGGAAGCGCCGGCTTGTCTCTCCTCTCCGCACCGATCGGTGCAGTGTGAGAGGAGAGAGGGCGGAGAGAGGTGGTGCTGCAGCGCTGTGGGCGATGTGTAATGCCCACAGCGCTGCCTAGTGACATAAAACACCCCCCATTAACCACTTACAACCCACCTACCACCCCCCCAGCCACCCACCCAGCCATCATCAGCCACCCACCACCCACCCAGCCATC
>BLSH010448769.1:1072341-1096534 GCA_018402905.1 Glandirana rugosa | reverse complement strand
TTGGACCCTGGGCAAATATTTTCTTGCCCCCCCCCCCCCCCCATGCAATTTCAAGCTCTACCTACTCTGAGACATACAATAAATAGCAACCAGACTCAAAATCAACTTACTGAATCAGATCAGCAGTGATTTTGATTGGTTGCTGGAGGTCACAGCATATCATTGCTGCTTACTGTCTGGTTGCTAGAGGTTACAGCACACATTATTGCTCACTGATTAGTTGCTAGAGGTTACAGCACATGCTTTCTGCTTGTTTGGTTGCTAGAGATTACTGTACATCAATACATCAATACTGCTCACTCGGTTGCTAGAGGTTACTGCACATCATTACTGCCCACAGATTGGTTGCTAGAGGTTACAGCACATCATCTCCTCACTGCCTGCACACCATGGACTGGGGAGCACAAAGTCACCTTCCTGACACCACAGAAATGTGCTGCCCTTTAGCAGATACACAGCAGTGCCATCAATTATCAATGACATCCTCATGCATAGCTGACATGTGCTGTGGACTTTCAAGCATGCCTTTGTCTCCCCAGCGGGCAGCATCCAGTATCAGTGATGGGGAATATGACCTCAGGGGGGCATGATATACATATGAATGCCACCTTTGTTTACATATCAGTGCAGCTGGCCGCCACTATTTACATATGAATGCTGCCGCTATTTACATATCAATGCCGGTTATTTACATGTAAACATAGGGTCTGCAGGTGAGTCATCTGTACACAACAATAGAGCAGAGTTGGGCAGCTTTAGTAGCAGCACTTAGATATTGGGACACAGCACAGGTCTAAAACTTCAAGGGAATTTAAACCAGGATAGTTGGCAAGTATGAGGCAGCTGCTTTGGGCCCCACAACAATGACAGGGCCCAGGGCAGCTGCCCCTTTTGCCCTGCCTTAAAGACGGTCCTGCGGCAGACGGATGGAAAAAAGGGTTTCCATCCATCTTGTCACCGCTGACATCCGTCGCTCCATAGAGGTAATGGGAGCGTCTGATCAGGTCCTCCTGAAAAACGGACAGGCGGTCCTGGTTGATCCGCATGTGTGAAAGGGGCCTAACAGATTTGACTTATCAATTGTAAGGATATCTGCCACACAGGGAGTGTTGCTTTTAATGGGAATGGTTGACTCATTGTACTGGAGAAAGGAGCATAAACGCACAGTTAAAGCGTCACTAAACAAGAAGCAGACACTTCATTTGTAATGATGAGTAAAATGGCTGCCTCCATATACATATATTATTACTAAAAACAAGGTTTTTAAAGCATTAATACACACTGATACAATTCTCAACACCAGAGGCGTAACTAGAACCTTCAGGGCCCCGGTGCAAGAAATTATGAAGGGCCCCCCGACCCCTGGCCAGGGCCCTTCCCTCTTCCCACTGATCCTGGGGCCCTTTACTCCTATTGTGGGTCCCTTTATTATGGTACTGCAGTGGGGCCCTTTCACAAGTTCTGCAGCAGGCCCCAGGGGGACCAGGGAAGCACACAGGGGCCCAGGGAACAGCAGAAGACAAGTAAACTGGATAGAGGAAAATGGAGGAGATTGGGTCCTCTAAATGCCACCCCCGCCATCCCTCCTATTCAGGTGTACTAGGGAGGCACATGGGCCCCCTGGACCATTGGGCCCGGTTGCAATTGCAACCCCTGCAACCCCTATCGTTACGCCCCTGCTCAACACCAAACTGATATTGCTTACATATTCATCTAGTATTATAAAACAGATGAAGTGTGTAAACCTATACTTTCACCTGTCTTAAAAAATATAATTATACAGATTTTTTTTTAAAAATGAGTTGCTCCATTCTACTTTATTCCTTCAGTGCAGATGAATCCAGTGGAGGATGATGAGAACCACCATGGTCTTTATCTTAGATCAGCAGTAGAGAATGACGAGACAGCTATGAGCTCTTTTCCTGATCTCCAGATTTCCAGCTCTCTGCAACCTTTTGAACAAGGTAAAGTCTGCTTCTCTGAAATATAACTATATCTTTTGTCCAATTTAAAGATCTATATTGAAATTGGGCATTGTGTACTTTCGCCTGTGCAGCATAAAAATGCTGCATATTTGGTGCCTGAGTGTCCTGGTGCTGCATACAACCACCCATAGACATGAATGGGTGAAGGCAGCCGTACACAGCTATGCATGCAGCTCTCCTTGTGTAAAGTGTTGCACAGTTGTAATGTCCCCAAAGCAGGTAATGTGCACTTTACACATGTAGTGGCACATAGCTGTGTACAGCTACATTCACCTATTTAAGTCTATGGGTGGTTGTACGCAGCACAAAGACATTCTGGGCATCAAACTACACAAAGCACGTCCAGCTATGATCACTGCAGGTAACCACTGGCAGTGGAAATTGTGGTGGCTGAAAACCTGTCATTGAAGTGTATGGTCTCGGCAGGCCCCAGTTAGTACTTTTCAAAAGCAGCAGCAGCAGGAATCAGTAGATTCCTACTGCTGTCAATTTACACTATGGCAAAACGCCCACGCCCACGTTGCCTTAGTAGAGCATGGCATTTCCTCACCCATTTTCATTCTTCCTACACAGCTGATTCAGTTTGATTTCATTATTATATTTAAACCTACATGTTATCCTGTAGATCAGTGTTTCTCAACCTTTTACGGTGAAGTACCCCTGCAGGTCTAAAAAAAATTCCTAAGTACCCCTCTCTCGAGAAAGTAATTTCTATTGTTTGGGTGTCATGGTTTCTGTGTGTGTGTGTGTAATGTCAGTATGTTTGTGATGGTTTTTGTTTGTGCTCTGCGCCCCCCACCCCAAAGCACCTTCTCCCCATGTTGATGGAGACAAGGGCCTCTTCCCGACAACCCTGGCCGTTGGTTGTCGGGGTCTGCGGGCAGGGGCTTATCGGAATCTGGAAGCCCCCTTTAATAAGGGGGCCCCCAGATGCCAGCACCCCCACCCTATGTAAATGAGTATGGGGTACATCGTGGGGGGAAAAAAAGTGTACAAAAAAAAAAACACACTACACAGCTTTTTAAAATATTTTATTAAATCAGCTCCGGCGTCTTCTCCCCTCTCTTCTCCCTCATCTTCTTTCTTCTGCTCTTTTGCTGCTGTCTCCCCGGCTAGCTTCTCCAGCTGCTGCTTCTTCTTCTTCTGGAGATGTTGACTCGTCGCTCTCTTCCACTCGAATGCCGGGTCCGTGCTGCGCGGTTGCCTTATATTGGCATGGGGCGGGGCCACACGATGAAGTCATCATGAGCCCCATCCTCATGATGTCACATCCTGGGGCGGGCCATTACATCACAGCCCCACACCAGGATGTGACATCATGAGGGTGGGGCTCATGATGACTTCATCGCGTGGCCCCGCCCCATGCCAATATAAGGCAACCGCGCAGCACGGACCCGGCATTCGAATGGAAGAGAGCGACGAGTCAACATCTCCAGAAGAAGAAGCAGCAGCTGCGGGAGAAGCTAGCCGGGGAGACAGCGACAAAAGAGCAGAAGACCCTGCAGAAGACCTCTCAGAAGACAGAAGACCCTGCAAAAGAGCCAAAGAAAGAAGACGAGGGAGAAGAGAGGGGAGAAGATGCCGGAGCCGATTTAATAAAATATTTTAAAAAGCCGTGTAGTGTTTTTTTTTTGTACACTTTTTTCCCTCAGGTAAATGGGTAGGGGGCTTCCAGATTCCGATAAGCCCCCGCCCGCAGACCCCGACAACCAACAGCCAGGGTTGTCGGGAAGAGGCCCTTGTCCCCATCAACAGAGCCCCCCCTGCCCCAAAGCACCCATACTCCCCATGTTGAGGGCATGCGGCCTGGTACGGTCCGGGGGGGGGGGGGCGCTCGCTCATCCCCACCCCCTTTCCTGGTCTGCCAGGCTGCGTTTTTTCGGCGTGGGGGTTCCTCTTAAAATCCATGCCAGATCGAAGAGCCTGGTATGCTCTGGGGGGGGGGGGGGGGACCCAACGCAATTTTTTTGCGGGGGTCCCATTTAAGACCCCTAGCACACAAGTCGCGCCGCAAGTCGGATCACCGTGATCCAACTTCTGGTGCGGCTTCTATTCAAATCAATGGGCTCCTATAGGGAACCATTGATTTTGAATAGAACGCCTGACGAGGCTTAATGCTGTGTATACAACGTTAAGCAACGTTATTGAGCGCTTTGCCGGCTCGGCGTCAAAAACGCCATGACGCTGCAGCTTCAGGACGCACTGGTCCCGCGTTCTAGCTACAGCTCACTAACGCCGACGCCCTCTACTGCTCAAAAACGTCAGCGTTTTAAGAGGGCCATTGAATAACATGGAGAGCTGCAAAAAACACCCAAAAATGTGGCATTCAAAACGCCCGTGTGTATGAGGCCTAAGACCTCATACACACGGACGTTTTTTGACGCCGGCGTTTTATGGCTTTTTTTGCAGCTCTCCATGTATGTCAATGGCCCCATAAAAACGCCAACATGTTTGAGCTGTAGATGGCGTCGGCGTTAGTGAGCTGAAACTAGAACCCACAGCCAGTGCGTTCTGAGGCTGTACCATTTTGGCGTTTTTTTGATGCAGACGCTGCAGAACTCTCACAAACGGCAACTAATGCCATACCTGCGTTAACTGGCGTTTTTTGACGCCAACGTTTTTAGGTTGAAAAATAGAAGAGGGGGGGCATGGCCAGCGGTCCATGGAGATGGCCGCATAACAGGAGAGCTCTTCGGACATCCACAGCCATCCAGCGACTACGAGCAACGCCGAAAGGCACAGTGAGGCAAATTCTTTTGGGAACTCATCCCACTACCGGCTTGAGACAGAATGAGCAAAAGGAAGAATCCGCATCGTCCTAGAAAGCTCACAGATTTCTTTGATACTGCGAGCACTCCTAGGCCCCAAGATGGCGCCGACTCCTCCGGTCATAGACGAGGAACGAACGGCAAGGGCCCGATCCATCCACAGCAGACTCCTTCTCCTGGACAAAGCAGCAGATCCTCTCCAGGGGAGTCGCCCATTCAAAGTCCCCAAAAGGCATCGCAAAAGAAATCGACAGCCCACGTTTATCCAGGTGAGCAAGGGGAGTATGAAACTTCTTATGACAGCACAAGAGTTCATAGAGCAACTACATGAGTTTCCTACACTGGAGCAGCCGCTTACTGACACTGTAATGAAGGACATGTTGGTGACCTTGAGGGGCTCATTACACAAAGATATGATGGAGTGCATTACTAATATCAAAGCTGAAGTTTCAACATTAGGGGAGAGAGTGAGTCATGCTGAGGATAAGATGGGGGAGTTTGCAAATGCGCATAACGAACTAGTCGATGCTTATAACAGTACAGAGGATGAAATCCAGGCCATTAAAAACAAAATGGCTGAAATGGAGGACCGGGCAAGAAGGAATAATGTTAAGCTCAGAGGAGTAGCAGAGTCTGTGCCCCCTAGGGAGCTTATAAATTATGTCAAACAATTCATTACCGCTTTATTGCCAGATGTATTAGAGGGAGAGGTGGTGATCGATCGGGCACACCGGTTACCTAAGCCTAAACACTTGCCAGATAATGTCCCAAGGGACGTCATCGCACGGATCCACTTTTTCCATGTGAAAGAGGACCTAATGCGCTTCACCAGGAAAAACCAACCCCTTCCTGACCCATATGCGGACATTACTGTCTTTGCTGACATCTCACAACACACCATGCAAGCACGCAGGAACCTTGCGACATTGACTAAATTATTCCAAAACCACAAAATTCCCTATACATGGGGATTTCCAACAAAGATTCTCATGACTAGGGAAAACAGAACTTACACTATTACTAACCAGGAAAATGGCTTAAAGCTAGCCAAGCAGTGGAAACTTATCTCGGATGATGAGGAAATACATGGTAAATCACCTCCAAGGGAAATCTTACCTGAATGGCAAAAAGTCATCAAAGGATGAGTACACTCACAGACATCTTTCAAGTCCTTGCCTTACTAAAATTGGCCACTAGATGGCGGGGAAGATCTAAGAGAGCAGGTCCCCCACAGTGATTTTGTGACATGCTCACACGTTGTGAACTTTCTCACTTTTTTATGTTTTTTCCTACTTTTTCTTTATTCGTTTCTTTTGTACATTCAGCACCAGACGTTCAAAGGGGAATATACGAAGTATCACTGAACTGTTCCTTAAAGATGGAGAGTGCCTACGTCCGGCCCTACAACTGTTCTCATCAGCCGCCTCTGAAAGGTAACCCTAGGACTTTATCATCACCTGAAAAACAACTACATAGCATTTTTCTCCACTATCATGGCTATTAAAATAATATCACTAAACGCCCATGGAATTAACAGCCCTTACAAGAGAAGGATGATGTGGAGGGAAATGTGAAAGCTCAAGAGAGATATAGTGTGCATCCAAGAGACACACTTCGCTAAGAGCAAACAACCTAAATGCACAGATAGGTCTTTTCCACACATATTTACTGCCTCTGCCCACGTTAAAAAAAAAAAGGAGTCCTTATAGCAATCAACAAATCAGTGGCATTCCAGCTTCAGGAGGTAGTGGAGGACATTAAGGGGAGATTTCTGATTCTGATATGTACCATCAATAACGCCAAATATACGATAGTTAACTTGTATGCAGCCAACCAGGGACAGGCATCCTTTCTAAGGTCCCTTAAACATCGTATAGACAAAATAGCTACAGGCTCCCTTCTACTATGTGGGGACTTCAACAGCGTAACTGACAAGGAATTGGACTGCTCTAATCCCAAGACTACAAGTAGACATGAACTGAAATCCTTTCTACATACAGAAAATCTGCATGACATTTGGAGATGTATTAATTCCACAGAGAGAGATTACACATTTTATTCGGCAACTCATAATTCCTATTCAAGGATTGACTTATTTCTGGCAAATCTCGCTCTCTTACAAAGGACCATTGAGGTATCTATCCACAAGATAACATGGTCAGACCACGCACCGATCTCGCTAACGCTTAAGGAGCACAATGACAGCAATCCAGCATACTTGTGGAGAAATAACACTCAAATTCTAGCTAACCCTAACTATGCAAAAAGAATCTCCCAACAGCTTAAGGATTTCTTTGCTATTAATGATAATAATGACACAAATGAAATTTACGTATGGTGCGCTCATAAAGCATTTAGCCGAGGTCTTTTGATTCAGGCGGCTGCTAGGGAAAAGAAGCAGAAGGCCAAAAATATCAACCTTTTACTAAATCGCCTTAATTCGTTAGATTTGCAAAATAAGCAATCCCCTAACCCTAAACTTAAAGAAGATCTTAACCGCTGCAGACAACAACTAAGGCTCGCACTGTTGGCTGAACATCACTTATCATTGAAACGTATTAAGGCCCTGTACTATGCCCATGGGAATAGAGCGGGCAAACTATTAGCCAATTATCTTCGCAGGCGCCACCAACAATCCAGACTGGGTTCTATGACTGATCCGCAGACTGGAAAATTAGTATATCATCCAAACCAAATTGCCAATTCCTTCCAAAAATATTACAACAGTCTTTACAACTTAACTACAGATAAGGACACCCCTCAACCTAACCAGACCATTATACATAACTTTTTATCTTCAATTAAATTGCCCTCCTTAAACCCTGATATGCTCAATGCCCCAATTACTGAGAAAGAAGTGAGTGACGTCATTTGGTCACTTCCAAAATGGCCACATCTGCTTCTGTTCCGGAGGAAATGCTTGAAGCAACGATTATTGCTATCCCTAAACCAGGTAAAAAAGTGGATCACCCTCAAAAACTTTAGGCCAATCTCATTGTTAAACACCGATTTGAAAATCTATGCCAAGATATTGGCTAACCATCTGGCGGAGGTAACCCCACAACTGATCAGGCCTGATCAGGTGGGTTTTGTAAAGGGAAGGCAGGCGCCAGACGGTACTCGCAGACTTTTCAACGTTATTCAACTATCTGAAACACGCAGAGCTCCCACAGTAGTCCTGATGCTGGATGCTGAAAAGGCCTTCGACAGGGTACACTGGGGCTACCTCCGGTCGACCCTGCAGAAATTTGGCCTACAAGGTTTTATACTTTCTGCCATTATGGCACTTTACACAAAACCCTCAGCTAGGGTGTACGTCTCCAGTGTACTGTCAGATAAATTCCCTATAACTAATGGCACTCGCCAAGGATGTCCTTTATCCCCATTGATTTTTTCGTTACTGATGGAACCCTTGGCGGAGATCATTAGATCGAACGCTAACATAAAAGGAGTGAACATAGGATCTGTCTCCCATAAAATAGGACTGTTTGCTGACGACGTGGTCTTAATGTTAACAAGCCCAGTTGCATCACTAAAAGAGGTCTCCTCCTTATTAAAACAATTTGGATACGCATCATATTATAAACTGAATATTACAAAATCAGTTATTATGCCTATGGGAGTACCCAAAGCACAAATTTCTCACCTTAGGAGGACATACCCATTTCAGTGGGTAACACACAACATTCCCTACCTAGGGATCACGCTTTCCTCCCCCACTTCTAAGACATACCAATCAAACTTTCCGAAACTATTGGAGACAATAGAAAAAGATCTCCATAATATAGCTTCCTATGAACTGTCATGGATGGGTAAAGTGGCGGCTCTAAAAATGCTAATCTTACCTAAGATTATTTACTACTTCAGAACTATTCCGATTGACATTCCTGAACGGTTTTTTAAAACTACAGAAAAGCTTTTCAGGAAGTTCCTATGGGGAGCGGGAATGTCCAGACTCTCTTTCTCCAACCTGCTCAGACATAAATCTAGCGGAGGGGTAAATTTCCCAAATCTTAGGAATTATTACTACGCAGCTATTTTGGACCAAACTAAAGCATGGTTCGACCCTCAAACTGAGAAACTATGGGTTCAGATAGAAGGTCATATTGTTGGGAATAGACATCTCCCATCCCTGCTTTTAGCAGATTTGACACCTGCTGTCCCCCATAACATTGACTTTCCCTCTATCAAGGCTTCTAGAATAGCATGGAGAAAACTCCATACAATTGTCCCTTCAGACACATTGAAAGCCTGCGATGATATAGCTCCCCACATATACCAATATCTCCTACCAAACATTAGAATTTCGCACTGGCTACAAGAGGGTATCCTAACTTATAAAGAACTCTTATCGAAACAACCTCATTCGCAACCATTCACCACTCTGCAGATCAAACATCTACACAAAACCCATCCAAATTTAAACTACAGATTACACAAAGATTCATGGAATTACATGTCAAATAGTTTTAATAAACCAAAAGGCCTAGCATGGTTTTACAATATTCTGCAATATAAAGGAACAGATTCTAAAACATCTAGTATGCACACATGGGAAAGGGAACTCAATATATCTTTTACACTGCAACAATGGCAGGATGCTATATAATCCCATTATAAATTCTCCCATTGTGTCAATCATTGGGAGAATTTGCTAAAGATTCTATACAGAAGCTATTTAACACCAATGAGACTATCACAAATCTACCCAACAGAACCCCATAATTGCTGGAGGGGTTGTGGAGGGAAAGGAGATATTTTGCACATACTCTGGAGCTGCAAGGCTCTCCAAAGTTTCTGGAAACAAGTCTTCTCCTTGTCCTGAGGAAGTCACGTGGTGTGACGCAACGCGTAGGCTGATTATTGAGTGCTGGATACACAGTGAGAGGCGTATGAACGCAGCTGTGTAAGTTTTAGAGTTCTAAAAAAACTTACTTGTTTTTAACTTTTGGGAAACGGTTTTTTTATTAAATTAATAAACATCCTTGATATACTACACTATGGAATTCATTTATCTCTTCCCGCATACAAAAATGTGTTTGGAGTAAAAGCCGATTGGAAGGAGTTTAACGACCGGTAGGTCGTACCGAGCCATACAGACGGAAAGATTGCGGAGGAGGTGAGGAAACACCACATTTGGAAAAACGATACCCGCAAAGATACCTTGATGCGCACAGATCCGAACCCACTAAGGTGAGAGTTCTGAGAGCACTTATCAAGTTGAAGCACACCACTAAAGGAATCCCTTTGGGGTAATTAACTACCCCCCTGCACAAAGAGGCTTCCCACACCCGTTTGGAGCACGAATGATTTTTATGAACTTTTGGAGCACAAGTCACTGCCACTTTAATCACTTGAATTTGCAAAAGACATTTATGAATTTTCTATCCAATATAAGAATTTTATTGGCTATATTTATGTATGATGAATTTTTATTGATGATATTGCACAAATCACTGTCACTTTAATCACTTGAATTTACAAAAGACATTTATGAATTTTCTATCTAATATAAGAATTTTATTGGCTATATATATTTAAGATGAATTTTTATTGATGATATTACACTATGAGGATCAGTTTTACTACACAGCAGTTTGCATGTAACATGATAAATCTATTGTGATATGTTTTAAGGATACGATCATTGTCTTTTATTGGCTTAATTATTTTAAAGAAGTACTTTATCGTATCTATACCTGCACTGTTATATATAATAAATTCTATCACTTTTTTATTTATCAGTAATAGAAGTTTTGTATATGGTAATATGCCCCATATCCACTAGGGGCAGGGTCATTAATAGTACACTGCAATAGGCTGCGCAGTACTATTTGTATTTCTCAGAAGTCTTCTCCTTAATCACGTCCATAACAGGTATTATTATACAACCCTCCCCCGGTAAAGCTTTGCTCAACCTAGACATTCATAAGGTCCCTAAACTATACAGACCAATTATTACTCACATATTTATTGCAGCAAGATTAACTATATCTTCAAAATGGAAAACCATTAAAGCTCCTAACATCTCTGAAGTTGTTTACAGAATGAGAACACAGTATGTGTATGAGAGAAGCTTTGCAATAAGGTCTGGAAATATATTTAGTTTTAATAATTACTGGAAGGATTGGGCTAGGATTTACCCAGAGGACCAATGAATATCTTGAGACTTACCACTATCTCCACTAAGAGGGATTCTCCATCTGGTGCTGACACTTGTTTATCTGTTTATTTGTTCTTTGTTTATTGAATTAACTTCTTTATCATCTTAAATCACATCTGCGGGTATAAAATGCACAATTACTCCTGGTAAATTAACCACTTGCCGACCGTCAATCGCAGGTTGACAGCGACAAAATGGCTCTTCCAGGCAAAACGCCGTCATACGACGGCGGCTGCCAGATCGCGCACAGTGAGCGCACACGCGCTGCAGGAGGCACGCCCGCGCGCTCACTGTGTCTGGGGAGGGCCAGGGAACGGGTGCCGTGGACTCGATCTCCGCCGGCTACCCGCGATGCCCCCCCTCCCTCCGGAGTGAAAGAACGGAGGTCCGTGTAAGTAAACACGGACCTCCGTTCTGTGAGGGGGAAAGGGCTGTGATCACAGCCTTCCTCTACATGGAAGCTGTGATCACTTCCCTTCCCCAGCCAGGGCAGTCCCCCCACAGTTAGAACACACCCAGGGAACACAGTTGACCCTTAGAGCGCCCCCTGCAGGTTAACCCTTCACTGCCAATGGCATTTACATAGTAATCAGTGCATTTTTATAGCACTGATCGCTGTATAAATGCCAATGGTCCCAAAAAAGTGTCAAAATGTTCCGACATGTCCGCCCCAATATCGCAGTACCACTAAAAATCGCAGATCGCCGCCATTACTAGTAAAAAAAAATAAATAAATAAAAACCCCAGAAATGAATTCTTATCATCCGTAAACGTGGCCACTTTTGCGCAAACCAATCAATAAACGCTGATTGCGATTTTTCTTATCACAAATATGAGGAAGAATATAAGTCGGCCAAAACCGATGAAAAAAAATTTTTTTTTACATTTTTTTTTTTGGATTTGTATTTTAGCAAAAAGTAAGAAATATGGAGTTTTTTGCAAATTGTCCTTCTTCTTTTGTTTATAGCGGCAATCAGAAATGACGCAGTGGTGATCAAATACCACCAAAAGAAAGCTCTATTTGTGGGAAAAAAAGGACACAAATTTCGTTTGGGTACAACGTCGCACGAACGCGCAATTTTCAGTTAAAGTGACGCAGTGCCGAATCGCAAAAAGGGCTCTGGTCAGGAAGGGGGCAAATCCTTCCGGGGCTGAAGTGGTTAAATACTGAAATTTTGTCTAAAGGAACTGCCCACAACTGGGGATGGATGCACTCCTGCGACTCTGGGAGGTTCCCTCTGGGGAGCAGTTAGTTCCCAGAAGGGGCGCTCGGAGGGGGGACCTTTCGGATGAAGAGGATGGCTGATAGCCTCATATCGGTTATTTGATATTTTCACTTAAGATGAGCAATTTCAACTACTTTGAAATATGCCACTTGTTATACATGTATTTGTTATGCTTTCAATATGATAAATGATGGCAACTTATCGCCCTTTTTTGTACCTGCAACTCCAATAAAAATTAATTGAATGAAAAATAGAAGAGGGATGATTTTTTTTTAAAAAAACGCCTATTAACGCCGACGCTCACTAACGCCGATGCATAATGCCAAAAAACGCAGATTTTTTTCCCTTGACGTCGGGCCCGACGTTTTGTTTATTTTTTAAGAAACGTCCGTGTGTATGAGGCCTAATCTGATCTCCAGCTTTAGTTCCAGTTTAAATAGTTTATTCGGCCAAGCTGATCCAAATAAACTATTTCTCTCACCAACATGTGCGGCTGCAGGGTGCGCTGTATAAACTGTATGTAGCCGAGGCTATATACAGTATACAGCAGTGTGTTCTGGATGCAAGACGAGACCTTCCTGTCTCACACCACACCTGGAACAAAAATGCGTCGGTCTGAATGGAGCTCAGCCAATCATGAGCAGCTTTGTATTCTATCAATGAATACAATTGGCTGAGTCAGAGAGGCAGGCTGATGGTGTCACAATTTCCAACTCGTCTTTGTGTGTTTTTTTGCACACCTTTAAAAAAATCATTTTAGGCCTAAAGATTAGTAAAAAAAAAACCCAAACATTAAATATTTTCTGAAAGCAGAGACCCCAAGAATAAAATGGTGATAGTTCCAATTTTTTTATGTCCCAAAATATTTGAGCAGTTTATCAAATGCAAATTTTCAGTAAAAAACATGCTAAAGTTAATTTAAGGCACACAAAAGCATAACATTACCCACTTTTTGGAAACGTATAAAAGATGAAGTTGCACCAAATAAATACATACCCAAAATGTCAAGCTTTACAACTGTGCATACCCGCAAGACGATGACAAACTTCAGTACTATTTTCCATAGGCAAAGCTATTAAAGCCCCTACAGGTCATCACTTTAGAATTGACTGTGAATATTAGCCCTAGAATTATTGTTCACATTCTGGCATGACAGTCAGCAGCTCTCTGCTCAGGGAGCTGAGAGAACCGAGCGCTCTGTGGTGGTAGATCGCTCGGTTCTCAATTTTAGAGGCGCCGGGGTACAGATGCAGCATCAGACCGATGCTGCATCCACCTAGGTGACTATTATTCAAGAAAAAAAATCCTCATCCATCTTTTAACTGCTTCCTGACTACCTTGCGTACATTTACTGCTGCAAAGCAGCAGCGTACCATGAATCGCGCAGGCACAGCTAGCGGAGGGGAATGCGGCGCACTCGTGCCCGCCGCACACTGCATGAGTGTGGTCGCGGGTCGGGCGGACTCGATGTCCACCGGCGACCCACGATCGCCTATTACAGAGGAAGAACGGGGAACCGCCGATGTAAACACGGCGGTTCCCCGTTCTGTCAGGCAGCATGATAGTGATCTACTGATCCCTGTATTCGGGATCAGTTAGATCTGTTATGCCCCTGCCAGCCCCCAAACAGTTAGAACAGGTCTAGGGATCAGTTAACCACTTGATTGCCCCTACAGTTACCCTTCCCTGCCAATGACATTTATACAGTAATCAGTGGCTATTTTTAGATCTGATCGCTGTATAAATGTCAATGGTCCCAAAAAAGTGTCCGATATGTCCGCCGCAATATCGCAGTCGCGATAAAAATCGCAGATCGCCGCCATTACCAGTGAAAAAATAAACGCCATAAGTCAATTCTCATAGTTTGTAGACGCAATAACTTTTGCGCAAACCAATCAATAAACGCTTATTGCGATTTTATTTAGCAAAAGTATGTAGAATACATTTTGGCCTAAAATGATGAATAAATTAGTTTTTTTATACTTTTTTTTTTGGATATGTATTATAGCAAAAAGTAAAAAATATTTTTTTTTTCAAAATTGTCGCTCTGGTTTTGTTTATAGCGCAAAACATAAAAACCACAGAGGTGATCAAATACCACCAAAAGAAAGCTCTATTTGAGGTGAAAAAAGGATGTTTTGTTTGGGTACAACGTTGCACGACCACGCAATTGTCAGTTAAACTTAAAGTGTTTGTTAAGCCACTTTATAAAAAGTTCCCATCTGCTCTGTATTATAACAAGAAGTTGCCCTGTGTCTGTGCTATAACATATATATATACACACTTCTCTGTATAGATAACACACCTTCTTACTAGGATCAGTTGTCGTTTTTGTGCTTTTCTCTCTCAACTCAGAGTTCCTGAGGGTGGGGCTGAGCACTTCCGCTGACGTCAACTGGAGAGAGAGAGCCGTGCTGTGTTATCTATACAGATAAGAATATTTCTGATAGAACACTGACACAGGGAACTTATTCTTCTAATACAGAGGGATAGGAGCTTGAGAGGAAGAGGGAGGGGGGAGGAGGGGGAGTTGAAGACAGACAGGAGATAGGAGAGCTGGGAGTGACATAGCCTGCATAGACCACAGGGCTCTCAAGATAAGCTATATACAGGGGGAGTCAGTACACGGGGGGAAGTCATGACCTGGCATTCTCAAACAGGTATTTTAGGGGATACAGCGGGATCATTTAAAAAGCGAAAGCACCATGCTGCTAATTGCACATTAAAGAGACAAGAGCAGCATTTTTTGGGGGGGAGGGGGTTAACAAACGCTTTAAACTATTTCATTCTTTTTTGAAAGCAGCTTTACTTTACAGCTTTTTTTTCAAAAGTTCCTAAAACTTTTGAACAGTATTGTATGTAGTGCAAACTTGCATGATTGGCTAAAGATTGGATGGATTTTTAAGGCAGGTCCTCACATTTGCATTAGTAAAACAGTATAAAGAAAATTGTACAACTACAAATCTGACTTTGAAAGATAGGTACACTTGAAGGAAAAAAAAAAATTAGGGTGCATTCACATTTGCGATGGTACCCTGCCTGTGATTCGATGCAAGAACCAGAACGTGGGATTTCATGATTAGCTGCGAGTAGGCAGGCCCATAGAATGCAATGGAGGCTGCCTATTCGCATGTAATCGCTTGTGCAGCTATCACATGTGAGTGATCAGCTCTGGGCACAGTTTGTGAGCGCTGCATGAACATTTACATGTGAGTAGGCATGATTAGCTGCAGGAGTCAGCAGCCTCCCATTGTTTTCAATGGGGCTGCCTACTCTCAGCTGCTTGCGGGAACCCCCGTTGTGGTGTGAATACACCCTTATCTTATATACTTCCTTCTCCTGACCTAATTTAACCCATACCCCTATAGATTTATACTTACCTATCCAGTGGTGTAAGTCTTCACTGTCCATGACCATGCACGTCAGTGCCCTGTATACTTTTATGGGGCTGTGTCCCAAGACTGGAGGGAATCGCTCAGAGACGGTCCCAGGACAGTCAGAACAATTGGAACAGCACCTTTCTGATCGAGTTAAGTATGCATCTGTGGGAGGATGAGGGGGGGGTTAGTTTAGGTCAGGGGGCAAAAACGATAAATGTACTAATCCTTTAGATCCTGAAGACCAATGCTACCCTATGCTAATATTTCAGTTCTGCTTGTTGCAAAGTTTGGATTGCATGCTGGCCTCCTATGTTCACTTTAGGGGGTCTCCATTAAAGAGATATTTTTAACTGAAATCTCAGTACCATAGTATAAAGCGTAGTACAAAAAGTGTTCATGGTGTCACAGCCCTTTTACAGTAAACAAAAACGTAGGTAGTCCAGTTGCAAGAAGGCAACTCATTCATTTTGGTCGAATGCCTAAATAAAACTGAAGTTGGAAAAATGACAACCATCTTGACATGCACGGGTTACTAGCAATTAAAATATCCATTTGACATTGTTTATCTCTTGAGGAAACAATATAAAGATTTGTTTTTCCTATTTAAAGTTTTTCGATGGTCCCACGAGGTTCTTGACGCCTTTGGCAAGCTCCCAGATTTTAGCCCTGAACAAGCTGAAGCCTTGACCTCGGTGTTCATGTTCCCACTGGTAAGTAGCCCTCTTAGCACAGTTCAAATAATTAAGTAAACCTTTTTAAAGAGTCTGCCATTGCTGACCTCCTTCTGAACATATTAGTTGCCTGGTTCTTAAGCTGACCTTCTGGCTTCACTGCTTAGAGGCATACACAAGGGGCATCTGTAAAAGCCCCTCAAAACACCAGAACTGCTGGCAGGAAAATGCAGCTTAAAAAATGGGCTAAAAGCTGTGTATTGCATTAGGCGCGTACAGCATTTGAGCATACTGGCCAGAATATGAATTTGTTATGGCCATTAGAATGCAATAACGCACATACACTTTACAAGCTTTTTTTCTGCTCCTCAGCTACTCTCAAGAATGCACCTTCAGGGGGGTCTTCTTTTCTGCCTGTAAACGCTCCTCTTCTAATACGCCTGTAAAAGCTTGTGTGCATACACATGGGCTTACATAGAGGTGCTTTGACCACTTCAGCCCCGGAAGGATTTCCAGCTTTAGGACCGGAGCCCTTTTTGCGATTCGGCGCTGCGTCGCTTTAACTGACAATTGCGCGGTCGTGCGACGTTGTACCCAAACGAAATTTGCGTCCTTTTTTTCTCACAAATAGAGCTTTCTTTTGGTGGTATTTGATCACCGCTGCATCATTTCTGATCGCCGCTATAAACAAAAGAAGAGCAACAATTTTGCAAAAAAAACCCAAATTTATTACTTTTTCCTAAAATACAAATCCAAAAAAAAAATATAAAAAAACATTTTTTTTCACCGTTTTTGGGTGATTTATATTCTTCCTCATATTTGCGATAAAAAAAATCGCAATCGGCGTTCATTGATTGGTTTGCGCAAAAGTGGTCGCGTTTACGGATGATGAGAATTAATTTTTGGGGCTTTTATTTTATTTTTTTTTTTTTATTAGTAATGGCAGCAATCTGCGATTTTTAGCGGTACTGCGATATTTCAGCGGAAACGTCGGAACATTTTGACACTTTTTTGGGACCATTGGCATTTATACAGCGATCAGTGCTATAAAAATGCACTGATTGCTGTGTAAATGCCATTGGCAGTGAAGGGGTTAACCTGCAGGGGGCGCTCTAAGGGTTAACTATGTTCCCTGGGCGTGTTCTAACTGTAGGGGGACTGCACTATCTGGGGAAGGGAAGTGGTCACAGCCTTCACGTACAGGAAGGCTGTGATCACAGCCCTTCCCCCTCACACAGAGCGGAGGTCCGTGTTTACATACACGGACCTCCGCTCCTTCGCTCCGGGGGGGCCATCGCGGGTAGCCAGCGGCAATCAAAGCCGCCGCACCCGCTCCCTGGCCCTCCCCGAACACAGTGAGCGTGCGAGCGCGCCTCCGGCGGCGCGCGCGCGCTCACTAAACTCGTTCCCGCAGCCGCCGTCGTATGACGGCGTTTTGCGGTAACGAACCACTTTGCCGCCGTCAAATGCCGATCGGCGGTCGGCAAGTGGTTAACATAGGCTGAAAAAAAAAAATGCTCAACACCTGTATACACAGCGTTTAAGTTCCATGCACATGAGGCCATCGTAAAGCGCTGCGTAAACTGTTAGCCCTATATAAATCCTGTATAATAATAATGAGGCCAGAGTTATTTTTCAAAAGATTGTATGAAACACATGAAATAATTGATTTGTAAGCAGTGATCTCTGGCAGTCTCATGTAATCACGTCTCTATTTTATGGCTGTCTCTAGAAGCATATTGGCAGTCTCCATCAACTCCTATAAGACTGCATTCACACGGGCATTTAACAATACTGTGAATCCCAGCAACAAAAATCTGATACCTGCGGCTCTGACCATCTCTTGTTGCATATCTGCAGTCACTGACAGCTTTCTGTAGCATATCAATCCCTGAATATTATGTGTAGCCCATTGGTCATGTCAGTGGCCACCTTTTTCAAGTGAGTTGACCACCACTGACTTAAAACAACAATTATGCACCATTATAAAATAGCCTCCCGAACTGGAGGTCATTCTTCTCAATCCTGGACATGGCTGTCTGTCTCTCCTTAGTTGCTGCAGATACCTAGATGCCCTCTCTAGTCCCTTGATCACTTGTCTTTCTTCACTTACTTTTAGACTCTGTGTCAACAAGCTTTTGTTTGCTTCAAGCAGGTTTTGCATTCACATGCAAGAACAGCTTGAAGCAGGTCAGAAGGAGGTTAAATGCACCTGTCATTGAATTCTGAATCACCTCAGAAGAATCTCAAACTAATACGTATACTTTGGGTCTGCTCACCTGCACCCCTGTAAAACTGTGTCTGTTCATCTGCTGAATCCCCAGACAAGACACTGACATGGGCTGCCTGCACGTAGCATCTGGCGGCGCAAACCGCATAAACACACGGCCTATAGGTCTTATCGCCTGTGTTTATGAGGCCTTATTCAAACTTAGAAACTGACTCAGTCCAGCAGGTTCCACCTATAATTATACCTCCACTATTGGGTGGACTGACACTCTAAATTTGAGCAGTAGCATATATCATATCCTGTATTGTTTTAAAGGATAAGTTCACCTTTAGAACATGTTACATGTTCCAACTCCTGCCTCCTCTCCCCCCAATACCACCCTACCTGTGACAGCAGGAGGGGGATCCTCTCCCCACATCCGCTGTCACAATTTAAAACAAGCGTGGCTGTGCATGGCGCCTTCCACCCGGCCGCGTCATTCATTCAGAGTTCTGTGAATGAATAAACTACAAGTACTGTCAGCCATGGCCTGTAGATCTTGATGAACTAGGAAGGCACTGATGAGTGCTCTCATAGTTCATTGATTCTTCCTAAAAACCAAAAAGAAACTCCTGCGTTGCCACAAATCACTAAATACAATGTGAAAAAAGAAATATACAAATGATAATAAAGAGCTGCTGCAAATCACCTAAAAATGTGTTCCAACATCAAAAACCAAGCAATACATAATCATGAATGCTCTGTAGTGTGTTTACTTTCGATTCATTGTTTAGATGATGTGGAGAGGTTGATTATTGGTAAGTAGTGCAACACCATCTATTATTAAGCATTCATTGATTCTTCCTGCCATTCAGTAACTGTCTGCCTATACAGGAGGTACGGGCAGACAGTTGACTGAGTGTCTGCAAGAGCCTGGGATTGCACCCACGATCTGCTGATTGCAATGCTTTACAGGCTGCAGTGTGAAAAAATAATGCACATTTTTTTTTACCCGCAAAAAGATGTGCATTTATAATTTATTAACAAAAGGTAAACGTATCCCTTAAAGAGAAGCCCATAAGTGAGATCCAGAACTTGCTCCGCTCTCCCTCTCACTATTTTGGCTATCGCAGAGTGGCAGCGGGTCTTGTGACTTCCTACCACCCATAGAAGCTGAAAGCCACAAGTATGCAGTGCAGAAATGCATGATTGACATTTTCTGTTAACCGTGCTGTCATTTGCAAGATTGGGTCACAATGGGGTTGATTTACCTAAACTGGATAGTGCAAAATCTGGTGCAGCTGTGCATGGTAGCCAATCAGCTTCTAATTTCAGCTTGTTCAATTGAGCTTTGACAATACAACCTGGAAGCTGATTGGTGCAGAGCTACACCAGATTTTGCACCCTCCAGTTTTAGTAAATCAATCCCAATGTATCCTCAACAATACAGCACCAAGGGGTGATTTTGGCCATCACTGCAATGACGTTCATTTCTCCACTCCCTGACACTGCACCCATACAAATTTCAAATGCAGATACTGAAGTCATGCACTTCTGTCCCAAAACACTGTGCCCACCCACTCAATTTTGTATTGACCACCTATACATCAACGACACTTTTGAGTGCCACTACAGCCCCACAAATCTGTCACCATGATAATGGAACAACACACACTGTACTGTATGTACAATTGCTGCACTATGTATGCTGTGCTATATATTACATTCTCCAGACTATCTGTCTCTATGATCCCATGTGCAGACCACAGGTTCAGTCTCCATTCCCTATGCATAGTAGCTTAGCCATAAGCCTCGTACACACGATGCAACAATCGTACGACCGAATGGCCCAAATTGTATGTTGGCTGTTATATCACGCGTACTGACATGCAATAAGCGATCGTACGACCAAGCCGAACGTAGTGACGTGTTACGAGCATATAAAGAGGAAGTTCAGGTGTATGTAATTTGTGAATTAGGAACGAACGGACACTTCTGGCCGTTCCTGACTTCTGAGCATGCGTGTTTTGCACAATACAACTTGTTGGACCAACTTCTCTGTACACACGATACAACGGTCGTATGACCGCTTGTTGGTACTACCAAAGTTTTCTAGTCTGCTCATACAACTTCTGTTGTACGACTGTTGCACGTCGGCTGTTCTAATCGCGCATACTAACGGTCAGATGAGCATACAACGTACAACCGTTTGCATACGACCGTCGAACCGTGTGTACGAGGCTTTAGTCTGCTGCATTTACCCAATAGCTCTACATAACTACATAGCCGTGTCTCTCTGCAGGGTAGCCAACCGGTGTGTGTCAGGGATTACCTGGAGGCCTTCTATAGTATGCCAGAAAATCAAAATCAGTTGCGAAGTCTGACCAAACAGCTGAAGAGATTGGGCAGAGCA
This sequence comes from Glandirana rugosa, assembly GCA_018402905.1. Taxonomy (NCBI): domain Eukaryota; kingdom Metazoa; phylum Chordata; class Amphibia; order Anura; family Ranidae; genus Glandirana; species Glandirana rugosa. The sequence goes on along the minus strand of BLSH010448769.1, from coordinate 1,075,719 downwards.
GATGTGGTGAAAGCTATGCACCTACAGAGAGGAGCCCTCTACTGGCTGGGTGAGAACATAAACATGAGAATTGTGTGCTGCATTCCAGGCAGTGGTGCTAAACCTAACAAAGAAATTCTATAGAGAAATATTTTCTGTCCCTGTAAAACCAGAACAAAAATGGGGAGAAGAGGTTGTCACCAGGACAGGGAGACACAGCCAGCAATAAGAACCCTTCCTCACTTTACTAAAAAAGTTTTTTATTTCACTTTAAAATTGGAGAGATTTCCCACTTTACTGTCCTTACAGCAAGTAAGGGGAACTGTCAGCAAATGGGACACCTACAGCAATATTATTATATAGGATTTATATAGTGCCAACAGTTTGCTCAGCACTTTACAACATGAAAGCAGACAGTACAGTTAAAATAGAATTTAATACAGGAGGAATCAGAGGGCCCTGCGCGTTAGAGTTTATAATCTAAGGGGGTGGTTCAAGTCATACAAAAGGTAATAACTGTGGGGGATGAGCTGATGTAGAAAATACAACTACAGTTGTTGGGGGTGGCAGGATAGGCTTCTCTGAAGTGAAGGGATTTGCTAAAAGTGGACAGAGTAGGAAATAGTCAGAAAGATTGGGGTAGGGAGTTCCATAGGATTGGAGTGGCTTGGAGGAATTCCTGGAGGCGAGCATGGGAAGAGGTGATGAGGGAGCTAGAGAGTAGGTGGTCTTGGGAGGAATGAACAGAACGATTCGGTTGGTATTTTGAGGCTAGGCTAGTGATGTAGCTGGGGGCCGAAATGTGGATGGCTTTGTAAGTTGTTGTTAGTATTTTGAATTGAATTAATTGGGTGAGTGGAAGCCAGTGGAGGGATTGGCAGAGATGGGTAGCAGGCACTGAACGTAGGTAAGGTGGATGAGTCTGGCAATGGCATTCATGATGGAGGGAAGGGGGGGGATAGTCTATGTAAAGGTAATCCAATGAGGAGGGAGTTGCAGTGGTCGAGGCGGGAGATGACCAGGGAGTGAATTAGAAGCTTTGTGGTGTCATTGGTTAGGAAGGGGTGTATTTTGGACATGATGCATAGATTGAAACAGCAAGCTTTGGACACAGTGATTGGCAGTGGGGCTGAAAGGAGAGTTCAGAGTACAGGATAACACCTAGAACCTTGGTATGCAGGGATGGGTTGACAGTTGTGCCATTGATTTTAACAGAGAAATCAAGGGAAGAGTCATGTGGGGGAGAAAATGTTATAAGCTCGATTTTGGATAGATTAAAGTGGATGTAAACCCTCACATATACCCAGTGAAGTAAACAGCCTCAGATGATACACAGGGATGAAACAAATCCTCCTACATGCCTTCAGCTTTATATGCTGTTTAGAAAGTGCAGATAGTGTTAGAAATTTCACTTCCTCATTCTGCACTGTGAGAGAAGTCTTGGATTACACTGGGAGACAACTGATTGGAGGAAAGGCACACACACCCCTCCAGATCGGCAGAGACTCTCAGAGATGTCCTGTGAGTAAAGCAGCTTTCTGCTAATCTATTTATATCACACTCCCTGACACGAATTTCAGCCTGGTTTTGTCACGTGTTGGAGAACTTGTCAGAAGTTATCATGCTCATAACAGAGCAGAGCAGTAGAAAGCCACGGGACTTAGTGCTTTGAAAATAGATAAGAAAACACTGCAGATATATGTGCCCAGCTCAAATTTCATCAACCAGGTTTACATCCACCTTATGTTTGAGGAAGTGGTGACATCCAATCGGATATGTCTGTTAGTAAATTAGTGATGGAGTGAGCTGAAGGGTTGAGAAATTTGGGCGTCCTCAGCATAGAAATGGTGTTGGAAGCCCTGGTAGGCGATCAGCTGACGCAGGGATCTGATTCTGTGTGTAGTGAGGGAGGTGAGTGTGTCCAGGGAGGATGAAAGTGAACTGTTGTGCTTCACTGTACAGCTGACTGTTACAACCAGGTAAGGAGATTCCAGTTGCCCCTATATTCTGCACACCTAGTGGGCATGCGACTACCCATCAGGCAGAAAAGTTATAGAGAAGAAGGACCTAGCAAGTTGAGGAGTCGTGGAAAGAGGTAGAGAAACAAACAAATTAAGAAAATAAAAAAGAACACCCAGCAATGATATTGATGGATAATGCGGATTTGGGTTTTAGACTTTCATAACCTGCACAATAGGATAGTAGTTTCAGACAGCAGAGATGAAAAAAAAAATGTTGGTATGAGTTAACAGTCTCTCTTTGTCTATGTTTACAGGTCCAGTTTTACCAGAAGAGATGCCAATAGGGGACATCGTTCCTTCTCTGTGGGTGCCGCTAACAGCAGCGCTCAGTGCCCCTCATCCACACGGTGAGATATGTGAAGGAAACCTAGAGTCTGAACTTCAGGAGCCATCGGTAGTGAATTGCTTTTGGCTTTACTTGTTACACTGATCTGGAACAAGCACTCAGATCAGAAGTCATTATGTGTATACTTGTTCTTAGCCAGTGACAGTGGCTGCCATATTTATCCCAAGGCTTCAATACTTTTTGTATCACTGACCTGGAAAGTCTCATTTGCATATTTGTTGTGGGTCTGTGACTTAGAAAATACTGGAGCAGTAGTGATGCTGAATAGAGACAGAGCACAGGTTTTCATTAAAGCAGCTCTGTTACCAAAGCTAAAGCACCAATAAAAGCTCTCCCTGTCACCGCGGCATACTGTATGGACATTGGGGTTAAAGGGAACAGGAGATCCACACTCTCTCGCACTTTCTGAGAGGCATTTACAGATGCGGGAGGCAGTAGAGGTAATTATTTCCTTTCTTCATTAGGGCCCATAAATATGTAAGAAATGCTGTCATGTTACTGAAATGCAACATGTCACGACATGCATGCAGTTCTCTAACTACAGTATTAATACATCTGTGATACAAGAGGAACATGATGAAGAGGGATGGGTTCAGACTGGAGACGAAATGTTCTGACGTTCTCCAATTATGGTTCAGTTTCAATCCATAAATAAGAACATTTACAACATAGTGTCTACATAATTATGACATCAATCTCTTGACGTACGTACAGCACTGTACAACGTAAAGTCATTGTACTGTCGTAAAGAATGTATAAATACCCGGGATTACTTCTTTCCTTTATTAATGGAGATGACGGAGGGCGTAGACATTTACGGAGAGTCTTTCACGCTCTCTCACACCTAGAGGACAAGGGAAATTGGGGTTACAGGTATGTCATACGGCGCCACTGTCCCTCTCGAAAATAACCACGAAATCGAAACCATTGTCTCGACGAAATTACTTTTGGACACGAGACAGAGATAAGTCGTAGTGATGACGAGGTCATAAAAGATTCAGTGTCTGGGTGTTGTTTATACGTTTACTCTGA
>BLSH010448769.1:1020087-1032947 GCA_018402905.1 Glandirana rugosa | reverse complement strand
GGGCATTGACATGCAGACCCCTGAGGGCGCCAGGGCATTGACATGCAGACCCCTGAGGGCGCCAGGGCATTGACATGCAGACCCCTGAGGGCGCCAGGGCATTGACATGCAGACCCCTGAGGGCGCCAGGGCATTGACATGCAGACCCCTGAGGGCGCCAGGGCATTGACATGCAGACCTCTGAGGGCGCCAGGGCATCGACATGCAGACCCCTGAGGGCCCCAGGGCATTGACATGCAGACCCCTGAGGGCGCCAGACTATTATGTGCAGATATTTGGGAATAACATAAAAATGACACGCTAACGCCTAGGGGTCCCAGGACAGGCACAGTGACACTTCCGGGTGCCAGCACAATGACCGCTGTGGATTGAAGCCTAACTTACTACATAATATTCTGAGCTTTGCTGACACAGAGGAAGACAATACCAATCTGAAATAGCAGAAGAGCCGCGGCCAGCCAGTGAAAGAATTGGGAACAGTTAGCTGGCATGAAGGCTGTATTGCTCGACATGCATGGTTGCCTAATATTGTGGTATAGTGTTGCACAACTGTAACGAATCTTAACATCAAGCAAGTGCAGCGCAATAAAACCTTACCAATCACGAAGTAAATCTTAATAAGTGTGGAAATTCATATAAGGATTGTAATCATAAGAAAAGTGGAAAAAAAAAATCATATAAAATATAAATATAATATGATATCAGCTTCATGGTTTTAGCCCCCGTTCACACTGAGTGCAGGAATGAAATGGTACAAGCTCAGCTGAACTCGCACCGTTTCATTCCCACATGTCAGTCCCGACTTCAGCGGCGATTTCACAGGCATCTGTGCAGATTTCTGCACAGATGCCTATGGAAATCGCACCTGTAAAATTGCAAAAAGTAGTACAAAAACTACTTTTTGAAATCTGTGCGGTGTCGCACAGATTAGGACAGTGCCATTGCCAGCTATTGCCGCCGACTTGACATGCGATTTGACATGTCAAATCGCATGCCAAATCGTGTCAGTGTGAACCAGGGCTAAGGGCTCTTTCACACCAGCGGATCATTTAGGTCCGCCTGTCAGTTTTTAAGGCGGACCTGAACGGACGCTCCATTGTCCTGGCGGCAGATCGGATGAACACGGACAGACGGTCTGTGTTCATCCGATCCTCCATAGAGGAGAATGGAGCTGTGACAGGTCAGTCTCTGTGCAGAGACTGTCCTGTCATCCACCGGCTCAGCAGGGATAAACGCCCACTGAGCAGCGGAGCTCGTCAAAATGGGCTCCGCATGTGTTAAAGGGGCCTTATTGTCAAAAGCTTGATTAAACAAACTGAAGTTAGAAAATAATTGGCTACCATGCACAGCTGCACCAGATTCTGAGTACACCAGTTTTAGTAAATCAACCCCATAGTGCCCATAAAAAGAAATCCCATGCAAATCAAAGAATCCACAAGGTATATGATTATTGAAGTGGTTAAAAATTAAAGAAGTCCTCCAATAGTGACACTTATCAGTGCAGCAATAAAACACAAAATGTGCCCGGTGCTCTTCCTTCACCAATATGCACTCACCGGAACACCATTAATAAACAGCACCGTACAAGGGCCCCAGGGCATTGACATGCAGGCCCCTGAGGGCACCAGACAATTATGTACAGATACATAGTATGTTTGGAGTCTAAAATATGAACTTTTAGGCACAGAAACTCCAACACAACTTGTACGATAAAATAGTATTTTTATATTTAATTAACCATATCATAAAAATATGCCAAAATGCATATAATTATTGTATATGCACATTAAGTGTGGATAGTGGTGTAAACCCCAAAATATATACTAAAGGTGTGCTAGATAGCCACAACAGATAGAGGTATCCAAACTCAGAGTAGCGGGGATATCACCTTGGCCACACTGTATGCGCTTTACATGTTTCACAAAAGAGTTTGCTACTTCAGGAGCTTTCTAATGCATCTTTGTAGAGAAGAAATATTTATGATACAACCACATGTTAGACAATACAAAAATTATACTAAAATGTTTTTAAAAAAGTGTGCAAAGCACTTAGATACATACAGCCAAAGAGTATACATCAATGGTTAATCTGGGCAGGGCCCCACTGTGACAGTATGTTGATAGCTATGAGCCTTTATTTAGTGATACATTTCATTCCCCATTCATGTTTTCGCCCCGTATCCACAACGGGACTGGTTCTGGGTGTCACAGTGGGCCCTGCCCAGATTAACCATTGATGTGTACTCCTTTGCTCTAAGTATTAAGTGCTTTGCACAATTTTTCTATGAATGTTTAGTATCATTTTTATATTGTCTATTATGTGGTTGTATAATATATATTTATGATATTGTTAACTAAATAAAAAATACTATTTTGTCCTTGTTGTGATAGAGTTTCTGTGCCTAAAAGTTCATATTTTAGACTCCAAACATACTACTGTATTGTATTGACTTTCAGGACGTGGCACAATCATACACCAGATGTATCCACTGCATCAGCCGGTGGATACAATCTAATTGAATGTCTCAAATTATGTACAGATGTTTGGGGACGACATAAAGAGGACACGCTAACAACTAAGGGCCCCAACACAATGACACCTCCGGGGCCCAGGACAGACACAGTGACTCCTCTGGGTGCCATCACAATGGCACAGGGACACCTGCGGATTGAAGTCCGCCTTACTACACATTATTCTTCTTACCAGATAATGTACACAGTGACTAAGGAACGGTTATCCTAGTTCTTCACTGTGCCTATACTTAATGTACATAACCTAAACAAAAATGTTAATAAGCAGTTAGATTGAAATGCAACATGCCGATTGCAACACACATCACAAGTCAGTGACTAGAAGAAAGCACCTTCCCAATGGTATGAGGGCACCCTGGGGGCAGTGCCAGCAACCCAAAATGTATATATTTTCCCACTGATGGATAATTGTCCACACCAACATCAGACTGTCCAGAATCCCAGGTAATTTATAGTGACAGTTGAGCAATTATATTTAGAAACATTTAACTGTCGCCCTGCATGCAGGGAACCCTCTTCTATTTACAAACACAATACATATATTTGAACTGGAATGTTGACGGCATTCATTGTTTATCTTTTTCAGTACAGCAGATGTCACATGGCTGATCTATTGCCACCATTATCCCCCCTCCCCCCTATTGCTTTAGGGCTCATTCACACCAGGACTGGGCAAGATGCTCTGTTTCCTATCAGGCCAGTTCACACCAAAACATTGCAAACATTGCCGCTGTGCGCCCTTATAGTATGACATGCAATCCACCTCAACACACTGCAGACAAAATCAACTTGTGACGGTTTGATAAAGTTTGCATTAAAAAAAATAATGAAAATCAGTGACGCATGGGGAGCAGTGTATCCATATACATTCATACCCTTATATTTTTGATGCAATTTTTAGTGAGATTCAATAGCGTTTTTCACGTTATGGGCAAAATCGCCAGGGACAATCGCTCTTCATTCATCTCTGGGGATCAGCAACAAATTGTTAAAGGAGAGAGATTTCTAGCAGAGCATAACCCAGTGCTGAACAATCATCAGAGACTCCAGGGATTAAACCGCTCCCTACAATTACTGATCTCTGATAATGATTCATCTCTGCTACAAAGTCACCCGTCACCTGACCAGATCATTTGGAATGAGGGCATGGACAACACGCCTGGGAGTTGTAGTTCCTCAGTAAGCAAAGAGCTACAGATTGAATAAATGCTGGGAGTTGTAGTTCAACAGAAAGCCTCTGATTAGACCTGGCTGTCAGTAATACTGGGAATTGTAGTTGCTGCACAATCTATGATTGGACCTGCCTAGCAGTAATGATGGGAGTTGTAGTCCTTGCACAATCGCTAGCTGGACCTGCCTAGCAGTAATGATGGGAGTTGTAGTCCTTGCACAATCGCTAGCTGGACCTGCCTAGCAGTAATGCTGGGAGTTGTAGTCCTTGCACAATTGCTAGCTGGACCTGCCTAGCAGTTATGCTGGGAGTTGTGGTCTTTGCACAACCTTCGGCTGGCTCTGCCTAGCAGCAATTCTGGGAGTTGTAGTCCTTGCACAACCTCTGGCTGGACCTGCCTAGCAGTAATGCTGGGAGTTGTAGTCCTTGCACAACCTCTGGCTGGACCTGCCTAGCAGTAATGCTGGGAGTTGTAGTCCTTGCACAATCGCTAGCTGAACCTGCCTAGCAGTAATGCTGGGAGTTGTAGTCCTTGCACAATCGCTAACTGAACCTGCCTAGCAGTAATGCTGGGAGTTGTAGTCCTTGCACAGTCGCTAGCAGGACCTGCCTAGCAGTAATACTGGGAGTTGTAGTCCTTGCACAACCTCAGGCTGGACCTGTCTAGCAGTAATGCTGGGAGTTGTAGTCCTTGCACAACCTCAGGCTGGACCTGTCTAGCAGTAATGCTGGGAGTTGTAGTCCTTGCACAACCTCTGGCTGGACCTGTCTAGCAGTAATGCTGGGAGTTGTAGTCACTGGAAGCCGTGGCTGTCAGTAATGGTTGGTTGTCCATGGCTGGCAGTGAGAGTTCCTATGTGATGACGTCAGGTGTATTTCCTGCACGGTTCCTAGCTAGGAGTTGTAGTCCCTGAACAGCCCCTGTGTTACAGTCCCGGTTGGAGTTGTAGTTCCCGCACAGTCCCTACCTAGCAATAATGCTGGGAGTTGTAGTCCCATAACCCAGAAGAGCCCCGCACACCCTCCTCATACCAGACATAGGCCCTCCGTGCACGCGCTCCGCCGCTCAGCTCTGCCTCGGGCACGCGCAACACCCACAGAACCCGAGGCAGCCAGCTGAGGGGCGGTAACATAACCAGCCAACCAGGAACCAAGACCTTGGATGACGCCGAATACCCATCCAATGTGAACACGCCGATGATCAGAGGCAATACTGGCGCTCTGGGGGATAATCATTTAATGAGAAAACAACAACCAAAGGTCTACAAAGGCAGCCATTTTGTTGGAGACCAAATAAAAGCACAGGGAGGGGTGCTGGGTTCTGAGGCTTCCTGTAATAATGCACTTGTTTTGGGAAGAATAGATGTGAGAGTTATGAGGAACTGAGATATATGGGTATGGGTATCTAGTGCACCTGACAGAGTCTCTTTACAGGAAACCAGCCACAAATGGAGTTTTACAAGAGTCTGTATTCATTCTGAAATTATATTTCAAACTGCCTGTGCAGATAAAGGGTGACTAGATAAAAACAATTGTTCAGATTTCACCAAAGTTGAATATTGTCCATGCAGTAGGCGTAGGCCATTTACGTACCTCATGAAGCCTGACTGGAAAATTCCTAGGACATTGCTAAGAGATGCCTAGGAGTTACTCTTCACCACCATAGGAGTGAGTTCTTCCTCTAAATCAAACCTCCTCATGTGTGCTCTCTCTTCTCTCATGCAGGTTGAGAACTCGTTCCTTGTGATGGTGAAGGTGAACAGTAACTCCTAGGCGCCTCTTACCAGCGTCCTGGGAGTTTTCCAGTCAGGCTTCATAAGGTAAGTAAATGGCCTATATCTGTTCTTACCTACAGATTCCCCTTATATGCATAGGCAGTATTCTGGTAAGGGGAAATTAATCCTTTAAATCAGTGGTTCTCAACTCCTGTCCTCGTGACCCCCCAACAGCCCAGGTTTGCAGGATAACTGAAATACATCACAGGTGATATCATTTGCTGCTCAGTGATTCAAGTGTTCTAGTCTGCATCTCCCCAAGGTAATACTTAAAATCTGGCCTGTTGGTTGGTCCTGAGGACCGGAGTTGAGAACCACTGCTTTAAATGGAGCTCTCTTACGTAGCACCTCCATGTGGTGTAAGCTCCCTATATCAGTGAGAGGCAACACTAATCTGCTAAAGTAAACCTGTCATGAGAAAACCCATTGCAGACCTTTCATCCTGAGAATGCTTGCCTGGTTGTCCTATTGATCCAAGGTCTTCAGTATGTTCAATCACTGACCTGCAACAAGTATTCAGAGAAGGGATGAAACTCCAACAATCCTGATCTGCATCCTTCTCCTGGGTCAAAGGCTGTTGGATTTAGCTGAGTATGCAGATGGCGGGGAGAGCGGATGGGGGTTGATCATCAAAATAAGTGTATGATAAATAGTTACCCCTCAAAAAAATGCAATCTAAAGTTTTTACTTAAAGAGGAAGTGCAGCCTGGGTGAAAAAAATTAAGTCATCGACTACAAATACTGTAGCTGTTTACATTTGATATTAGGGCACTTAGCTGTCCAGGGTTCCCGCGATGTTGGCTCCCCAGCCAATCTTTGGATCACATTCCAGGTGCTGCCGCCGCCATTCCTGTTAAGAGAACCTGGCAGTGAAGCCTTTCGGCAGATACCAGACTCCAAAGCACAACGATTACTTGCATTTGTACATTCCGATTAGCCACGATTACGTGCAGCTACGTTTAGCTGCAGTGGAAACATTCTTGACATTTCTGAAGTGCTTCCTATTGATTTTCTATGCTTGTTACCGTTGCTATAATAAGGCTTACCTGTAGGTGCCCTGTATATCTCCCAAACCTGCACGGTTCGGGAGATATGCAGTGTTCTGCATGTGCCGACGTGCCGTTTCTCCACTGAAACCGTGCCGTGACTGGCGGCTCCCGCACACATGCGCGGGAGTGACGTCATGCGACTCCGGCCAGTCACAGAGCCAGATGTCGTGGCCCCCGGAAGGAAGAGGGGCAGAAGATGGAGGCCGCCAGTACAGGGGACAGCGCTGGATGTCACTGGCTTTGTTTGCAGGTAAGTGGCACATAATGGGCTACTATGTGATGCATAGTAGCCCATTATGCTTCTACTTTACAGGGGTATGTAGAGGAAGTAAACCCCATCTGGGTTTATTTCCTCTTTAACTGGTAATTGCATGGTTATGAAACTCTGTAACCAATTTAAATGTATACATTTTTTTCACACAACTAGAGCTTTCTTTTGGTGGTATTTTATCATCACTGGGTTTTTTATTATATAAATGATAAAAAGACCGAACATTTTGAAAAGAAAACAATATTGTTTTGCTACATATTCAGTAAAACGATTAAAAAAAAAATCTTCATTAATTTTGGCCAACATGTATTCTGCTACAAGTCTGCTAAAAAAAAAAAAATCACCATAAATGTAAAGCAATTGGTTTGCATGAAACTGATAGCATCTACAAACTATGGTATATATATTTCATTTTTTTTCATGCTAGTAATGGCGGTGATCAGCGACTTATAACGGAACTGCGATAGGAAATCTGACACTATCTAACGCTGGAGGGAACTGACTACCTACCACTGACATCACCAGTGACACTAATACAGTGATCAGTGATAATACCATGAGTGCTTCTGCTTTTACTATATATCTCTGTTTACTAAATATCTTTGCAGGGATAAGAAACAGAGATCATTACCTCTGTACAGAGCCTTGTGTTGATTGTCAACACAGGGCTCTGGGCTGTGATTAGACACAGCTGACCAGCAGGTCCCGGCCATGAATCATTGGCCGGATCTGCTGACAGACTCCCGCTGTGTACAATCATATGTACACGCTCTAAACCCGGAAGCAGGCAGAGATGTACCAGTACGTCGCTTTGCCTGCACGGGCTGCCCGCCCACACTACATTGCGGGTGGGCCCTCCTTAAATGGTTATAGGCTTGTTAAGGTTTCCCTTGTGCTACTGGCTTCTGCTTTAGGTGAAGTCTTCCTTCGGCCCCCACCATTGTATTCCTTTGGTGCTGTGGGGTTGAATAGAGCTGAGGAATCTGACCCTATGCCTTCATCAAGAGTGCTGACTATGCACATCCTTTCCGCTCTCCTCCATTCATAGAAGCTGTACTATTGTTTGTATGAGGGAGGACAGGCAGATGAATGAAATTTCTGCCTCCTCCATTCATAGATCATTTTTTATTCATATTTAGGAGGTGTGCATATGTACTGGGCAAGGAATGCCTCGCTGCTTATGATTGGCCTATTACAGTGTCAGCTTCCTGGCGAGCTTGCTCAGGTGGGTTTGGACTAGGATCTGAACACGTCTGAGCTCATCCCTGTTAACTACCATGTCCCTATCCCTTTTTAGGTTGAGTTATACAGCATATCACGATCTTTGGAATTGTTGATCTACTTCCTGTTTCTATTTTCAGTAACTATTTTGTCAGAGCACAGAGTATTAGAATACTGTAGCAATTAACAAGAAGTGGATCTTCGCCCCAAATCAAAGTATCGTTCATCTTCTTCCTCCCCAGCCTCGAAACTAGTTTGCAGCTTTTTTTTTCATTTTTTTGGGAGTGGGTACCTTATTTTGACAGGGTCCTGCCCCGACTTCCTCAATCCTCACCTAGGAGAGAACGATGCCCTCTTGGCCCACGTGTTCTGCCTGCAGCCTCCTGGGACACATCACACATCTAAGGAGGCTGCAGGACCTGCCTCACTGTACTGCTATGCCTTGTGTATCCGCAGTGGGGAGCCAGCTGTGAGACATTAGGGAGTTACCGTTGGCTCCCACATCCAAGATAGTGGAAGTGAGGATCTGCTGTGCTGAGAAGAACAGGCTGCAAAGAAGAGAGCACTGTATTGCATGGTCTGGTAAGTTTCATAAATGTCAGCAGCTACAGTATTTTACTTTTAGTTTGTTACAACCCTGGGTGAAATTCCTCTTTAAAGGGCACCTGAGCTTTGCCCATACAGAGCAGTTGGATCTATCCAACTGTCACCTCATGCCCATGTTTAGACCCATACACACTATTAGATTTTCTGCAGATTTTTTCCTTCAGATTTACCAAAACCATGTAGTGCAAGGGCCTGCTTGATTGCATACAAATTGAAGCTCTTAGGCCTGATTCACACCTATGCATTTTTAGTGCTTTTTGCATTTTGCAGATTTGCACTACAGTCCATGTAACATGGTTTCCTATGGAACACGTTCTGCAGTGCAAAATTGCAAAATGCAAAAAGCACTAAAAATGCATAGGTGCGAAGCAGGCCTTAGGCTCGATTCACAACAGTGCGTTTTTAATGCATTTTGCAGAAATGCAAGGAATTTTTCTTAACATGGGTTCCTATGGAACATGTTCACATCAGTGCTTTGTTGTGCCTCTGCGTTTTTGGAAAGGGTCGGGGACCTTTTTTTCATGCAAAAAGCAGCATTTTGCATGTAATAGACTTCAGTGAGCATCCAAGAAAAAAAATGCAAGTGCTGCGTTTTTGATGCGTTTTACCACATTTTTACCACGATTCGCATTTTGCGTTTTAAATCTGCCTAGCAACAAAATTTCCCAAAAAAAAAAAAAAATTCTAAAAGAATTAAAAATAAAAACCACAAATCGCAGTGAAATTGTGGTAAAAACGCAGTTAAAAACTGCAGAAAGCACAACAAAAAGCAGTGAAAAAATGCTAAAAAAAAAAAAAATGCATTGATGTGAATCGAGCCTTAAGGTTTGACCTCATATTATATGGTTTTGGTAAATTTGAAGGAAAAAAATCTGCAGAAAATCTAATAGTATATGTGTATGGGATTTTAGGCTGGATTCATACCCATGCATTTTTAGTGCTTTTTGCGTTTTGCAGATTTGCACTACAGAATGTGTTCCATAGGAAACCATGTTGAATGGACTGCAGTGCAAATCTGCAAAATGCAAAAAACACCAAAAATGCATAGGTGTGAATCAGGCCTGAGTCTTAAACAGGTCTTATACTAAAATGATTAGTCCACCGTAGTTACTTTTGTTATAGGTGGATACTAGTTTCTTATATGTTTTAGATGTCCCAACTTACCTACTTACCCACTAATCATGCCACTTTGCCCAAATGCTGGGCACTTCCATATTGGCTGTCAGAGCATCCATTCATGCATAGAGTTGTGGTTTATACCTGATAGCAGGGTTTGTTTCTCCCACACCTGAACCTGGCTTCACATCTGTAGGTTATGTAAAAGGCATTCAGATGTGTGTCACTGTAACACCCAGTGCACCTTGCACCCCACCAATGTGCACAGATGGGGATCAAATAAGCTGAATTTCAATTTTTATTGTACAACGTGGTCCATTGGCATTCTTTTCAAAATTAATGGGCTGCTTTAATGCAACCCATGTTAATGTGCATGAAATAACTTAAAGGACCATTTGCACTGTGAAAGGGGTCTGAGAGTGAACACAAATATCTATCTGTAACATTTAAACTTTAAAGTATAACTAAAGGTAAAACTTTTTTTTAGTTTTCGGTAGAGTGGAGATGGATTGGAACCTCTGTTAGTTTTATTGCTGTCTGTTTCCCTGGGAAGGAGATTCACCCTCTCTATTTATCCTGTTTAGCATTATCATTGAATGTGAAAGTAAAAGAAAATCCCAAATTTTGGGTTGTCCCCAGAAAAGTAATAGAGGGAAAATCTTCCAATGGGGACACCAAAAATAAGTAGCACAATACATGTTAGCCTAAATTGACGAAGACATTCGATTTTTTACATTGTTTTATTGGATATGTTTTATAGCAGAAAGTAAAAAATATATTTTTTTTTAAATTGTCGGTATTTTTTTGTTTATAGTGCAAAAGGTGATCAAATACCACCAAAAGAAAGGTCTATTTGTGGGGAAAAAAAGGACAGAAATTTGGTTTGGGCACAACATTGCACGATTGCACAATTGTCAGTTAAAGCGACGCAGTGCCGTATCGTAAAAAATGTCCTGGTCATTAAGGGGGTAAATCCTTCCAGGGCTGAAGTGGTTAAATAATTGACAAAATAATTTAATTTAATCCCTGTACTTAACACATAACAAGAGCTCAGCCACTACTAGCGCAAAAAATAAAAAACATAAAGGTGATCAAATACCACCAAAAGAAAGCTCTATTTGTGGGAAAAAAAAGACATCAATTTTATTTGGGTACAGCATCGCACGACCGTGCAATTGTCAGTTAAAGTAACGCAGTACCGTATCTCAAAAAATGGCCTGGTCATTAAGGGGGTAAAATCTTCTGTGGATGATGTGGTGTATTTGACCCCTTTGAAAAAAATATCTCAGTACTTGGTGGCAAAATTCTTGTTGGCAATCACAGAGGTCAGACGTGTCTTGTAGTTGGCCACCAGGTTTGCACACATCTCAGGAGGGATTTTGTCGCACTCCTCTTTGCAGATCCTCACCAAGTCATTAACATTTCAAGGCTGACATTTGGTAACTTGAACCTTCAGCTCCCTCCACATCTTTTCTATAGGATTAAGGTCTGGAGACTGGCTAGGCCACTCCAGGTCCTTAATGTGGTTCTTCTTGAGTCACTCCTTTGTTGCCTTGTCTGTGTGTTCTGGGTCATTGTCATGCTGGAATACCCATCCACGACCCATTTTCAATGCCCTGGTTGAGGGAAGGAGGTTCTTACCCAAGATTTGATGATTCATGTCCCAGTCCATCATACCTTTGATACGGTGAAGTTGTCCTGTCCCCATTCTTCCTCCTCCAAACACGGCGAGTTGAGTTGATGCCAAAGAGCTTGATTTTGGTCTCATCTGACCACAACACTTTCACCCAGTTCTCCTCTGAATCATTCAGATGTAGCAAACTTCAGATGGGCCTGTACATGTGCTTTCTTGAGCAGAGGGACCTTGCGGGTGCTGCAGGATTTCAGTCCTTCACGGCGTAGTGTGTTAGCAATTGTTTTCTTGGTGACTATAGTCCCAGCTGCCTTAAGATCATTGACAAGATTCTCCTGCATAGTTCTGGGCTGATTCCTCACTGTTCTCATGCTCATTGAACCTCCACGAGGTGAGATCATGTTTGGAGTCCCAGACCGAGGAAGATTGACAGTTATTTTGTGTTTCTTCCATTTGCGAATAATCGCACCAACTGTTGTCATCTCACCAAGCTACTTGGCAATGGTCTTGTAGCCCATTCCAGCCTTGTGTAGGTCTAGTCTTGTCCCTGACATCTTTGGACAGCTCTTTGGTCTTGGCCATGGTGGAGAGATTGGAATCTGATTGATTAATTGCTTCTGTAGACAGGTGTCTTTTATACAGGTAACAAGCTGAGATTAGGAGCACTCCTTTTTAAGGAAGTGCTCCTAATCTCAGCTCATTGCCTGTACAGAAGACATCTGGGAGTAATGCCCCGTACACACGCGACGACGATCGTACGTACGATCGTCGCAAATCGTATGTTGCATAATGTAACTAGCACCCGACGGTCGTACATACAACTTGCGGCCGGCTGAACGTGATGACGCGAACGAGCGTATAAAGAGGAAGTGCTGGTATCGTAGCGTCACCCTTTGGGCTCCTTCATCTAATTTCGTGTTAGTTGAAGTGGACTTGGACATGCATGTTTAGCACAATACAACTTGTTGTACCCAACTGCTCTACACACGATACAACGGTCGTATGCAAGCTTGTTGGTACGACCAAGTTTTGTAGTCTGCTCATACAACTCCCATGTACGACCGTCGTATGTTCAACTGTTGAAATCGCGCACACAAACAATCAATTTCGCATACAACGGTCGTGAGTACGACGTGTTGAATGCGATCGTCGTCCCGTGTGTACGAGGCTTAAGAAAACTTGCTGATTGATAGGGGATTCAATACTTATTTCACTCATTAAAATGCAATTCAATTTATAACTTTTTTAAAATGCGTTTTTCTGGATATTTTTGTTGTTATTCTGTCTCTCACTGTTAAAATAAACCTACCATTAAAATTATAGTCTGATCATTGCTTTGTCAGTGGGCAAATGTACAAACTAGGGGACGACTAAAACATGTAAACGGGTGACTGTTTCGTTACTAGTCTGATATTAAAATTACCATCCAAATAAAATTGTCACTCTCTGTCTTATTGTTGTTTTTATAGGTCTTTTTGCGTAAAATT
>BLSH010448769.1:973716-985896 GCA_018402905.1 Glandirana rugosa | reverse complement strand
TAGAAAGGGTTATGCCTATGATCCCCCTGAGGAAGACCTAGACACACGTCATAAAGGTTGAAACGCGTAGGGGACCCCATGCGGCCCATGGCTGCACAGTATGGCAATTTCCCTCTTTCTGTTCCTTTCTACAGTTGATTTCATGTAAACACATGTCCCATTGCTGTGTAACCAGAGTTCATTTTGTTTTTGTTAATTTTGATTTTTGTTGCTTGAAAAATATTATCAAATCTTCTATGTCAATTAAATATATATAAATAAATTATGATATATTTTTACAACTCAGTCGTTTGGATAATTACTTCCTTTTCTGCCAAAAAACCCTATTGGGGGATATGTTCCTAAATTTATAGTAAGTCATCTCTTACCACACCCTTTTAAAGCAACGTCCAGTATTTAGCGCCATTTAAACCACGCCCACTTTTCGGTGTGGCGCGTTTACACATTTTTTTTCGTTCATACCTAGGGCCCACTTTTGATCTTGCACACGAGCCCACTGATTTCATGATAAGCCCCTGCTTGGACAGTCTACTTTCCAAAAAGAGGTAATTTGGGGGGCATTTGTACTGTCCTGGCATTTTAGGGCCTCAAGGAATTAGATGCTGTCAGTACATCAGGACTGATCAATTTTCAAATATACACTGTATATACCATAGTTTGTAGACTCTATAACTTTCACACAGACTAAATAATATACACTGATTTGGCTTATTTTCATAAAAGAAATGTAGCAGAATACATTTTGGCTTACATTTATAAAGAAAGATTATTTGTTTGTAAAATTTTATAACAGAAACTAAGAAAAACTTGTTTTTTCATGTACATAGCAAAAAATAAAAAACCTAGTGGCCATTTAATAACCCCAAAAGAAAGCTCTATTTGTGTAAAAATAATGTTATACATTTCATTTGCATACAGTGTTGCATGACTGTCAATTGCCAGTTAAATGAGCGCAATACTGAATAGCATAAAATGCCCTGGTCATGAAGGGGGTAAAACTTTCTGGACATCAAGAGGTTACGGGCTCAATTACACTTGCTTCGGCTTCAACAGACATTAAAGCTCCTACTGCTTCAACAAGCTTTTATGATGTGTTTTTGATGCTTTGGTGGTGCTTTGATGAAGCGTCGGTGATGCTCCTTTGAAGCGTTGTTGAAGCTTGACAGATGCCTTGTGTGTGTGTGTGTGTGTGTGTGGATATCTCATACCTGCAATTTCTCCAAAAGAAAGCAAAGCTAAAGCCTCTCAAAAGCCGCAGGTGCTTCAAGCGAGCTTCAATCAAGCTTTGTCATAGAATTCCTTGGAGGCTTTGAAGACTCTTTGAAGCACCACTAAAGCGACATGGGGTATAATTTTTGAAGCGCAGCCAAAGCAAAGTAAATCAATCGCAAGGTGTAAAGAGGACTGTCACCATTTTATTTAGTGACAGGGGCTTTGACTGGCATTCAGAGAGCTTTAACAAAGCCTGTCCGAAGCCTTGTTTTGAAGCAAGTGTATGAAAATGTGTCTGTTTATGTTGCAGTCCCTCAAATAAAAACACTCAGTGAAAGCCATAAAAGCTGAAAAAAATACTTACCTTAGATTCCAGCGTTTGGCTGCTCCTTTTTTTCACTAGGGTGAGGTCCTCTGCAGGACTGGGCCAAAGGGTAGGCAGAAAAGAAACCCGAGCAGGAGAGGAGTACAAAAAGTGCGGGTTTGTTAAAGTGGGAAAAAGTTTTGGGAGAGGAGCTACCCCTTACCACCTGGCAAACGATATGGACTCAGGCAGCAAAGAGCTCCATCTGCGATTAGTATAAAGAAAACCAGTATAAGATACTTTTTCACTGGTATTATATGCCAGATAAATTACGCTCTATATATCCCACTGCCGATGATAGATTGTGGAGGTGTAGGATGGGTCTGGGAGCTCTATCTTGGTCATGTCCACTCATTGTACCTTACTGCGCACAGTGCACACAGTCATCCATCAGGTCTTTGGCTCCTGGATCCCATTTAGTCTTAAAACCTTTCATTTGGGCTTACTCCCTTTAACATTTCCTAAAACATCCAAACGACACTAAACATCTCCTTACAGCAGTACGGTGTTTAGTATCGGTGGAAGCAGCGGGAACCACCTTTGACCTTTTATCAGGACTGCGATATTGCAGCGGACATGTCAGACATTTTTGACACTTTTTTGGGACCAATGACATTTATACAGCGATCAGAAATTTAAATGTCCACTGATTACTGTATAAATGTCATTGGCAGTGAAGGGGTTAACACTAAGGTGGCAGTGAAGGGGTTAACTGTGTTCCCTGGGTGTGTTCTAACTTTGTGGGGGCTGGGCTGGCCGGGACATAACAGATCTCACTGATCCCATTGTCAGTGGGAAAAGTGTCCTGCTTATACTGCTGGTCAGTGGGAGAGGTGTCCTCCTACACTTCTTGTTAGTGGGAAAGGAGTCCCCCTTAAACTGTTGGTCAGTGGAAGAGGTGTCTTCTTACACTGCTGGTCAGTGGGAGAGGTGTCTTCTTACACTGCTGGTCAGTGGAAGAGGTGTCCTCTTACATGGGCAGTCAGTGGGAGAGGTGTCCTCTTACATGGGCAGTCAGTGGGAGAGGTGTCCTCTTACATGGGCAGTCAGTGGGAGAGGTGTCTTCTTACACTGCTGGTCAGTGGAAGAGGTGTCCTCTTACATGGGCAGTCAGTGGGAGAGGTGTCCTCTTACATGGGCAGTCAGTGGGAGAGGTGTCCTCTTACATGGGCAGTCAGTGGGAGAGGTGTCCTCTTACACTGGCGGTCAGTGGAAGAAGAGTACCCTTACATTATGATCACTTGGAGAGGAGGCCCCTACATCTGTGTTCTGTGAGAATAATGCCCCTTGAATTGGTGAGTAGTTGAAAGAATGCACAATTTTATTGGGGACAGGGGAAGAAGAGCATCCTTACATTATGATATTCTTTCTACTGATTTCCTAGCAGTAGAGGCCATTGGGAAGAAAGCCACAATTGGTGTTATACAGCCCTGTCAAATAATTTTGGCCTTGAAACTCTGAGGGAACCCTCAGATGAAATTTGAATCCGCCAGAGAACCCCTGAAGGAAATTAGTCATTAATCCTATATACAAAATACAGTGCCCTGAAAAAGTGTTCATACCCCTTGAAATGCTCCACATTTTGTCATGTTACAAGCAAAAATGTAAATGTATTTTGGGATTTTATGTGATAGACCAACATAAAGTAGCAAATAATGTGAAGTAGAAGGAAAATGATAAATGGTTTTCAACAATAAAAAATAAATATGTGAAAAGTATGGCATGCATTTGTATTCAGCCCCCTGAGTCAATACTTTGTAGAACCACCTTTCCCTGCAATTACAGCTGCAAGTCTTTTTGGGGATCTCTCTACCAGCTTTGCACACCTAGAGAGTGACATTTCTCCTTTGCAAAATAGCTCAAGCTCTGTCAGATTGGATGGAGAGCGTTTGTGAACAGCAATTTTCAAGTCTTGCCACAGATTCTCAGTTGGATTTAGGTCTGGACTTTGACTGGGCCATTCTAATACATGAATGTGCTTTGATGTAAACCATTCCATTGTAGCTCTGGCTGTATGTTTAGGGTCGTTGTCCTGCTGGAAGGTGAACCTCCGCCCCAGTCTCAAGTCTCTTTAAGACTCTAAGAGGTTTTCTTCTAAGGTTGCCCTGTATTTAGCTCCATCCATCTTCCCATCAAGTCTGAGCAGTTTCCCTGCCCCTGCTGAAGAAAAGCATCCCCACAACATGATGCTGCCACCACCATGTTTCACAGTGGGGATGGTGTGTTCAGGGTGATGTGCAGTGTTAGTTTTCTGCCACACATAGCATTTTGCTTTTAGGCCAAAAAGTTCAATATTGGTCTCATCTGACCAGAGCACCTTCTTCCACATGTTTCCTGTGTCCCCCACATGGCTTCTTGCAAACTGCAAAAGGGACTTTTTATGGCTTTCTCTCAACAATGGCTTTCTTCTTGCCAGATTTGTGGAGTGCACAACTAATAGTTGTCCTGTGGACAGATTATAATTATGTGCCTCTTTGTGTTGGTCTATCACTTAAAATCCCAATAAAATACATTTACGTTTTTGGTTGTAATATGACAAAATGTGGAAAACTTCAAGGGGTATGAGTACCATTTCAAGGCACTGTAGATCTCTAATTTATCCAATAATTTATATAAAAGATAGTATGATTAAGCACAAATGAAAAATGATTATCCATTTGTGCTGCTGCCACTCTATCCCCCTTTGTTCATACTGTCACCTGCGGACTAAATACAGCCCACACTAAGTGATTTCACCATCCAACACAACAATAAAAATGGCAGGGTTCAAGCCATCGCCTACTCCATCCAAAACTGTGAACCTTCTGGAGAGATTCACTCTTCTGGTAGCCATTTTCACCCAGTGAGGGGAAATTTAGATTTGCCACCAGAGCAATAGCTGAGGGTAAAACTTGTAATGGGGGCAAATGTTCCAGTGATATGTCTAAGATGAGAATTCCCATCACTCCGGGAAAAATTCCTCTCTTAGGCCTGATTCACACCTATGCATTTTTAGTGCTTTTTGCAGATTTGCACTACAGAATGTGTTCCATAGAAAACCATGTTAAATGTACTGTAGTGCAAATTTGCAAAATGCAAAAAGTACTAAAAATGCATAGGTGTGAATCAGCCCATAAGCTGGATTCACACATATGCATTTTTAGTGCTTTTTGCTTTTTGAGTGTCCGCCAGAGAGGAAGTGACATCCATTAGAGAATGTGGCAGTTTGGTGAGTCTGAAAATGGTGAGGTGTAAGAGTCATAAAGTGGTTCCCAGAAGACTGTCATGCTAGCCAGCAAAAAAAAAAACAGTTTCAAATACTTATTATAACTGATGTTTACATGCATACATTTGCAAATATATGTGGAAGCCACACTGCCACATCAGAACACCTCTGAGAAGTTGCTTTTGCTAAATTAAAAATGACATGTACATAAGTATTCACAGCCTTTGCCATGCCACTCAAAATTGAGCTCAGGTGCCTCCTGTTTCTACTGATTATCCTTGAGATGTTTCTACCACTTGATTGGAGTCCACAAGTGTTAAATTCAGTTGATTAGACATGATTTGGAAAGGCACACACCTGTCTATATAAGGTCCCACAGTTAAAAGTGCATGTCAGAGCACAAACAAAGCCATGAAGTGCAAGGAATTGTCTGCAGACCTCAGAGACAGGATTGTAGCGAGGCACAGATCTGGGGAAGAGTACAGAAACATTTCTGCAGCATAGAAGGTCCCAATGAGCACAGTGGCCTCTATCATCCATAAATGGAAGAAGTTTGAAACCATCAGGACTCTTCCAAGAGCAAGCCGCCCGGCCAAACTATGCGATCGGGGGAGATTTAGTCAGGGAGGTGACCAAGAACCCAATGGTCTCTCTGACAGAGCTCCAGCGATTCTCTGTGGAGAGAGGAGAACCTTCCAGAAGAACAGCCATCTCTGCAGCACTCCACCAATCAGGCCTGTATGGTAGAGTGGCCAGACAGAAGACACTCTTCAGTAAAAGGCACATGCCAGCCCACCATGAGAAACAAAAATTCTTTGGTATAATGAAACAAAGATTGAACTCTTTGGTCTGAATGGCAAGCGTCATGTCTGGAGGAAACCAGGCACCGCTCATTACCTGACCAATACCATCCCTACACTGAAGCATGGTGGAGTTATGCTGGCATGACCCATGAGTATTTAAAAGTTGCCCACCCCCTGCCAGCCCACTTTGCTGGGGGTTGGCTGGAGCCCTCATCAATACTCCAAGCAGCACCTCCTAAACTCCACCCTCTACTTCTGGAAGCTTCTCCAAGGTTCCAGAGAGCAGGCGGAGTTACCAGAGGTGCTGCTTGCTGACTCATTTAGCCTCTTTGAGTTAGGCTGGATTCACACCTATGCATTTTTAGTGCTTTTTGCATTTTGCAGATTTGCTCTGCAGTCCATTTAACATGATTTCCTATGGAACACGTTCTGCAGTGCAAATCTGCAAAATGCAAAAAGCACTAAAATTGCATAGGTGTGAATCCAGCCTTACTTAGTCCTGACCCATATTCAACCCAGGCCTGGCTCTCAGTCAGGCCCATTTACCTACACTAACAACTATGTACACTAGCATCTAGTTAGAGGGTGCTACATATATAAGGCAACAGTATGTTCTATGTCAGATAATGGAGGATTAAGTAGTCCTGGATCAGTAAATTATATATAAGGTGACAGTGTGTGCCTTGTCAAATATCAGGGAAGGAAGCAGTGCTGGATCATTAAAGTAGAACTATAGGCAAAACTTTTTTTTTAATTTTGGATAGAATAAGGGAGAGTTATAACCTATGTCAGATTTTTTTCGCCATCTGTGTCCCATTGGGGCGATTTTCCTTTACTTCCTGATCAATAGCCAAACAGGAAGTGAAATGAAATCTTTGCAAAATAAGGGAATTTCCTTGGGACCCCCAGGTCACCAGAACTAATGACCTCATTGGAAGATTTCCCATTTATTACTTTTCTGGGGACAACTCAAAATTTCCTTAAGGGGGCACAAACAGAAATAAAAACTGACAGAGGCGCTAATCTGTCTCCTCTCTATCCAAAACTAAATAAAAAGATTTGCATTTAGTTATACTTTAACTTGGAGGTGTGTGCCAGGCACACTCTTCTGTCATGTGAATTGGATGCGGGGAAACCATCCGATTCGCATCAGTGTGAACCCAGCCTAACTCTTTCAGCAATTTTAGCTATAGTAGCTCTTCTCTTGAAACGTACTCACTTGCCATGTTCATCAATGAGCCTCGGTCGCCCATGACCCTGTCTTTTTTTCACTATTTTTTCTTCCTTGGATCACTTTTGGTATGTCTTGACTATTATACGAATAAATTCAGCACTCACTATTATCCATCTTAATATATTCCTAAAGTCACAGTCCAAAAATGTCCTTTCAAAGGATTTCTAACTTTTCGAAGTCCATTGTTGACCAGGCAACTCCAAAAAAAATGCTATATAATGTAGTATGTCTGATCCAATCAATGTAAAAAAATATCTTTTTGCTGCGCTTCAGAGGCGTAACTAGAACCTTCAGGGCCCCGGTGCAAGAAATTATGAAGGGCCCCCCTGACCCCTGGCCAGGGCACTTCCCTCTTCTCGCTAATCCTGGGGCCCTTTACTCCCATCACGGGTCCCTTTATTACTGTCCCACAGCGGCACCCCTTCATAAGTTTTAATTTTTATTTGAATTTTATTATTTTTTATTTTATATCTTTTACATTTTTTTTTATTATTTTTTACAATTTTTTTTAGGAGCTCTGTTGTGGGCTTTGATGAGATATCAGGGGTCTAAACAAACCTCAGCCCTCAATCTCCATTTGTGTAGCCTCAGCTGCACAGAATGTATGCACAGGAATAGTTGAGTACCAAATGAACCAACTGGTACCAATCACTGACTCTGTCCATTCATAAAAGGAAGGAGGCGGTAAATGACAAATTTACCAACCCATTCCCATCTCTCCATCATGACACATCTTCTACAGCAGCTGGCAGGAGAGAGGAGGGGGAAGACAGCAACTCTGTGGGGGGACACAGGGACCCTGGGAAAAGCAGAAGACAAGTAAACTGGATAGGAGGGGTGGTGGAAGCAGCATATAGAGCAGGGATATGCAATTAGCGGACCTCCAGCTGTTACAAAACTACAAGTCCCATCATGCCTCTGCCTCTGGGTGTCATGCTTGTGGCTATCAGAGTCTTGCTATGCCTCATGGGACTTGTAGTTCCACAACAGCTGGAGGTCCGCTAATTGCATATCCCTGATATAGAGGAACCAATCTCCTCCATTAGGAGAAAATGGAGGAGATTGGTTCGTCTAGATGCCGCCCCCGCCATCCCTCCTATCCAGGTGTACAAGGGAGGCACATGGGCCCCTTGGAGCATGGGGCCTGGTTGCAATCACAACCCCTGTAGTTACGCTCCTGCTGTGCTTACATCAAACAAATTTCCATTGAATCCAAATGTGTTCATATATATGTACCCTTACCCTCATATATCTCAGATATAATAATGCAACATAGCTTGATTCACCAACTCAAAAACCATACTACTCACAAAAGTATGCAAAGGTACATATATATGAACACATTTGGATTCAATGGAGATTTGTTTGATGTAAGCACACTATAAACGCATTTTTTACATTGATTGGATTAGACATACTACACTATATAGCATTTTTTTCTTCTGAGATTTTTTTTCACTAGCGTGAGGGAAACACCACAAAGTAGCTACTAACAGAAGGAGTTACTGGAGTTACCTGGTCTACTCTACATTGAACTTAGGAAAGTTAGAAATCCTCCGACTTCAGAAAAGGTTCCTGTACTACTTGGAGGCGACTTCTATCTGACTTGTGCCCATAGAATTCAATGGAAGTCACCTCCAAGTCGGATCCCCCATCTAAATGCAAGCGACTTTGTCAGTGAAAAGAATAGAATTTATTTGGAGCAGCCCCTCCCTTCTCTGATTGGCCACAGGCAAAGTCACCTGGTGTTAGAAAAAGACTGTGCAAGGGTTAATTGCATGTGGGTGTGTCTTCCTCTAAGTCCTGGATGAGCAGCTCTATTTAAACTTCCTTTTCCTGTCAGCAAGTGCTGTCCGTTCTACAGCGTTGGAGTGTATCTGGAGAGCTACCTATCCTTTGAATCTGTATCCTGATCTGTTCCTGAGACCCGGCTTGTTTGACCTTTGATTGACTTCCGCCTGCACCGATCCCTTGTACTTCGCTGCCTGCTTGTTAACGACCCTGCCTGCACCTGACGACCCTTTTGCCTGATCCTTCTGTACCGCTTGCCAGCCAGTTGCCGACCTCAGCCTGCCTCACTACTCTACAACTGCACGAGCCTCTGACGGACCTATCTTGCCACCAGTGTTCTGGTCCAGCCCTCGTGCCCCTCTGTGCTCTGGAACCCTCTGTCTGCTCTATCAGGGGTTCCCGAACCAGGGTCGTAAGAGTGGTTGCTTCCTGCACAAGACAGACTCCTCCATCAGGTGCGTGACACCTGGCATAAGTCATAAGTTGTGTTGTAAGTCGCCTGAAGGCGCACTGAAGTCGGGTTGCCCCTGTGTGAATACAGCCTTACAGTATTTATAACAAAAATATAAAAATATGCTGTAACCAAGCCAATCTGTAAGGCTCGGTAAAACAGAAATAGCAGACCACATGTCAGAATGCAGCATAAACCATAAAGTAGACTAAAGGCTTGTTCTATTGTCCATTTTTCTGCTTTTCAACACATCAACTTCATGGACAACATATTCACTTGCTGCCTGATATATCTACACACTCTCAGGTGCCATTGTAACAAGATGATAAATGTAATTAAGTTTACCTGTCAGTGGTAATAATATTATGGCTGATCGCGTATATGCCATCTCAATTCTACAGCTAATTTTAACCTACATTCATATCTCTGTTTTTCTCCGTGCCCCAGTAGACAACAGTGCAGCAGCATCTTTTCCTACCATTGACACCGATGCAGCAGCATCATTTCCTACCACTAACACTGATGCAGCAGCATCTTTTCCTATCACTAACACTGATGCAGCAGCATCTTTTCCTACCACTAACTTTGATGCAGCAGCATCATTTCCTACCACTAACTTTGATGCAGCAGCATCATTTCCTACCACTAACTTTGATGCAGCAGCATCTTTTCCTACCACTAACTTTGATGCAGCAGCATCTTTTCCTACCACTAACACTGATGCAGCAGCATCTTTTTCTACCACTAACACTGATGCAGCAGCATCTTTTACTACCACTAACTTTGATGCAGCAGCATCATTTCCTACCACTGACACCGATGCAGCAGTATCTTTTCCTACCACTAACACTGATGCAGCAGCATCTTTTCCTACCACTAAGTCTGATGCAGCAGCATCTTTTCCTACCACTAACACTGATGCAGCAGCATCTTTTCCTACCACTAACTCTGATGCAGCAGTATCTTTTCCTGCCACTAACTCTGATGCAGTAGTATCTTTTCCTGCCACTAACACTGATGCAGCAGCATCTTTTCCTACCACTAACTCTGATGCAGCAGTATCTTTTCCTGCCACTAACACTGATGCAGCAGCATCTTTTCCTACCACTAACTCTGATGCAGCAGTATCTTTTCCTGCCACTAACACTGATGCAGCAGCTTTTCCTACCACTAACATTGTTGCAGCAACATCTTTTCCTACTACTGACACATATGCAGCAGCATTTTTATTTCACACTTATTGACACCACCGGCACAGTAGACATTTTTTCCTTACTAATATCGGGGCATTCCTTTGCTCACCACCTTTAGCCTCATATTTTGCACCACTGTTAAACTTTTCAGTTAACTGGACTTTACCACAACCATTTGAATTATTTTAGCATGCGTATCTTGGCGCTTTTTATTAAAATCAGTTTATTTTTGCTATATACCTTACATGTCTGCTTCTTGTTACAAAAGTGTGTGACCAATTGTTTGAGGAGGTGTTAGAAAATGTTATTTTGAAGGGGGTGGCTACAAAAGAGATGTGACTTTTTTGTGGGTCTGGTTATAAATGGGCATGGTCAATAGGGTGTCCCTAGAATCCATTTTGAAATCCTGGTCACCTTAGACTAGAAGGGAAGAGAGTATGTGGTTTAGTGAGGAGCTATGGTCACATTCAGGATGGATCTGGAAGCCATTGGGTGAAATGTATGGAGAGGCCAGACTGAAAAGAAAATGTCTTGATAAAATATAATAAAAATATTAACAGCCTAAAACTTTTATGTGGCAGTACCACATTATGAAATACTTACCTTAAAACGAAGCCCTTTGAGTGGCATGGGTATGCCGTTCCTTCAGAGCGCATGCCCCGCTGACATCACCGGCTGCTGCTCGCTGGAATATCTCCTAAATGGTGCACGTTTAGGAGATATTTTACCTACAGTGAGGGAAAGAAAGCATTTGATCCCCTACTGATTTTGCATGTTTCCCCACTGACAAATAAATGATCAGTCTATAATTTTAATGGTAGGATTATTTTAACAGTGAGAGACAGAACAACAACAAAAAATCCAGAAAAACGCATGTCAAAAAAAAAAAAGTTATAAATTGATTTGCATTTTAATGAGTGAAATAAGTATTTGTCCCCTTCGCAAGACATGACTTAATACTTGGTTGCAAAACCCTTGTTGGCACTCAGAGGTCAGACGTTTCTTGTAGTTGGCCACCAGGTTTGCACACATCTCAGGAGGGATTTTGTCCCACTCCTCTTTGCAGATTCTCTCCAAGGTTTCGAGGCTGACACCATCAGCTCCCTCCACACATTTTCTATGGGATTAAGGTCTAGAGACTGGCTAGGCCACTCCAGCATCTTAATGTGCTTCTTGAGCCACTCCTTTGTTGCCTTGGCCATGTGTTTTGGGTCATTGTCATGCTGTAATACCCATCCACAACCCATTTTCAATTCCCTGGCTGAGGGAAGGAGGTTCTCACCCAAGATTTGGCAGTACATGGCCCCGTCCATCATCTCATTGATGCAGTGAAGTTTTCCTGTCCCCTTAGCAGAAAAACGCCCTCAAAGCATGTTTCCACCTCCATGTTTGATGGTGGGGATGGTGTTCTTGGGGTCATAGGCAGCATTCCTCCTCCAAATACTGCAAGTTGAGTTGATGCCAAAGAGCTTGATTTTGGTCTCTTCTGACCTCAACACTTTCACCCAGTTCTCCTCTGAATCATTCAGATGTTCATTAGCAAACTTCAGATGGGCCTGTACATGTGCTTTCTTGAGCAGGGGGACCTTGTGGGCGCTGCAGGATTTCAGTCCTTCATGGCGTAGTGTGTTACCAATCGTTTTCTTGGTGACTATGGTCCCAGCTGCCTTGAGATCATTGACATGATTCTCCCGTGTAGTTCTGGGCTGATTCCTCACCGTTCTCATGATCATTGAAACTCCACGAGGTGAGATCCTGCATGGAGCCCCAGACCAAGGGAGATTGACAGTTATTTTGTGTTTCTGCCATTTGCGAATAATCACACCAACTGTTGTCACCCTCTCACCAAGTTGCTTGGCGATGGTCTTGTAGCCCATTCCAAGAAACCGTAGTTGAGTTGAACGTCATAAACCTCCTCCTTACGACG
>BLSH010448769.1:919896-933510 GCA_018402905.1 Glandirana rugosa | reverse complement strand
GATTCTTTGGCCCGGGTTATATGCAGATGTCAAAGGATATTGTGAGTCGTGCCCAGAGTGTCAGTATTCTGCGCCATCGCCCCATTTTCCCAGTCCGCTGGTACCATTACCAATCACTGAAGTTCCTTTTGAAAGAATTGGCATGGATTTGGTGGGACCAGTAGTAAAGTCTGCCCGGGGCCATCAGCACATACTGGTAATACTGGATTATGCCACACGATATCCTGAAGCCATTCCCTTTGTAATACCTCAGCTAAAACTATTGCCAAAGAGCTTGTCCAGGTATTTAGTCATGTAGGTATTCCAAAAGAAGTATTGACAGATCAAGGCACCCCATTTATGTCCCGAGTCACTAAAGCATTGTGTAAGTTATTCAAAATCTCCCATCTCCGTACCTCTGTCTACCACCCGCAAACTGATGGTCTTGTGGAGAGATTTAACAAAACGCTCAAAAGCATGTTAAAAAGTTGGTGGATAAAGATTGGAGAAATTGGGATTTTTTTTGCTCATACCACATGTTTGCCATACGGGAGGTACCTCTGGCATCTCTTACTGATGCACGATAGAATTGCTGCTGTCATGCCGCTTGTACGGGAACATATGGAGCAAGCCCTGGAGGCCCAGAGAAGGGTTTATAATCGGGGTGCCAAGACCCGGATCTCCAGCCCTGGTGATAGAGTGCTGGTACTAGTCCCCACCATTGAGAGTAAATTCCTAGCAAAGTGGCAAGGTCCCTTTGAAATTATGGAAAGAGTATGGAAGGTAAACTACAAAGTTTACCAGCCGGGGAAAATGAAAACCAAGCAAATATATAAGGCTAATCTCTTGAAACCTTGGAAGGACAGAGAGACTATACTGGCAATGCTGACCCCCCAAAAGGACATGGCCCCCTTGTCGGTGGCCCAGCAGAAGGACCTTAAAGAATTTGTGAATAAACTGACCACAGTTATACAGCATGACATAATTACGGAACCAGGTGTCTGCATAAATGTAAAGCCCTATAGAATACCCGAGGCCAGGCGCAAAGGAGTTGTCAAGGAAGTAAAGAACATTAGAGCTGGACGTGACAGAGGAGTCCCACAGTGACTGGTCCAGTCTCATAATATTGGTCCCAAAAACCAGATGGAACAATAAGGTTTTGTAACGATTTCAGAAAGTTAAACAGCGTGTCCAAATTCAATGCATACCCAATGCCTTGGGTCGACGAGCTTGTTGACAGATTGGGTAGTGCCCGGTACATAACTACGTTAGACCTGACTATAGATTATTGGCAGATAGTCCTAATGGAGTTGGCGAAAGAGCTGCGTTTTCTACCTCTGAGGGGTCCTTCCAGTATAAGCGGATGCCTTTTGGCTTGCATGATGCTCCTGCCTTGTTCCAGAGAATGATGGATAAGTCCTTAAGACCACATCGCCAATACGCAACTGCCAATTTGGATGATGTAGTCATCCACAGCCCAGATTGGGAATCCCATGGTTCAAGCAGTAGTAGATTCCCTTAGGAAAGCAGGACTCACGGCCAACCCCAGAAAGCGTGCCATAGGCTTGGAGGTAGCCAAATACCTTGGCTACATTATTGGTCGGGGGCTGATCAAACCTCAGTAAAATCGAGGCAGTTCAAAAGTGGCCCTAACCTATAAATAAAAAGCAAGCTCATGCATTTTTGGGGATCGCAGGATACTACAGGTGCTTTATTCCCAATTTAGCCACCATTACAGCCCCACTGACAGATCTGACAAAGGGTAGAGGGTCTGTCATGATCAAGTGGAATCCGGAGGCAGAGAAGGCATTTCAAATGTAGAAGCAAGCCCTTTGTGTACAACCTGTGCTCGTGACCCCAGATTTCACAAAGAAATTTGTGGTACAGACGGACGCCTCTGATGTGGGACTGGGTGCTGTACTGTCCCAGATCAGAGACGGGGAGGAGCACCCAGTGGCCTATCTTAGCAGAAAACTCAACAGACATGAGAAAATCTATGCCATTGTTGAGAAGGACTGTTTAGCCATTAAATGAGCCTTAGATGTCCTGAAATATTACCTATTGGGGAGACCATTCAAATTGGTCACTGACCATGCCCCTCTTAAGTGGATGTGTGATAACAAGGAGAACAGTAGGGTGACAAGGTGGTTCCTCGCTCTGCAAGCATTCAAGTTCATAGTGGAGCATAGAGCGGGGAAACTCCAGAATAATACAGATG
This sequence comes from Glandirana rugosa, assembly GCA_018402905.1. Taxonomy (NCBI): domain Eukaryota; kingdom Metazoa; phylum Chordata; class Amphibia; order Anura; family Ranidae; genus Glandirana; species Glandirana rugosa. Next base: position 931,313 of record BLSH010448769.1, on the reverse strand, counting down.
CTCTTTCCTGTGTCCACTGTCTGGTTGGGACAGTTGCTCAGCTGCAGGGGCTTGAGCAGAGGGGTAATATGTGACCTTATGCGAGGCGAGGTGATCGATGGACAATATGTGTCACCTTGCATGCGTTCATTTGGAGTGGACCAAGATGGAATCCGGTCCGAGTTTTACCAGCCACCTTGGCAGGGTTGGTTCCGGACCAGATTTTGTGGTCCACTAGAGTCCACCATCAGGCGGTTTAAATAACCAGGAAGAGAGGAAAGTTTTGCTCTGGCCTGGGACTCAGGAACCATCAGCTTGAGAGAGCTGACGTATGGAAGTTTGCTTATGGACTGAGACAAAAAGGTTTGCACTGTCTATGTATTGTGGGTCTCTGGGAGATGCCCTTCAACGCTCAGTGAGGAAAATCTGAAATGTTTAGTTAGTACCAGGATGGCGAGGATTTATTTTCTGCTTTGTTTATTTGATTTCTACATGCAACCTTTTAAATAAACCTGGCTACAAGCCAAATTTTAAGCATACCTGCCGTTTGGACTGCCTTTTTCCAGGGAAGGTGATCCCCATTGAGCTAACACCCCACAATATATACACAATTACTAAAAAACCCTAACCATTAGATATATTTTTTTAAAGCAGAGGCGCTAGAGATTAAAATGGTGGGTGTTGCAATTTTTTATGCCACGCAATATTTGTGCAGCAGTTTTTCAAATGCATTTTTTTTTTTGGAATTTTAATGCACAAAAACACAATATAATACTCAATAATACTCAATTGTGTCAGATGATATTACGCAGAGTATATAGATACCAAACAAGCCATGCTTTAAAATTGCGCACGCCCGTGCAACGGGGACAAACTACGTACATTATATTAGGTAGAGATGTCAAATTTCCAGAAATTTTGAAGCCATGGGAAAAAAACATTTTTTCCTTGTTTTTTTTTTTTCTGTAAAAATGGAAATTTTCAGAAAATTTGCTAGAAAATTCAGTGTGAAGTAGTTTTACAAATTGAGCCTAGGTTCACACTGACAGCGGGAATGAAATCGTGCGAGTTCAGTTGAACTCGCGGGATTTCGTTCCCGCATGTCAGTCCCAACTTCGGGGGTGATTTCAGAGACATCTGTGCGGATTACTGCACGGATGTCTATGGTAATCGCACCTGAAGTCCCCAAAGGTAGTACAGAAACTACTTTTGGGAATTGGTGCGGCACTGCAAATGCAGCTGCGCACCGATTCGGACGGTGCCATTGCCAACAATTGTGAACCCTTCCTGAAAGTCATTTTGTTACACTGGGAACATGAAATGTAGTGTATATACAAGTATTATGCTTGAAATAAAAGTTCAGTTTATTCAGTGAATAAACTAAACTTGCTTTTTAAAATTTGCATTTTTTATTAGATTAGAAGATTTCAACTATACTTGAAAATAGATGACCACCCCCCCCCCCCTTTTTTTTGTTAATAATTTAAAAGCTTCCTGCCAATGCATTTTCAGGTATTGACAATGCTGATCCAGAAGCATATATTGCTCCTGCAAGAGCTTGACCAATCTTCTACTGTTTTTTCAGGTGTAATTTTATCTATAAATTAAGGTATTGTGTATTTTTGGGAGGCCGTGGTTTGTAACACTTCCTTACTTGAAGATGCTGCTGGTAAAGAAACACTTTGTGATGATCCAGAAGTAGCAGGAAGAGTGTTTCTGGAATGAGGACTCTGGAGGGAAAAGCTACTTGCACTTTCATTATGGTCCTCATCATTTCATTCCATAAAGCATTTTTTAATGTCTTTAGGCATGTCAGGCTGTGTTTTGTCATCCTTGTTGCACCTGTATCCCAACAATCACCCAACAGTAGGAGGTATGCATGTTCTCCCTGTGCCTGCGTGTGTTTCCTCCGTGTACTCCAGTTTCCTCCCACACTCCAAAGACATGCTGGTAGGTAATTTAGATCCTGTCTAAATTGGCCCTAGTATATGTATGAATGTGATTAGGGAGCTTAGATTGTAAGCTCCTTGAGGGTAGGGACTGATGTGAATGTACAATATATATATGTAAAGTGCTGCGTAAATTGACAGCGCTAAATAAGTACCTGAAATAAACAGGATGGAGGTCACAAGCAAACTAAACTGGAGCCTTTCCATTGCAGTGCCCCCTAGTGGCATAAATGCATATTTCTCTTGTTTGAGAAGTAAAGCGTTACTTGAATTGTATTCCAGGATTTACTTGTCTTCAGTTGAGAGAAAGCAATCATTTAAAACGTTATATAAAGTCTCAGAAATCTTTCATTAAGGTCTTCGTGTTATATAGTTTGAATACCATGTTATAGATATAATATTTATTATTGTAAAAGAACACATTCCAAACTCCTTTTTTTCAAATTTTTCTTTAAAAAAAACATTTTTTTCCCCAATCTTTCAGTTTTATTTTCCAGGCCTGCCCATCTCTATCTGTATGCGGTGCTTTAAATGCCTTTACAGGTTAGCACTTTAGATTTACACAAGAGGCCTGGTGCTAAAACTATTGCTCTCGATCTGACGTTTGTGGTGAAACTCATGTGTGGTGCGATCACTTTTTGCATACCGACACGTGCAATAGCCTTTGCATGTGAGCATGGGGGTTGATAAGTGAATTACAGGTGCCAGCAACCTTTGTTGGGATCCCCATTCTCCTTCACCAACACAGAGCTCTATTCGCTTACCAGAAATTTAGACCTCAACCTTAGAGAGGTCAACAGTGCTTCGACATGGGACACGGCCCAGCAGTCACCCAGTCACACCGCAGCAAGGGCAGTCAGCTCCTTAACTCTTCTGCTCCTTATCACACAGTAGTCTCTGATTGTTACTGGACTGTATATGATAATATCGGCCATTCAAGTTGACTTTTTGAACTTTTTTGCGGGCACAGTGATCGCTGTGTGTGGTCTATTTGTGTATTTGGTGTATTATGTATTTAGCACATATTTCAATTTGAGATATTATTTAAAATGGTTGTAAACCATTACATATACCCAGTGAAACCCTTACATATACCCAGGTGATACACAGAGAGCTAGCACATCCTCCTAAATAAGTTGTACCTGTTTATCTACATTATTCTCTTCTCTACATCCAGTCAAAGTCCAGAATATAAAAAGCTTATCTGAGCTGTGAGAAAAAAGGGGGCAGAAAGCTGAAATTACACTCTGCGTTCTTATACAGAAAAACACAGCTCTCCACAAGAGACATTCCATAAGGCTGGGTTAATACCTATGCAAATTAGATGTGGGTTTCCCCGCATCCAATGCGCATAGCAGGAGATTGTGAGCAGCTCTCTATGGAGCCGGTTCACACATCTCCGCTGCGGCTCCGGTGCGAATTTGCACAGGGGCCCTGTGCATCTTTTGGTCCGTTTCAGGTCTGAATTCAGCCCAAAATTCGGGCTGAAATCAGACCTGAAACGATGAATGGAGACGATCTTAAAAAGTGTATAATCGGCCTACAATACACTCCTCAGCGCCGGTTGCTGGAAGGTCTACTGCTTAGAGAGAGAACCAATTGCCTAAACAATAGGTACTAATATATATAAAAAATAAAGAAATATTCAAACATCAATTAAAAACATTTAAAATGTGATGGTATCCCTGTGATAGCTAGCTGCCACTATAAAAAAACAACATAAAATCCAAACAGAATTCAGCATGTGATATAGAGCATATTATGCAACACAAAATGTCAAACAAGCAGCGCTAATCAGGCCATGTCGTTTGTGGTGATACATACAAGTACACCTTGTGAATTGCGCACTTCAAGTCCTCTCAAAAAGTCCTTATAGGTGCATATCAGTACACCAATCACAGAGAGAAGTTTTTCATCTCGTGCATCCCACTCCCCGAGGGGTTCAAACTCACCAAAAATCTGTTTAATCTGAGCCTTTAGGGATAATATTCCTTTCCACAGAGTGATTAACTATCCACTCTCTCCAAGGCAATGGTTGCTTAGTGTGGAAGAAAACAGAGCTCACATAGCGTAATCCTGTTTATGAAAGATTTATTGCCACACCAAGCCCCCCATAAAATCACACTTACAAACGCCAATTAATAGTAAAGTATTGTCATAAACATGAGTGCATTCATGGATTATGCGTGTAGGTGCCGACAGCTCCAATACAAACAGCTGATCCGTCTGGTAACCTCTCTCCGCCGGTGGAACGCACATGTCACACGTTGCTAACCAGTCTCCGTATAGTCACGCGTTTACGTGTTTCGTCATTCTGACTTCAACAGAGGGCCTCTGTTGAAGTCGGAATGATGAAACACGTAAGGGCGTGAAAAACTTCTCTCGATGTTTGCTGTACTTCTATCCACCTACAAATACTTTTTGAAAGGATTGAAGTACCCAATTCACGAGGTGTATTTGTATCTATCACCACAAATGACATGGACTGATTAGCGCTGCTTGTTTGGCATTTTGTGTTGCATAATATGCTCTATATCACATGTCGAATTCTGTTTGGTGAAAGGAGACTCATCGGACCCCTGCTGTGAGCCGCATGCGGCAATAGTGTGAACCCAGCCTTAAGGTTTTGAAAAAAAAAAAAAAAGGGGAAACATGCCCAAGATTGTAAAAATGCAATGCATCGTCCACCAGCTGCGATCGCTATCCTTAGAGAAAAACAGAACTTTTTTTTACTGCGGGTGATGTGTACCCACCCTAAGTGCAGAAAATCACAAGTCTCTGCCCAATTGTGAACACGCCTAAACTTAAAAAAAAAAGTTTTAGCTTTAAATTACTTTTTACAATCTATATTTAACTGGTTTCAATGTTGTTTTTTATATACATCTGCCTGGAGCTCAGTTCTGACAACGTGTACATTACAGTTTTAGCTTTGTGTTTGAAACAACGTGGTGTAGGCAAGTCATTCTCATCAATGTGTCACATTTCTTATAGGTTATAGTGATGGCTTGTCGAGAAGTGGAACACGGAAAGGTAGGTAATTGCTGACCCTAATTACACAACAATTCACATCAGTTCCAGCACAATGAAAGAATCTGAACACTATTGTCCCCATCACAGTCACATACAGATACATCTGCTGCCAATTCAGGTAAACGCAGTGCAGGAATTTACTAGACTGTACCTGTATATGGTGTTTTGGCTGTAAGATCAAACAACTGGCTGCAGCAAATTCAAGAGGCTCTTCAAACATTGTGAGGATTATATCCCTGGTGAGAATAGAAATAAGACGCTAGCAGTGCAAGGAAAACACTCTGAATGGCTGATAGTGAGAGAGATGGTTCTTTGTACATCAACACTGTCTTTTGTATTAGCTTAATAAATGTGTCCTGACGCCACACATTTTGTTAGGTCTTTTTTGTTATAAAATGACCAGGATCTCTTTTGCAGAAAAAATGTGAACGCTATTGGCCATTGGACGAGGAACCTGTTCAATACGGACCATTTTCTGTTAGCACGGTCAGTATACTGAATTGTAATTATAAGTAATGCACAAATATATACACAAAGAACTGTGGTCATGAGACTTTATATGAGGCATGTCCCTGGAAGACTACATAATAGTAACCAAATCATAGATTGGATAAGGTAAAAATATACATAAAATATACATAAAGGGAACACATATTGGTTATTCACAAAATGCATGATACAGCATAAAAGTAAATATCATAAAAAGCTGATATGATTATAAGTAATGCATATTGCTACATGTCCCACATGAGGCTTACAGAGCATGCTGGGTCTTGCAGTTGCTCAGTGAGGTGCACAACAGCTTTAAGAGAGGTGATCTGCACACAGGAGAAGGTTCAAGATCTTTTGTGTGCTAAAATATGTATTTTTTAGTCAGGTTACTATGAAACATTGTATAGTCTGTTATTTAGTATCCAGCCAGCTGTTGACGCTCTCAGTTCCCTTTCACATCTACTTGCCTTTTCTTATATTATTTTCTGAATAAAAACAAAAACAAAGTCGGTTGGTAAATAGAGCTCAATAGCTCAAACTACAATTTATGCACACAAGTTAATGAGTTAGAGCAGCGGTTCATGGCCCCTCCTCCCTTCCATCGCAAGCTAATGAGTTAGAGCAGTGGTTCATGGCCCCTCCTCCCTTCCATCCCAAGCGAATGAGTTAGAGCAGCCGTTCATGGCCCCTCCTCCCTTCCATCCCAAGCTAATGAGTTAGAGCAGGGGTTCATGGCCCCTCCTCCCTTCCTGTTTAAAGTATTCCATACATATTTTTAATTACTAAGAAACAGTCTGAAAGCAAACAGCTTCTGCTATGTTTTTTCTCCTGAAAATCCATAATGCTGTGTGACTGAAGCATTCTGGGTGCTTTCTGCACCAACCCCATCCCGTTCAAAATCTGGAGATTAACGTTACTCAGGAATTTAATATGTACAGTCTGGAGGAAGTAAGTGAAAGGGGAGACATGACTGAAACCTTTAAATACATCAAGGGGGTGAAATGGGTCAAAAGGGCAGTATTTTCAATATCAAACCAAGATCAAGAACACAGGGACATGACCTCAAACTAACTGGAGGAGAGTTCAAAACTAATCTTTGAGACCCTGTTCACACTGCCTGACAAGTCGCCTCCATGCATTGCAATGGAACCGTTCTAATAGGAGCGACTTAGAAAAAGGTTCCTGTACTCCTTTTGGGGCGATTTCAATTGACTTCTATTACAGAAGTCGTTTGCAAGCCACGCTGAAGTCGTGCTGTACAGGGTCACGCTGAGTCGCCCCGCTGGCTCTCAAAGTATTATTTTACTGAAAGAGTAATGGGTGCTTGGAATAGACTTCCAGCAAAAGCAGTGAGTCTGTCAATATAAAACATGTATATGTTAAAAAAATGGACAGACTTGTTGGACCACTTGGTCTTTTTTCTGCCGTCACTTTTCTATGTTTCTGTTTACAATAAACAAGATGATGCCTCTTACTGAAAGAACATTAAAGTGTATATAAACCCATCCTTATTTTTCTTTCATATATAACTGCTTACCCGTTCTTATATGCAGTGGCTGCATTAATTTTCTTTTTGCAGGCTTTTCTTCCCTTTATTTTCACCTAGTAATTCTTCAAATAACACACTTTCTGTCCCTTCGTGTCTACACTTATTTCTCCATTGTCTTTATGGCGGCAACCATGACTGTCATATAGGCTGATATTGAAACATGTCTCTTTGTTCATTTTGATTACATGGTGGATTGATGGGACTAGCAGTTTACACAGGAAAGATGAGCAGAGCATCATACATTTCTGTTAGGATCAGCAGGTATTTTCTGTACTTGCTGAAAATGTTCTTAGCCTGAAAAGTGAGAACCAAGGCCCTGTTTACACTTGTGATTAGGGGGAGACTGCAAGTAGCTGCTGGAGATTCAGCGGAGTTTATGTGAACAGCTGTGAGTGGGAAGTCCTAAACAAAGCAATGAATGGCTGGCAGCCTTTGCATTCAGTCTCGGCTGTTTGTATGTAATGAGACATGCAGCGATTTACTTGTGGATGATTGGCCCTGCAAGAAAAGTGTTGCATCCAGGGCTGTTCATCCTTAGGTAAGTGTTGCATGTACGATTACATACAAACAGCTGCAGGTGCTGTCAGCCTCTCATTCCTTTGTATAAGGCCTCATGTACACTGCAGCTGATAAACGGATGTTTAGGAGCAGTTGGGCGTTTATTTCAGCAGCCCTTGAACTCTCCTCTATGTTTTCTTATGGGGACATGTACATTCAGGCGTTTATAGTAGTTTAGAAGCAGTTGGGGTTAGAAGCATTTTTTGAAAGCAGAAAATCGCGTTCAGGATGGTAGTTTAGTGGCATTTGAAATGTCAAATGCTGGTAACAGCTTGTAAACGTTTATAAGTGTTTTTGTCTATAGGCATTTTCAATGGGGAGAGAGAGGGAGACTGTAAAAAAAACACTTCTAAATACAAACGCTCATGAACGCCGCAAAACGGACATTTTTAACCGTCGGTTACTAGCTGTCAAGTTCCAGCGTTCAGAAGAGGTTCTCAAACGTCCTGTGTACATGAAGTCTAAGGCCTCATACACACGGGCGTTTTTTGACGCCGGCGTCTACTGACGTTTTTTCTGCTCCCCATGTTAGTCAATGGCCACATAAAAAACGTCGGCGTTTTTGAGCTGTAGATGGCGTCGGCGTATCAGAGAACCCACGACCAGCGCGTTCCTTGGCTGCATCGACGTCAAAAAGCGCCGCAAAATGCCACGAGACGCCAACAGACGCCAACAAACGCCACCTAATATTGTACCGGCGTTTTCCGGCGTTTTTTGACGCCAACGTTTTTAGGTTGAAAAATAGCAGAGGAATGATTTGTTTTTAAAAAACGTCTATTGACGCCGACGCTCACTAGCGCTTAAAAAACGCTAATGCATAACGCCGAAAAACGTCGACTTTTTTTCCTTGACGTCGGGCCCGACGTTTTGTTTATTATTTTATATACGCCCGTGTGTATGAGGCCTAAGGCCTCATTTACACTGCTGCTGGTAAACGGACTTTTAGGCCTCATACACACGGGCGTATATAAAATAATAAACAAAACGTTGGGCCCGACGTCAAGGAAAAAAAGTCAAAGTTTTTCGGCGTTATGCATTGGCGTTTTTGAGCGCTAGTGAGCGTCGGCGTCAATAGACGTTTTTTAAAAAAAAAAATCATTCCTCTGCTATTTTTCAACCTAAAAACGTTGGCGTCAAAAAACGCCGGAAAACGCCGGTACAATATTAGGTGGCGTTTGTTGGCGTCTGTTGGCGTCTCGTGGCGTTTTGCGGCGCTTTTTGACGTCGATGCAGCCAAGGAACGCGCTGGTCGTGGGTTCTCTGATACGCCGACGCCATCTACAGCTCAAAAATGCCGACGTTTTTTATGTGGCCATTGACTAACATGGGGAGCAGAAAAAAACGTCAGTAGACGCCGGCGTCAAAAAACGCCCGTGTGTATGAGGCATTTGGGCATTTATTTCAGCTGCCCCTGAACTTTCCTCTATGTTATCTTATTAGTACAGGGTGGGCCATTTATATGGATACACCTTAATAAAATGGGAATGGTTGGTGATATTAACTTCCTGTTTGTGGCACATTAGTATATGTGAGGGGGGAAACTTTTCAAGATGGGTGGTGACCATGGCGGCCATTTTGAAGTCGGCCATTTTGAATCCAACTTTTGTTTTTTCAATAGGAAGAGGCTCATGTGACACATCAAACTTATTGGGAATTTCACAAGAAAAACAATGGTGTGCTTGGTTTTAACGTAACTGTATTCTTTCATAAGTTATTTACAAGTTTCTGACCACTTATAAAATGTGTTCAATGTGCTGCCCATTGTGTTGGATTGTCAATGCAACCCTCTTCTCCCACTCTTCACACACTGATAGCAACACCGCAGGAGAAATGCTAGCACAGGCTTCCAGTATCCGTAGTTTCAGGTTTTCAGTTTCAGGTTTCAGTTTTCACAGCAAAATGCAGCAAAAAGGCCGTTTTAGATGCCGGATTCTAGCTGTCAAAAAAAATTGTTCAGGGGAGGTTTATATAGCGTCCCGTGTAAATGGAGCCTATGTCTCCCACAAGATGTTCATAGTCTATCCCTAATTGCAAGAGTGAATGGGACCGAATGCAGTCACCAAATCTTACCAGTTACCAAAGACTAGTAAGCTGCAATATATTATGTTTTGTGCTTCTGCATTTAGATTTACTTTTAAATTATTTTCCATTTTAGAACTAGGTGATAGCACCAAATAGATTTTACCCAGAATTGAACCCAAACCATTTCTCCTAATGTGTTGTGTTTTGTTAGGTGGCGAAGGTCATTGTGAATCCGGAGGTGGTCTTTAGGAACCTAAAGGTGATGTATCAGGAGGTGAGTGTGCTGCTAAGGATCCTCATAGAGAGCAAAAATGTCCGGGCATAGGCCTCACTCAGACTGGATGGATAAGTATATCAGGGCTGTTGCTGGGGTGTGTACCGGGCTTTAGAGGCTGTATTACATGTGGCCAATATTCCGAATAATTATTATAATTGAACAATATAAGACCACAATGATTTCCCACACCTCTCCACCTCACTTTTGTGTGTCTGTCTTTCTCCGGCAGTGGTGGCTGCTGGGTTTTTCATTTGGGGGGGCGGCAAACAATCACCCCCCCTCCAGGCGGCCGGCGGAGCACCCCCCACCCCCCCGGGAACCCGCGTCGCGGGACTGACACCAACCATCCACGCCTTTCGGGAGGCCAGTGGCGTGGCACTGACAACCCCAACCCCTCCGAGCTGCCGGCGGTCAGGCACCTACCCGATTTAGGGCTGGCAGGCTGTGGTGTCCTCTCCTCCTCTCCCGGGGGGCAGGCCGTGGCTCTGGTGTCCGCTCCTCCCGCGCCTCTTCCGATGTGTGTCTCCCCTCTGTTCCTCCTAAGCTCTAGGCATCTAATAGGATCGCCTGACACTTTGGCCAATCGGGAAACAGGTCTCATGACCTGCCTCCTGATTGGCGGGGAGGAACTTTAGTGTGAAAATAGTGAAAATGTATTTGCTATCATCACACAACTGGGTGGGATCGGGGAGCAGTGCTCTGTCCCCCGAGCCCACCTTTTCATGTGCTTCAAAAAAGCACTTCCCCTCCATTGAAATCCATAGTCCAGTGCCCTGATATGTAGAGGGGGCGGCGCCCGTGTGTCCTCTATGGACGAGCCGACATTGCTCACTGTTATTCAGAAACGTATAATATCAGCTTCTAAAAAGTAGTAATTATGCTTTGCTGTCACCAAGTTGATCTGTTATGCTGGCCATATACTAGTACATTTTCAAATGAATGTTTGTACAAACATTTGTGTTAAAATTTGTATGAAAACTTTCAGTACATGTGATGGCTTTACAAATGTGGTTCAAAAGTACTTCAGAATTTCATTTTCTTTTAGTATTTGATTTTGGAATGAATAGACTTTACGGAACAGTGCTTCTGAGTGGGACTTCTGTCTCTTAAGAGGCTGGGTCCAGGAACACTGTATTTTTGGACATATACTGAGCATATTTTGACCAGTGGGTGAGTTTGTATGCACCATTCTGTCCAAAAGCCTTACATTTTTGAATTTGGACAGAAAATTGTCAGCCAAACAGTTACGAGTCATATACAGGTTTTTATGTCACAAGGACCTGGGTCGGAGAATTCTCTGTCTTCAGGGTGAGTCTTCGTGACAAGGCATTTCAGATAAGTAAGGTTTTAGTTTATGATTTTCTTTTACTTTAAGACTTCATGAAAACTTGGTGTAAACATTTCGGTAGTGTACATGACTTTCAAAAGTATGTTTAAAATTGTGTTTACAAACATGTTTGTAAGTAAACTTTTACATGATCATATACCGGTCGTATTGTCTAGTTGAACCACTGTCGTTTCGTATTAATGATGAAAAATCTTCGACTATAATATGCAAAGA
>BLSH010448769.1:894081-905702 GCA_018402905.1 Glandirana rugosa | reverse complement strand
CTTTGTGTGTTGCTGTTTGTTCACTGTCACAGCTTTGTCTGTAATGTCAGTTTGTTGTGGTAACTAATCCACATTCTTCCCGCAGGAACAGTACGATTTTCTGTATCACGCAGTTACTGAGATGTTTGAAAAGCAACTGAATGATTTAAATCACAATTATGAAAATCTGCAGCAGGTAAGAGGACAAAAACTGTTAAGTTAATATTATTTTTACATTTTGTTTCTAGGATTCTGTCACATTAACAGTTTTCATAATATAGTATATAGACTGAATTTGTTAAGGAGGTAGTGCCATTTTTAATAGATATACATATATATTTTTTAAATGTACTTTGCTGCTCGTCATAAGTAGGTTGAGCTACGTATGTAAGCTTTTAGCCATAAATTATTTTTTTCTGAAGTACAGTAATGCCCAATAGTGGCTGAACGCAGTATACATAAGGGGGATGCCATTAAGAGGACCCCCCCCACACACACTCTATAGACCTGTTAATAATGAATAGGGGGAAATAAACAATCATACTTACCTACAGTATATCCTTGTAACTTCATATTTACCTATTTTTGTCTTGCCACCATGCTGCCTGGGTTCCTTTTTCTATGCTGCCATTTTGAAAATGTCTGGGATATTGCGTATGCGTGAGATTAAATGCGTGAAGTTATGCTTTATCTCGCACATGCGTCATATGACACGACATGCATCTGTTGGGGGAAGAAAAGTCCACACAACATCTCAGGAAAAAGCTTCTTTCCCTCGGCAAATTAATGTAATTTTATACAGTGCATGCATAAATTGAGGATCATGATGTTGGCACTTCATATCGCACATGGGCAGTATGACACTGAAATTGGAATGGAAAAATGGTAAGCAAAGCAGAAAAAGTGTTAGGTGATTTTACATCAGGATGCAGTGATCCATGCTAATGTAATATTTAGGGATAGCAAGGGAAAGGTCTGCTTTAAAGGGAGGGGAATAAAGGTGTTCCTTGGCACTCCTTTATATGAATCAGTTCCCTGCTCACTACTGCAGTCGGGTACATCATAAATATAAATTCTTCCTATTGAGTTAAAGGCTTTGGAGATGTGTACCTTGAAATCTCCCTGCATATGAATTCTGATAAACCTGATAATCTTTTGGGGGCGTAGCCAAGATGGCGGACTGAGCGGACGCAGTGAAACGAGCTCCGCAGCCTTCGGACCATTTATCCGTTTTTAAAGGGACTTTCCTGGGATCATTGGCACCTCAATCCTTGCTGTATACGGGTATGCGTAAGGGCAGCTCCGGGCCCCGGCGCAGGAGAACTCGGGCCGGGAGGTCTCCACCGCAGCGCTCGGCGCAGCAGACCCCACAAACCCGTTGCGGCATGGCGTCGCAGTTGGCCCCGGACACCCCTGATAACAGGGAGGAGGATCACTTTGTGGCCCTTATGCAGGCCATTACTGGATGTCAGGCCACCATCACCACATGCCAGGCGGATGTGGGGCTTCTGCGGCGGGATATGGACAAGGTCCGGGACTGCATGCGGGAGGCCGAGTTGGAGACGCCGAGGATTCTCTCCAGGAGCATGACACTGCTATACGGACACTCCAGGTGAAGGTGAGGGCCCTGGAGTCCAGAGCCGAGGATGGCGAAAATCGCAGCCGCAGAAACAATCTGCGAGTGGTGGGACTGCCGGAGGGGCAGGATCCAACCACCTTTACTGAACGCATGCTGCATACCCTGCTGCCTCAGGCGCCATTTTCAGCACACTTTGTAGTGGAGAGGGCTCACAGGGTCCCCTCTGCTCGCGGCCCACAGGGGAGCCCCCCACGTACTTTTATATTTCGCCTGTTGAACTTTCGGGACCGGGACCTGGCGCTTAGAGAGGCGAGGAAGATTGAGGAGCTCCGGTTTGAGAATGCCAAATTGATGCTTTTCCCTGACTATGCAGTCGAGACGCAGCGCCTCCGCAGAACCTTTGACCAAGTGAAGGTCCAACTCCGTGCCCGTGGAATCAAGTACAGCATGTTATTCCCTGCCCGTTTGCGTGTGGTGGACGGGGATTCTACTCGGTTCTTCATGTCTCCGGAGGATGCATCCCACTAGCTGGATACACTGCCTGACAACAGATAAGTATGAGGGTTCTTCCCCCCCCTTTTTCTTTTTTCCTGTCTGTTTTCCTGAACCTGACTGGATTCCTTGGTGGGGTGCTGCTCCCTCTGCTTCCTCCGGTGATGGCGGGATGAGTCCCCCCCGTCCATTTGGTCCGGCTGGGTTCTGGTGGGGGCCAGACCTGTTGAGATACGGGGCCTTTCTTTCACCTCCAGGGCCACTGTGGTGACATTGGGGTTCCCCTGGCCCTACTGCTGACATGCTGCCCTGAACTGAGCGGCACGCCCTGGGAGGTGTTCCTGGAGCATTGATGCTAAGTCACGTGGAGGTACCATGCCCGGCTCAAACTGTTTCTGGAGGGCCCCACGGGACAGAATCCTACAGTTTCTGCTGCCGTGCTCTCTTGGGGGCACTGTACACTCGGGGCCAATCCTGGGTTCCTGTTTGGGGTGCCCTGCTTGTTTTCCCGAACTGACCTAAGGCCTCCCCTTGTGTTCAATTTTGCTTTTTTTATTTCTGTTGAAAGAACTATCAATATCTAAGAATGTGCCCCTAGCTTGCTAGGAGATTCCTTAAGTTACTATAACATTGAGATTTTACCAAATGTCCCTGTTCTGTATCGGGTTGCCCTGGTCTGCGGCTGTGGAGGGCTCCAGCAATGTGATACAGAGGTCTGTTCGTCTGCTAGCCTTCCCGCTAGCCCCATAGGTATAAGGCCTATTTTATGTAAATATGTACTGGTAACTTAGTTCATGTAAGGTAAAGCACTCCAAAGTTTTCGGGTTGGACGTGCAGGGTGGGTTGGGGAATGTGGGTTTGGTTTGTTTATGTTTATGTTACTAATGTTTTTTTTCAATGCAGTGGACTATCTAGCGGTTGGTACAGCTGTGTCACCGGGGCACCTGCTGCCGGTGAGGTGGGGCGGCGGCCCTCCCCCTCTGGGTCAGCAGCATTTGCACTCCTGGGAGATGTATATCGGTATTCGGATACAATGGCCCCCCTGAATATCATCTCCTGGAATGTCAGGGGACTTAATGACAGGACCAAACGTTCTTTAATTTTTTGCATACCTCAAGAAATTTAGACCCCAGTTGTGTATCCTCCAGGAGACCCATCTGGTGGGCGGCAAAATTTTGAGTCTAAAAAAGCCCTGGGTGGGACACCATTATCAGGCCACCTACTCTAATTATGCCAGGGGGGTCAGTGTGTTAGTTCACAAGTCTCTGACCTTCGAGTTGCTGCGGGAGAAGACTGACCCAGGGGGGAGGTACGTTGTATTACATGTAATCATTGATATGATAGAAATGCTCATAGTTGGTATCTACTTTCCTCCACCTGCTTCGAAAGCTGATCTGAACCTTTTGACTAACCTCCTTTCTGATTTTCCCATGGATAATATCCTTATTATGGGGACTTCAATATGCTTCCGAGCCCTGCTTTAGATAGGCTACCTCCGGGGGCCCCCGCGGAATCGGCTCTGTCACGGTGGGCCCTTCTTTATGGGCTGACTGACGTGTGGAGATGGAAACACCCGGATACGAAGGCCTACTCCTGTCACTCAACCTCTTACACCACAATGTCGCGCATAGATCTGGTATATGCTAGTTCAGGCCTTTTCTCTAGGGTGCAAGAGATCTCCATGCTCCCACACGGTATCTCTGACCATGCTCCCCTACTGTGCAGTCTCCGGACTGAGACGCCCCCCTCGGACAGACTTTGGCAGCTGTCCCGGTACTGGATAACTGACCCCACAATTGAGTTTGAAATGACTGGGCATATCTCGAGGTACTGGAACGCTAACTTTGGCTCGGCGGGGGTGGTCGCGGTCTGGGACGCCTTTAAGGCGACCATGAGGGGATGCTATCAATCCACTATCTCTCGTGCCCGAAGGGATGCGGCAATCACTATAGAGGAGGCAGAGGCTAGGGCGCCTGATCTCGAAGAGCAATACATACTTACCAATAACCCCATTACCCATATCGACATGCAGGCAGCATACCGTGAGGTGGCGCTGCTTCGGGTGAATAAGGCCAAAAAACACCACTTGTCCCAGACGCAACGCATTTTCGAGCAGGGGGAGAAAAACGGGAGGCTTCTGGCATGGCTGGCCAAGGAGCAGCAACCCCTGGCTACCATAGCTCGTATTAAAGCTGCAGACGGCACTCTAATTAGGGACCTGGTGGGTATTAATGACCGTTTTGCCGAATATCATAAGACCCTGTATTCTTCCAGAGCGATATATACGGCTGACGAGCTCAGCTCATATTTGTCCCAGATTAATCTCTCCCTACTCTTACGTTGGCTATGCGTAGGAGGCTTGACAGTCCTATTACGCAAGAGGAGGTCCAGAAGGCTTTATATTTCATGCAGGCTGGGAAGACCCCGGGGGTAGACGGCTTCCCATCCGAATTCTATAAACAACACGGGGAAAACATGGTCCCCCGCCGACATGATACCCTTCTCCGGTCTCTGGAGGCTGGTTCACTCCCAGACTCAATGGCGGAGGCCATCATAGTGGTGATTCCTAAACCCGGGAAAGACCCAGAGGAATGTGGCTCATACAGGCCCATATCGCTGCTCAATATTGATGCTAAGATTTTGGCCAGAGTCCTGGCAGTTAGAATCAATAAGGTTATACATATCTTGATCGAAGGTGACCAAATGGGTTTTATGCCTGGGAAGGGCACAGACATAAATCTCCGGCGGCTCTTCACGGTTCTGGCCTCGGATGATTCGCTACAGGACCTCGACGCAGTGGCCTCCCTGGACGCCGAAAAGGCTTTTGACTCGGTAGAGTGGCAATATCTTTGGGAGGTCCTGCGTCGCTTCGGTTTTGGCCCCAGATTTATCTCTTGGGTGCAGGTCCTGTATGGACCTCCGAGGGCCAGGGTCCGTACCGGCTCGATCATATCCCCGCCCTTCTTGCTACACCGAGGCACTAGGCAAGGGTGTCCCCTGTCACCAACCCTTTTTGCTCTGGCGATCGAGCCAATGGCAGTGGTCCTGCGGGAGTCCCCGGGGGTGACTGGCATCCGTATCGGTCAGGTTCATGAAAAGATATCTCTCTACGCGGATGATACCCTGCTATACCTGAGGAACGCCCCTGCATCCCTCCCAGCAGCTTTATCACTTATAAACGAATTTGGGAAGTATTCAGGTATACGTATAAACTGGGATAAATCAGTCCTTTTCCCACTCCGCTCGGAACAAGCATTAGACCCCTTGGCCACGCCATTGCGGAAAGTCGCACAATTCAAATACTTGGGAGTACAGATTCATAGAGACCTAGCGCAGTTTACCCCCCTAAACTTAACCCCGGTGATCTCCCTCCTGACTCGGAAGTGCGCCGTCTGGAAACTGCTGCCGCTCACTCCGATTGGACGAGTGAATTTCATTAAAATGTCGGTGCTTCCCAAGTTCACCTACGGTATCTCTTTAGGCAGACTCCTGTCCCCATACCAACCTCTTTTTTTAAAAAATTGGACAGCATTCTCATTACGTTTATCTGGAATGGGGGGACACCGAGACTGGCTAGGGCTACTTTACAACTACCAGTTACCATGGGGGGCCTGGCCCTTCCGAATTTTATTAAGTATTATTGGTCAGCCGTCCTTGTGACGGTCAAATGGTGGCTGTCTGCGACCCCAGCCAACCCAGCCTCGGCGCTTGAAGCGTCGAGGTTGGGGTCTTATGCGGAATTGCAGAACCTGGTACACAGGGGACCGCACTCTAACCCCCAAAACACAGTTCCCATGAAAACCACTCTTCGGGTGTGGGACACGGTCCGTATCAAGCTGAATGGTGGGAATAGCTGATCTCCATCTACGCCACTGTGAGGTAACCCCAGACTTCCTCATTTTCGTTCCATCCCTGACCCAGTGGCCTGGGCACGCTTTGGCATTACCTTGCTGAGCGATGTGATGAGGGGTGGTGCCCTGCGTACCTTTGATGACCTTAAACATGAGTACCACTTACCTAACCACATGTATTTTAGATATCTCCAGCTACGTCACGCATATAGGGGACAGTTCACAACTGCTCCGCTTTTGGAGACCGGTGTGATTGAGGATCTTTTAAGGGATCCTGAAGGCGTAAAGACCCTTTCTACCCTTTATGTCACTCTGGCGGGTTTGGACGCCTCTAGGATCTCACGACTCTACGATAGGTGGCAGGCTGACATACCCACATTAGCGGGCGACGAATGGGAGGAAGGGGTCCAACAATTTCTACATTTGATGATCTCAGCGCGGGATAGGTTTGTCCAAATTAAGTTCTTACATAGAATCTACTACACCCCCCAGCGACTTGCTGGGATATATCCCGGTCTGAGCCCGCTTTGTCACAGGTGTGGCACGGAGGTGGGCACCTTTTTTCACGTAGTCTGGACCTGCTGAAATTCAGACGTTTTGGAGTGAGGTGCTTCATGATATTAATAAGATAGGTGGACTTCAGGTCCCCCCCGACCCTCGGTGTTTGCTCCTGGGCATATGTGAGGAGATTGACGCCCCGAAGGCCAGGAAACTTTTTGTATTCTATACGGCCTTCTATGCAAGGAAAGCGATCCTCCTGCAGTGGAACAAGGCCCCCCTCCGACAGTGGGACAATGAGAAATCGAATTAACTCGGCCTTGCCCCTATACAAATTGATCTATGCGGGTCGTGACTGCCCAAAAAAATTTGAGGTGTGGGCGGCCTGGGTCCGAGAGAGGCGGCTGGCGCTGGAGTAGGGCTCGGATGGTAGCTTGTACTGATGGCTAAATATAAAATGTGTGGGTAACACAATCTAGGCATGAGGATGCAGTAAGTCTACGTATATGTCCTTTATCCCCCTTCTAAGTCGCAACCCTGATGTAATGGCTCCCATAATGTGTGTATAACCGTATACTGACACTGACTAGACATTGTGACTCACCTGTACCTGTTGTGATTGTACCACTGCCATTTTTTGTATTCTGCTAAAAGTTGAATAAACTTTATGTTAAAAAAAAAAAAAAAAACTGATAATCTTTATTTTTTATGTTACATTTAATGCATACTATTTGTAAATTCATGAATGTGACTTTCACCAGACATTCACTGGTGGGCAATCAGCCAATGCCTTTTAAAACACATGCACCAAAAGACTTATGTGCAGTGAATGTTTGATAAATGTCAGATTCACTGCTTTTTAAATGCCCCTTAGTGTTTATATTGTCTAAAAGTTTATAATGTTCATGGTTCAAACAGGTATGTGTCAAATCAAAAAAATAAAGATATTTTACCCTCTTCACTACCAGCATGTTATACCACTTTTTTTCCAGGCCATTTTTCAGTTTTCAGTGTTGTTATAGTTTGACTGACAATTACTCAGACATGCAACACTGTAGGCAAATGGAAGTGATATTAAACCATTCTTTAAAAAAAAAAAATCAAACACGTGTAGCCATGCCCCCGTAGGGGTTGCTGGAAGTAGTGGTTCACCTGTCACTCTGCCCTCAGTCATGTTTTATTAAGGGATTTAACTTGGATAGGGTATAGGGTATTTATGGGATGCCCAGCAAATTGAACAGTCCTTGAACGGCACCACTCTATATACAACCCTGTATATACACGACTCTCCTTTTCCAGCACAATCTTGCTTGCAGTTACTTCTCCTTTCTCTCTCCTGAACAGAACTTCTCCAGGCTTCGCTAGCACGTGGCCTGCCTCTGACCCTGGTCAGGCCTCAATGAACCGCCCATTAGCCAACCCCTCTGCTCACAGCCATTCCCTTCTTCAGGCCCTGCCAGCCCTCCTGACTGCAGCGACCTAACTCCACTGCCCGGTGACACCACAGTTCCAACTGGCTCTTGCACCCTTCTCAGACTGTCTCTCTCTCTCTCTCTCCAATCTGCTCCAGTATTCCTCTTCCAGCTTCCCTGGGTGTGTGTCACTCACCGAAACCTGGTGGATCCCTCCTGGAGACTCGCCCAGCAGCTCACTCTGTTGCTCTCTCCTGCACCTTGGTTAGGACTCCCCATGGGATGTACTGAGGGGTCCTTTCCACGCCCGAGCCTCCATACCCAAGGTTACCCCCCCAGACTGGATGCTTCACCCTGGCCTCGGCAACTAGTGCTCCATCTCCCAGTTCTTCCACCCAAACTCTCCTCCTAGACTGGGCTGACCCCAGGTATTTAAGGAGGCCTGCCAATCCAGATTGGGGACTGGTCAGGGCTCTTCAAACATCACAGACCACTCCACCTCTGTTCCCCATCCTTTCTGCTAGAAGCAAAGAGGAGGTAATCAAGAGGTGTACCTGCCTGCGAGTCCCTGCCATACTCTCCCTGAGCCACTTTCCTGCCCAGAATCAAAACAATCAGGCCTGTCTGAAAGTCAGGCCTGACTAAATTTACCTCACCTATCAAAAATCCTAACACTTAGCACCTACCTAATGGTAGTGAGTGCTGCACATGTAATACTTACCTCCTCTGTGCAATGGCTTTGCACAGAGAAGCCCCAATCCTTCTCTTCTGGGGTTCACCACCGGCACTCCGAGCTCTTCCCCCCATTCCGAGGGGCTCGGGGTGCACTCGTGCAGGCTCACTCTCAGGCCCTGCTGCCTGCACCATTGACACAGACAGCAGCTTTACTCCACCCCCTGCTCCCTCATCATAGCATTTGATTGACTGCAGCAGGAGCCAATGGCTCTCCCTGCTATCAATCTGCCCTGTGAGGAGGGATAGAGAGAGACGCTGCTTTCATGCACAGCACTGGATCGAGATTGAGCTCAGGCAACTATAAGGGAGGCTATTCTTGGACACAGAAAGTTTTTCACCTTAACCACTTGCCAAGCGCCGACCGCAGTCTGACGGCGACAGAGTGGCTCGTGATAACTAGTGCTTTGAGCTCGCACTCACTGTGTCCGGGGGGGCCAGAGAGCGGGTACGGCAGACTCGATCGCCACCGGCTACCCGCGATGGCCCCCCCGCAATGAGAGAACCGAGGTCCGTGTAAGTAGACACGGATCTCCGTTCTCATAGAGGGGGAAGGGCGGTGATCACAGGCTTCCTGTATATGGAAGCTGTGATCATCCCCTTTCCCCAGCCAGGGCAGCCCACATACAGTTATAACACACCCAGGGAACACACTTAACCCTTAGAGTGCCCCCTGCAGGTTAACCCCTTCACTGCCAATGGCATTTACACAGTAATCAGTGCATTTTTATAGCACTGATCGCTGTATAAATGCCATTGGTCCCAAATCGCCAGATCGCCGCCATTACTAGTAAAAAATAAAAAAATTTAAAAACCCCAGAAATTAATTTTCATCGTCCGTAAACGCGGCAACTTTTGCGCAAACCAATCAATAAACGCAGATTGCGATTTTTTTACCAAAAATATGAGGAAGAATATAAATCGGCCAAAACCGATGGAAAAAAATATTCTATTATTATTATATTTTTTTTTTTGGATTTGTATTTTAGCAAAAAGTAAGAAATTTGGGTTTTTTTGCAAAATAGTCGCTCTTCTTTTGTTTATAGCGGCGATCAGAAATGACATAG
Source organism: Glandirana rugosa (assembly GCA_018402905.1). Lineage (NCBI taxonomy): Eukaryota > Metazoa > Chordata > Amphibia > Anura > Ranidae > Glandirana > Glandirana rugosa. The sequence goes on along the minus strand of BLSH010448769.1, from coordinate 896,092 downwards.
AGGTGATCAAATACCACCAAAAGAAAGCTCTATTTGTGGGAAAAAAAGGACGCAAATTTTGTTTGGGTACAACGTCGCATGACCGCGCAATTGTCAGTTAAAGCGAAGCAGTGCCGAATCGCAAAAAGTGCTCTGGTCCTAAAGCGTGAAATCCTTCCAGGGCTGAAGTGGTTAAAGTGATATTAAAGTGGTTGTAAAGGCTGAAGGTTTTTTCTATGCATGAAGGTAAACAACATTCAGTGTGCAGCTCCCCTCCCCCCCCTTTAGTCCCCTAACACCACTTACCTAAGCCTCGATCTCGATCCGGCAATGCACACGATACTAGAGGCTCTACTTGAGGCTCTCCCGGGTCTCTCCCTCCTGAGATGCAGCAACAGGAGCCATTGACGTTTAGTGAGAGTGGTGACGGATTTCCAACAGGTGCTGCACAACGTTTTAAGAAGCACTACTGTGGAGTTATATTTCTTTGGACACTACACTGTATTGAAAGATTTGGGGATTTTTTCTAACAGACTTATATTTAGAGACCATGCTGTTTAGGCTATTTTTAGACACCTTTTTGTGCTGGATACGTGTTGCACCATAGCACTTTACATTTTTGCACGGAAAAACATTTTTGCACTGATCTTATTTTTCACTACAGCACTTTAATGATATATGTTTGCACATTGTCTATATTATGAGATATTTTTTATTGTTTCTGATATGTAGTGACATATATTTTTTTGATTGCATTATGCATGTATGAATAGGCGATACATGGTTACGGTGTAGTCCAGCGCTGCTCTCATTATATTACTAATGACATTTTGATGGTTCATCATAAGCTAGGGTAGCAGTGGTCTATTGCACCATTTTTGTATATCTTTGGTAAAAAAAAAAACTTAGAGGAGCTTCAGTCTCCCCTCAAAATATGAAGTCAGCAGGTACAAATACTGTAGCTGCTGACTTTTACTATGCCTGTCCTGGGATCAAGCGCTGTCCTCGCCCAAGCCGTTTCTTCAATGGGCTCCGGGTGCAGTCCCAGGCATCTTTACTATGGGAAACTGGCTGTGAAGTGACTATCCTCAGGCAATACACAGAGATGAAAGAAATCCCCCTACATAAGTTGTACCTGTTTATCTGTAGCCCTTACTTCTCTAAAGCCATTTGAACTTGTACAGATCTCAGTGAGGAGAGGTTTGAGAGCTGATTGAAGGGAAGGGACACAGCCACTTGCACAAAAGGAACATAACTAAAGCTGTTGATCACAGGCAGTGTGCAGGAGCTCCCTTTCCCTGTCACTTTTTTTTTTTTTGGTGTCAGGAAAACTTGTCAGAAGTGACTCATGCTGACAACAGAGGAAGGAGGCAGCAGACAAAAATGACACTTAATTCTCTGGATATGCTTTGTTCATATTTAATGTCAGAGGTTTACAACGTCTTAATGCTTTGCACCATTTAAGTGATCTGCTGCTTTTCACAAGGCATAGGGCTACTCTGATTTTTTTGATTTTGCTTGTGATCTATGCTAATGACATTGCGATCACAGCCATTATAAATGGAATTGGTGCATGCATGTGTGCTACAATCTAGGACGTTTATAAACGTCCTCTACGTACGTGGTTAAGGTAAATATTACCGACACTAGCGTTACAGTAATCGTATCTAGTGTTCGTTTTAGTTTTTTTAGTCTCATCGGGATACGGAACACTTTTCGTCGTCTAGTGAATTTACCACGTTTCGTAATTCTGCAACATTTGGAGACTGTAATTTATACTTGTTTCGTATAGGTCTCTTAATTCACAGTAAAAACAGACGACGGAGGAAGGAGACAACAGTCGTACTCAGTGAAGACTGTTCAAAAGGACTGTGGTTTTTTTTTTTTTCACTGTCCCTTTCCCTCGAGGACGTGTGACGGACACTAGTTGTCGAAATCAATACAAGGAAAACACGTTCACCGACACAGGGAAGGGAAGTTAGTCGAGAGTTTGGAGAGGAGTGACTCTAGACATGTTCAAGTTTACCGAAAT
>BLSH010448769.1:830480-891181 GCA_018402905.1 Glandirana rugosa | reverse complement strand
GGGCAGAAGTAGCAGGTAGTCTTTATGATGCCCTAACCATTCTGCTGCTTTGTAAAACCCAAGTGATGATGGGCAGAATGTACTTCCTTCTCTCCCTGCCTGACCAGCACTGAGGCATGCACAATGCTTTTCTCACCAATGCCATTTGGACTAGGATTGAGAGGGGTATTCGCTGTCTGACCTCAGTTATGTACTATGAACAATGAGAAAGTTTACGTAACTGCAGCCATTATTTTGTCTGTATCTACCCATACATCGAAGAGCTGTTTGTACCACATTATGAATGAAAGGCCAAAACATTTTCCTCTCACAGGCACCCTTTGATGGCTATGCTTGGTACTGAGGGTGAATGTTACAAGATTAAAGAGACCCTGTCACCATCTTAAAAAATTACAGGTAACACAAAAAATCAAGTACCATATTTTAAGTGCAGTCAAAATAGAAATTTAAAAAAAAAACAGCACAAGGGACATAATTTACTTTTATCTTGATGTGTCCCCTGTGCTGCTGGCTCCTGTGATAGGCACTCCTCCATTCATTCTTTCACCTGTCCTCCATTCATAGATTGGCATCTATGAATGGAGTAGGTGGGTGGAAAGAGCGGGCATAGTTGGGCACTATTAATGCGTGCTTGTCGCAGCTCCCTCAGCTTTATTAATCCCAGCCACACCAGAAGGTTACAGCATCTAGGGGCAGGGATGGGAGTGGGGTGGATGGAGGAAGATTTCAAAGAATGCAGGATGCGGCAGCACAAGGGGCACATCTGCATTTAATAAGTCATTTCCCTTGTGGTGATTGTTTTTTTTTTTGTTTTTTTTGTTTCATTTTGACTAAGTCAAGGGTTTATATTCATTTCCAATAACATTTTTTGTGATTTGCAATGTATTGTACCCCTGAACTTGCTAACAAATTGACACTCCAGAAACAGTCAATTCCCTAGCACTGCCCCCTTCCTTTTTGCACCCCTTTCCTCTTCTGTGAGTGTCTGATTACTGTCTCTGCTGGCCCAGCTCCTTCTCCCCTTGTCTACCTACACAAACTTTTATGCCCTCGGCCCCCACCCAGCCAGCCACCCCCCGTCACTTGATTGATCGATCCCCAGTCTGCTCACCCGCCAGGCCCCCCGCCAGCCCTGCACTCTCCCCATCCAGGCCTGTGTCTCCTCCCGAGTCCCAGCGGTTGCTTCTTCTCCCAACCAATTGGGTCTCAGGACACGCTTCATGATTGGCTGGGAGGAGAAGCAGGTGCTCTGCGCCCCAGCACACCCTTTTTTGAAGCTAATTAGAGCCTCCGGCTCTAATCATGTGCTTCAAGAAAAAAAAAACCCCATTGGAATCCATGGGTCTGGTGCCCTGCATGTAAATCAGGGGGCGGGCGCATGGATCGGCAGGGGAAGCGCCCCTAATGGAGTGGCCACCACTGCTCTCTGGTGTCAGTGCAGTAGGGTTTAACACCCTCCCCCCTGTCTGTCCATCCGTTGTCAGTGCAGTGTAACAGTGTGACACATACTCCAGCGCTGCTGCATACTCTAAGTCTACACAAGGAAGCCAGGAAATAACTTTATAATACAGAATCAGTGAACGCTTTGGAGGTGGAGCTGCTAGCACAAAAGGTGACCAATCCAATAAACTATAATAAAACACAAAAAAGTGCAGCGCTAAAATATTTTGTAATCTTATAACAAAAAGTAAACACAGAAAGAAAAAATTAAAACCTCCTATCACATATTATGCATGTATTCGTATTGTGATCATATATAATCTCATTAAAAAATCCAAATAGTCCACAATCATGAAAAAATATATAAAAAAGTCCATAAAGTGCAGGAAATAATAACGAATTAGAAAGTCCTCTGAAAGTGACACTTTGCAGTGCAACAATACTGTATAAAGTGACTTCAGTGCTCATTCACTAAAACAACTATACACAGTATAAAACAAATGGCGGGACTTACAGTAATGGCTGCCAATCCAAACCTCTGATATGGCGGCCTGACGTCAGCACGTAAGGCCCCTCCCCTTACGCGCTGACATCACAAAGCTGCAGTCCAGCCATTTGTTTTATACTGTGGTGTATACCATATGGGATGTTTTACTAGCTGTTTTAAATTGCCATTGAACAAACAAAAAGTCTGGCGCTAGGAACTGGGATGCAAGGTTGGTCTAGGATAAACATACAGTGCAAAAAGCAGCTCTGTGGAGTAACCACACCAGGAGCGGTATGGAATAAAAAACAACAGCAACAAATTGACCACAATTGAAAGAGCTGGATGGTAACTCCTGCGAGTGGGAAGCAATGGGTCACTGGATGATCACAGAACAAACTCTGGAGATGTCAGTACAATGAAGTAAAACATAAGTTTATTGAAGAATTGATGAAAATTGTAATGCCAACAAGCTGTGAAATCCTCACAGAGATGGACTGCTGAATAACCATAAGACCACTTAACAGTACCTTAACTCCTAAAGACCTGCAATGGAAAGCAGTGCTGCGATGGTGTACCGTGCTCCTCTGAAAGCCATTCAATCTCCGTCGTGGAAAGGAGAGAGATGGGACAATGGCCAAATAGATGGAAACTGCCGCCAGGCTAAAGAGCCGATGGTGTGCGGGGAAACAAACATGAGGGAGCAGGGAGCAGATCAGTCGCTGGGTAAGCCACTAACATGGACCGGCAGATGGAAACCTCCGGGTGTGACGTCATCCGCTTCGGGAGCTGGGTTCCAAAGCAAGGCTTGGCGCAGGGGACCTGAAGAAGGGTCACGCCCGATATGCGTAGTCACGGCTACAGCCTTCATCTTGGCTCCCTCCTTGTGGTTTGCAGTCCACATCCACTTCCCCTGCACCAAGCCTCGGTTTGGATCCCAGCTCCTGGAGCAGATGACGTCACGCCTGGAGGTTTCCATCTGCCGGTCTACGCTAGCGGCTTACCCAACGACTGATCTGCTCCCTGCTCCCTCATGGCTGTTTCACCGCACACCATCAGATCTTTAGCCCAGTGGCAGTTTCCATCTATTTGGCCATTGACCCATCTCTCTCCTCTCCACGACGGAGATTGAATGGCTTTCACAGGAGCATGGTACACCATCGCAACACTGCTTTCCATTGCAGGTCTTTGGGAGCTAAGGTACTGTTAAGTGGTCTTATGGTTATTCAGCATTCCATCTCTGTGAGGATTTCACAGCTGGTTGGCATTACAATTTTCATCAATTCTTCAATAAACAAATGTTTTACTTCATTGTACTGACATCTCCAGAGTTTGTTCTATGATCATCCACTGACCCATTGGGGTTGATTTACTAAAGGCAAATACACTTTGCACTACTAGTGCACTGTGTCACACTGCAAAGTGTGACTTTCAGATGACTTTCTAATTTGTTGTTATTTCCTGCACTTTGTGGACCTTTTGATATCATTTTTCATGTTTCTGAAATTTTTGGAGCTTTTATGAGATTATATATGATCACGATACTAATACATGAATGATATGTGATAGGAGGGATTCATTTCTTTCTGTGTATATTTTTTGTTATATGATTGCAAAATATTTTAGCGCTAAAGTTTTTTGAGTTTTATTATTGTTTATTCAGGAGATAACGTTGCCTACATTACAGTGCATTTCAGTGTCAGGCACTGGAACACAGAAAGCGTTTCATCACCCAGCAGAATCGCTGCCATTCTGCAAAGTGGTGCCCAAAAAGTGGCAGCTCAGGACACTGTGTGCCGCACATAGAGGGCCAGCGGGCTGCGTGTTGGGCACTCCTGGTATAAAGGCTTTGGATATCTACAGAGTAGGTTTTTTTTTTTACAGATAATAGTTTGCATAAAGTGTTACATGCACTTATTATCTTATGGGAAGATTTTTGTTGCAATTATTGGTCTGGGGGCAAGGTCTCTTTAACCTCTAAATATAAAAAACTAATGTGTATAGCAGAGTTTCCCATTAAAGAGTTGTAAAATCTATGACTGTATGTCGGAGACCTTTCCAGTGTTCATGGGCACTAAGCAGGGATGCCCTTTGTCCCCGGGGTTGTTCTCGGTCATGATGGAGCCTTAGGCGATCGTGCTGCACTCCTCCCCATCTCTGCAGGGAATCCGGATAGGTAGCCTCACGGAAATTATGGCCCTGTATGCCAATGACCTTGTTATTTCTTAGAGACACTGGATCTTCACTACAGGAAGCATTGACTATCCTACATAGGTTTTCTCTGGTGTCCAGCTTGGAGGTAAACTGGGCTAAGTCTAAAGTTCTCCCGCTATGTTCTCGTCCAACTCAAGGGCCTACAGACACAGATGTCCCTCTTCAATGGGTTTTTAAATTGAAGTATTTAGGCCTTACTGTGACCAAATCTGTGACAGATTATATTACCTTAAAGCGGTTGTATCCTCTTTTAGTTGATTTTTACCTACAGATAAGCCTATAATAAGGCTTACCTGTAGGTAAAATAAATATCTCCTAAACCTGTACGGTTTAGGAGATATTCCCCCTGCATGCAGCCGCTGACGTCAGGGCGCATGCGCAGTGATGTCCCGGCGAAGGCCCGGCGTATAGCACCGGACCTTGCCAGAAAGACGAGCTCCCACGCGCATGCACGGGAGTGATGTCTCGCGGCTCCGGCCACTCACAGCACCGGAGCCTTGAACCTGGAAGGGACCCCCGAGGGAAAATGTCATCTCCCTCTGCGGGGACCAGGGAAACCTATCTGATCTTCGTTCTGAGGTAAGTATTTCATAATGAGCTAGTAAGCAGTGCATACTAGCTCATTATGCCTTTGCCTTACAGGGTTTTTTTTTGTTTTGTTTTTTCTGGAGCATATTACCGCTTTAAATGTCATCCTATTCCTCACTTATCTTAAACACAGATTGAACGCCAGGAGGAATCTTCCCCTTTCCTCAATAGGTAAAATAAATCTGATAAAAATTAAATTGATGCCCTTATTTTTATACGTTTCCAGAAATTCCCCAGTGTCAATACCCAAGGCAATTTTCAGGTCCATGGACAGTCTCCGCTCATCCTTTTTGTGGTCTAGTGGGGTCCCTCGCCTTAAAATGGTAATGGAAGGAAGATGGGTTGGCGATGTACAGTTTCTATAAATATTTCCTAGCTGGGCAATTGGTTTTCGCACACCGTTGGCTCACTACTCCCTATGATGATGCTTCAGTGTCTTTAGAGGCTGTGTGTGGGTTCATATGAGGCCCTTCACCATTTATTATATTGAGGAATGAAGTCTCCCCAAACATTACCTGCTCTATGTGCTCTGTGCTCAAAGCATGGTATGTGGTGAGGGGTTACACCTCAGGGTGCTCTTCTCGACAGTCTCCTCATGTGCCATTGTGAAAGAATCCAAATTTAGTGCATTACTATATGTATCTGGACCCAGTGGTTTGGACTAAGTATGGAATTAAGACTCTGCAGCACATAGTGTCCCATGCTGTACTGGTGACTTTTGATGATTTGAAAGTACGTTTTAGGCTACCCAATTCTCATTCCTTCAGATCCTGCGGCATGTGTTCCAGTCCCAATTTGGAAACAGTCCTCTAAATTTAGAGGCCAGTGATATGGAAGTACTAATCCGGGATGACTCGCTGACCAAACAGTTGTCTACCATTTACAAGGACTTATTCCCTGAAACCCCTAAATTGCTGAGGCCCTGTGTGTCAGTGTTGGCTATGGTGGCTCCTAGTTTAGACTGGGAGGATTGATAGGATATTTGGGCTGTCCCTTTTACCAGACTGGTGTCCACTAGAGACTGTTTAATACATTATAAGTTTCTCCATAGGGTCTATCTCACACTGGCCAGATTGGTAAAAATATATAGGGATCAACTCTCTTTGTGCTGGCGCTGTTCCACACCGGATGCAGACATTATGCATATCTTCTGGGACTGTCCGGCTATTGTGAAATTCCCCTTAAGGTGGAAGCACGTTTGTTAAGCCTGATGAATTCCTTGACTACTACCAAAGCCATACGATTACATTATTATTATTTTATGCTAGGAAACTAAGTATTTTGTCCTGGTAAAAAAACATCGGCATTCTGGAAATCATTGATGAATAAAGCAGTGCCTTTTATATAAAGCCACCTACACCAATTGGGGAGCCTTCACCAAGTCTAAAAAAGTCTGGGGCGGTTGGCTGGCCTCCTGGGATACAGTCTCAGATTGAAGCAGGTGCATTTAATACTTCCCTGTTTACAACACAATTTGTACAGATGGTGCTTTCTGTCAGTTTCTCACAAAGGAGCATCTGCTTGCTTGAGTCTGAAGTGCGGGGGTCAATGGATATTTCCTGTGTGTCTAGTATTGTATAAATAATTTTTGACGGCTGTCATATACTCTGAATTACAAACTGTTGGCACTGTTTGTGAGTGGAAGGTGGGAATTGGCTTATGCTGCTCTTCCTTATATTATTGTTGAATTGAGGGCTGCATTGTACAGGAAAACCTTGGATTGATAGTAACTTGGTCTGAGAGTGGTTTGCAAGACAAGCAAAATTGTTTTATAAATTATGACTTAAAGCGGTTGTATCCCCATAAATGACATTTTACCTTTAAAAAAATATCTATAGAAAAAATTGAAAGTCTGACAAAGTAACACCAGCACCACATCCCTGGGTATTAAAGTTATAACAATTGCAAAAGTGAGGAAAAGAATTGGGACTTTAAAGGTACTGGTTAACCCCTTCCCTGAAGAACTACACCAAAATTTGATAAAACATACACTTTATTAAATCCATAAAATCGTGCATAATGGGGGCTCAACTGAATATATCAGTGGCCAGCCCATTAATACATATAAAGAGTATCATGGTATTTAGACAGTTACAATCTGTACAGTTCATGGTATGGATGTAAACAAAATACCAAACATTCCTGGCTGTATAACAAAGGACAGATGGAATTTACGCCAGGGTGGTAATAATATAACCATGAATAACGTGATGATCCAAGATAGTCCGACGCGTTTTGCCCCACTATTTGAGCTTCTTCGGGGACTGGATCACAATAAAGTCACTAAAACATAAACATATCAATGAGCACTACTATTTGCATAAACATCAACATATCTCATACTCTGGTGGCCTAATTTACCATCCAGTGATCATTGTAGGTTGAATTGGCCTCAACTTATATACATAAGTATATTCCTATTTATATATATTTTTGATAAAAAATATGCAGTCTAGTAATCTATGTAGCCGTTGGACAGCATTCCCACCCTACTAGTGCATGCAATCATACTCATAAGGGTATTGTGAAGAAAGGACCCACTAATAAAACAAGGCAGACTCATATTACCTGTTGAACAAGATACACAGGTGTAGACATTAAGACAGTAGTTAGATGGATGATGTCAGTCGGTTGGTCGTAGGAAATTAATTTGTACACATTCCGGTGATTGGTGTAAGTACCGTCTCCTTGCAGAGAAGGAAAACAGAGGGATCAGAGTTCACATCAATAAAAAAAATAAAAAAAAGAAACGGTACGGTTTAGGAGATATTCTCACTGCAAGCGCCGCTGACGTCAGTGAAGGGCCGGCATAAAGACTGGCTCCCATGCATGCGTGGGAGTGACGTCTCGCGGCTCCGGCCACTCACAGCATCGGAGCCGCGTACCCGGCAGGATCCACGAAGGGAAGATGGCAGCTCCCTCCTCGGGGACCGGTGAACCTGCGGGAGCTTCGTTCAGAGGTGCATACTAGCTCATTATGCCTTTGCCTTGCAGGTGTTTTTTTTGTAGTGGAGATAACCGCTTTAATAAACGATCAATGTCTTGATATACAAGTAGTGTCACGTTGGACCGGAGTATAAAAGAGAAGAGAGGTGCCTCTAAGTATAGCGATTGGTTACATTTAATGAAAGTACAACATTTAGAAATTTAAATGGCTGATGATTAAAACAGGCACATCTAAGCATGTAGGCATTCAGGGTAAAGCTGTCCACATAGACCATCCTCTGCACCACCATCAACATCATCCCTTCCACGCTGCGCTCCATGAGCACTTCAAGCCTCGCTTTCAGATTGCTCTACTGCAGGGTAGTCTTCCCGGTCATGATTGCAGACTGACATATTGTTACACTTAGCTACACTTAGAGGCGCCTTCTTCTCTTTTATACTCTGTAGCTCCTGCTGGATTTTCCTTCTAATCCCCTTGTGGAGGTTGCCATTTGTGGATGGACGGTTTATGGTTACACAACCTATCATATTGCTATAATCTTTATATATGGACTATAAACTCAAGGACTTATGAATAAGTGGATGCTTCTTATGGGGGGGGGGGGAATTTGCTTTGATATACATGTTTTTTGGATTACAAGCATGTTTCCGGAACAAATTATGCTCGCTTTCCAAGGTTTTACTGTACTTGGTCACTGACCTCTTTCCTATGTTCAGACGGAGACCTTAAGCTGGTATATTTTGTTTAGGCTGACACTGTAATTTTTCTGTAATTTTTTTCTCTTTTTGTTTGCTTTGTAGTTGAATTGTTACTGCATTGCTGCAGTTAAAATCTTGGAAATACCAAATAAAAAGAATTTTGCAAAAAAAAAATGTTAAAAACTAGACAAGGACAAGACAGGCAAATCTTAAGTATAGGTGAATGTTTCAGCAACCGATGACAGTGAATGTTTATTGTAAATGAATTTAATTGTAATGAAATTAATTAAATTACTTGAAGACTAAATTAGAAGCAGTAAAGGCTGTTCTATAATTGCTAAGATCTTGTATTCAACAAACTCACTGCCTTATCTTTCTCCTGGTACAGTATGTCCCTTCCGCTGGACTGCTCCGACATGAATGATACGTACGCAGTGGTGCAAAAGAGGCCACCAGCTCCATCAGTCTCATCTGGGTCTAAAACTCTACCTACCGCCTCCGAGAATCAGGCACCAACCTCATCTCACCACCAGTATGATAACGTCAGACCGCGCACAATGTTCGCTAAGCCTACAGACCAGTTGTACAGCACTGTGACTCCTAAGCCCAGCAGGACATCCAACAGTCCAACTTGCAGTCCAACCTCCATCTTGCCAGTCTCATCCTCCTATGCTTTAGCTGGTGTGCCAGGTCCTCCAGAGGCTACAGCTAATAATTATAGTCAGGTCAATGCTTCCAGTGCAGGTAAAGAAGTAGATAGGGGCAGGTTTACTTTATTAGAACTCCTTCCAGGAGGAATTCGCTCTTTTTGCTGCTTTATACCCGGGGAAATAGAGTGAGATTTTTTCTGGTGTCATTGACGAATAAGGGGTGGTCCAAGGCTGTGAGACCCCAAGAGTGCTCTCTTTCCGGTCTACACTATAGAAGTGGTTATTGTAAATAGGGGTAGACATTTAATGCACTACACGCCTTATTTATTGTATGAGGTATTACCCATAATGACTAGATGTAATTGCTAATTATTCTGTGTCAGTGTAAAAAAAAATTTAAGCAAGTCTGTGAATGGTTGTTGTGGGTAAATCCCCTCTAACAAAAATCACTTCCGTCCACTGAAATTACACAGCAATTCTCATTTTAAAATAGCAATTTCTTTTATTATCTGTGTTTCTGCTGTGTACCTTAACAAGCATGTTGCATAAGTCAAAGAGCAAATGTACAAGGTTCAGTAACCCATAGCAATGATCAGAAGTTGTGTTGATGATCAATTAATCTGACACCACTGAAATTTAAAGAGGATTTCTGCTTTCTGAGAAAAAGTAGAGTACCTATCCACATTCTCAATACCCTTCTTCAGGTTTTAGTTACTATGCAGAACTGCAACAGCTTGACCCAGAAGACTGCTGCTCTCACTACAGTAGCGGTGACTACTACAGTGATTTGCAGCCTACACAGGGGTCAATCAAGAGCAAGGTATGCATACATACATTGATCAAAGCTGGACCATAGAAACTATGACAACAAAATACCTAAACTTTATCTTTAATACAGTACTAAAACTATGCATGTAAAAATGTCATTTTTAGGTGAACTCTACACTAATAGATCAAAATATAAGCTTACTGAAACTGCACTATACTTTTTTGTAGGTAAATGTGGTATTTTAGGTACGTCAAAGATTTACTGTAGCTATATTATACCACCTTACTTTTTTAATTTATTTACAAGACTGTAAATACAAGGAACCTGTCATAGAAGCGCAGGGCGCTTAAAATACTTTTTTGTGCAGTCGTATATATATTTATAAAAAAAGAAAATGCAATATTTGTAATGTCAGGTTTGTGTTTGTGAGGCAGTGGGTAAAATGTCTGTTCATTCTGTACTTTTTGTCTGTTTGTTATTCGTTAATAAAGCAATGTTTCTAATGTTTGTCTCTATGTGTTACTATCTGGGTTCTATGTGGGCTCCTAATTCTGATTGTATATGAGCTTTCTGTTCTTTGGTTTACATGTACTGATGGCTGAGGTATCTGCTGTGTCTGTCTCTTGTTCTGTAGCGGTGTACCTATAGGTCTGTATGCTGTGCTGTGGCTTGAAGGGTGTCTGGTGTTCTATGAATGTGTCCGTATGTCTGATATATTGTTTTTCACACACCTTTTGGGTGGAAAAGGTTTTGACGCCAATTACATTTAAATTGAAACACAAATTTATCACACATGGAATTAGACAAAAGGAATTTTTCAAAGTCTGCATGCTTCACCTCAGCCCATAATCCTAAACTTAGTGTAGTTAAAGAGGAGCTCTGGTCATTTGTATAAAAATTAAATGACAGCAGCTACAATACTGTAGCTGCTGACTTTTATTAAACACACACTTACCAGTCAAGAGATCCAGCATTGTCATCACTCGGGCCGGTTCTTCGCTGGTGTTTGGATCCCTGGTGCAGCCATGTTGCTTGTCAGAAAGGTTGGCTTTGACTTCCTGCGGCTTTACAGCCAGCTCCTCACTGTGCATGCGCAGGTCATGCTCCGCTTTCTGAATGGACCTGCAGCCTCCCTGGATGTGTGATGTGTCCCGTGAGGTTGTGGGCAGGGAGGATGGAAGATGAACCTCCACTCAGCTCACCTAGGGAAGCCAAGTAGAAGTGGGAGCGGGTACCAGCCAGAAATAGGTACCTGCTCCCAGAAAGACAAAAAAAAACCAAAAAAGTAGGTGGGGGGGAGGGGGGAGAAAAGCAAAACTTCTCTTTTTGGGTGACGTTCCACTTTCAATATGCATCTTTGCTGTCAAATTTGAGAAATTCACACTATATGTTTGTTATGTGTTCCCATTCACACAGCATACCTATGAATAATTAAAAAAAAAAAACTCACCTTTCTAGTTGTTTCTTTGGAGAAGATAAACCAGAAAACCAGGTACACATGGGCTGAATGTTTGGAGACATTTGCCGGTTCAAAAAGAAAACAAACGGCTGACATTCAGCCTGTGTGTATGCCACCTGGTCCAACAGAAGCTATCCGTTTGGCCAGCTTCTATCGGACGAGCATGCTAGAAAACTGGCAGATGACCGTCTCCTGATCAGAGTTCTCAGCCAATGGTGGAGAGCGCTGATCGGAGCCCCCCTGCCAGAACACAACCGCTCTTACTTCTGAGTACAGCGGCTTCGGCCAGAGCTGACAGTTCTTTTTCGTTCAACCCGCTGGGTTGAACAGAAAATAACTATAGTGTGTACCAGGAATTATACATAGGACTCTCTGGGAAGCTTATATTGCTTAGATTAAATGGTAATGTGAGGATAAGAAACAGTTATTTAAAAGTGCAGTAACATACAATATACCACTGATGCTTTCAGATCTTTAACCCTTTGTTAGGGCAGATAGTGTTCAAATTATACAGGATTTATATAGCGCCAACAGATCTAGCTTATAACTGATAATGAGATCTTCCAGCACAGTACAGACAGGATGTTATATATTACTCCACCACCCCTCCTTAATGTTAAAAGGCAATAGAAAGCTAGGTTGGATATTTAGGCATGTAAAAAACACTTAAGAAGGTAAACAACAATTAAAAAATATATTTTTAGGATATGCTATATTAGCAGGAACTTGTAGCAAACATAAATTTGCTGTTATGCCAATTTGGCTGCAAAAGTGGAAATACACCTGTCAGAAAATGAGGGGGAATCCAAATTTTTAGAGTCGTTGCCAGAGCAAGAGGTGAAAGTAAATCTTCCAGCGAGGACACTTGTTTTGGGGACAACTGTCTAAGAGGGGAATGCCCCACACGTTTGCTGATTTCCTTTCATTGCCTGTTGCATCTTTGAGACTGGAAATGGGAGATCTATACAACAAAAAATAACCTGACACAAGTTCTAACCCTTACCTACTCTATCCAAAACTTTAAAAAATGTTTTGGCTATAGATACATTTTACCTAATATTTTTTTTAGTTAAAAACAAAAATGATTAGGCTTAAAACATTTGAACACAGATGCATCCTTTTGTGGCTGTCTGTTGCTATGTGACTGTAGGACTGTGGCAGTAGTGTAAGTGGCCACTGTGTGTTTTGTGGCTGTTGGAATATGTGGCTCATTCTGCAATGTTACTTGTTCTGTTGTGCTGTGGTTGTAAGTGTGTCTGTAGATGTATTTATGTATGTATAGTATAGATGTAATGTTTCTGTGAGTCTGTGTCTTTAACTATAACTATAACTAAAATGTCTTTAACTATAGACATATCTGTTGTCCTTATATGTGCCTGTTCTCCTGTTGCTATATGTGCGTATTTTATTACGGGTTTGTCTGTTCAATCACTATAGGTGTGTCTGCTGTTCTGTGTAATAAATGTACTTGTGGTTTCTACAACTGTATATATGTCTATTCTACGACAATAGGTGTGTGTTATTTTGTGATCATTTTACCTCCTCCCATGGTAGCTGTTCTTACCAGCATTTTTAAATACAACACTTGCAACAACATATCAGTTAGAAATATAACAAATCTGAGAGGGTTTAATACACTATGGCTTTCTTCCCATCACAGTCCTTAAAAAGACACCGTCGTTCCATAATTCAAAGGGGGACAACAGATGGAGCCAAAATACACCAAGTGTAAGTATTTGAGCAAGACCACATGTTTCTTTTCTTGATATATCACATACATCCAATCAGATTATCCAATTTATTTTTCCAAACACAGTAGTGTCTGTTGTGTTTGCTGAACAAGAGCTGTACTATTTTCAGAGTTTGATAAATGACACCCAGTGATCACTTAAGTCTACATAACCTATATAAACTATCTTTGATTAATGAAATGTCACTGAATTATAAGCTTTTAATTTTTTTAGCATGACTCTATGGCCTTACATAGTTAGGTTGAAAAAAGACACAAGTCCATTTAGTTCAACAACAAAAAAAAAAATCATAAAATTTCATATACACAATCCTATACCCCCAGTTGATCCTGAGGAAGGCAAAAAAAAAACCTCAGCAAAGCATGATCCAATTTGCTATAGCGGGGGAAAAAATTCCTTCCTGATCCCCCGAGAGGCAATCAGATATTCCCTGGATCAACTTTACCTATAAATGTTAGTACCCAGTAATATTATGTATGCATTATGTACATTTATGACAGAATCCAGGCCTTTCTTAAAGCAATCTACTGAGCTGGACAGAACCACCTCTGGAGGGAGTCTATTCCACATTTTCATCTCTTACTGTGAAGAAACTTTCTGTATTTGGAGACAAAATCTCTTTTCCTCTTGGTGTAAAGAGTGCCCTCTTGTCCTCTGTGATGACCTTAAAGTGAATAACTCAACACCAAGTTCACTATATGAACCCCTTATGCATTTGTACAGGTTGATCATACCCCCCTTAAAGCGGAGTTCCACCCACAAAACAATCAAGTGCTTTGTTGCTATGTGGTCCTTGTAATCTGCCTCTTCCTGGTCCACGTCGCTGTGCATCACTTCCAGACTCGCTTGGGCTCCTGGGAGATGAGAGTCATCATTTCCCAGGAGTCCGTGGGCATCCCTGAGAAATACTGGGTAACCAGTAACCAGCATGCACCTTATCCAGGAAGAGGGTGCGAGTGGGCTTCAGATGCCCACAATCAAAATGGAAACGCTCAGGCAGGCAAAATTTAGAACAGTAAGTACAAAATAAATATGAAAACTAACCGGATTGAAATATAAAAATACTTTTATTTATCTTATGTATATAGACAGAGGGGATACCAAAAAAAAAAAATGATGTGGGTGGAACTCACCTTCAATCTGCTCTTCTCAAAAGAGAGTAAATTCAGTTCCTCTAATCTTTCTTCATAGCTGAGCTCCTCCATGCCTCTTATCAGTTTGGTTGCCCTTCTCTGCACTTTCTCCAGTTCCCCGATATTCTTTTTGTGAACTGGGGCCCAAAACTTAACTGCATATTCCTGATGACGTCTTACTAATGATTTGTACAGGGGCAAAATGATCTCTCTTTCTCTCTCTGGAGGCCATACCTCTCTTAACCGGTTCCACACTGCCTACCGTATATTCACGATGGCAGTGTGGACGCTCAGCGCAAATCGCCATAAAAAAGCAGCGATCTGCGGGTGGCCGCTGGGGGGCGCGCGCGCCCGTCGTACTCCTGAGGAGTGTGCCCGCGGCTCAGGCGGACCCGATGTCCGCCAGCGAGCCGCAATGAGTGGCCACAGCCTAAGAACGGGGAACCACCGATTTAAACACCACGGTTCCCCGCTATGTTAGTGGGGGCATAGGAGATCTACTGATCCCTGTCACTGGGATCAGTTAGATCTCTTGTGCCCATAACAGCCCAGCCCCCCCCCCACAGTTAGAACACGCCCAGGGAACACAGTTAACCCCTAGATCTCCCCATGCAGGTTAACCCCTTCACTGCCAATGACATTTATACAGTAATCAGTGAATATTTAAATTTCTGATCGCTGTATAAATGTCATTGGTCCCAAAAAAGTGTCAAAATGGTCCGACATGTCCGCAGATCGCCGCCATTACTAGTAAAAAATAAAAAATAAATAAAAACCCCAGAAATTAATTCTCATCATCCGTAAACGTGGCCACTTTTGCGCAAACCAATCAATAAACGCCAATTGCGATTTTTTTTTTTACCAAAAATATGAGGAAGAATATAAATCGGCCAAAACCGATGAAAAAAAGGTTTTTTTATAATTTTTTTTGGGATTTGTATTTTAGCAAAAAGTAAGAAATTAGTTTGTTTTTTTGCAAAATTGTCGCTCTTCTTTTGTTTATAGCGGTGATCAGAAATGACGCAGAGGTGATCAAACACCACCAAAAGAAAGCTCTATTTGTGGGAAAAAAAGGACGCAAATTTTGTTTGGGTACAACATTGTACGACCGCGCAATTGTCAAAGCGACGCAGTGCCAAATCGCAAAAAGTGCTCTGGTCCTAACATGGGAAATTCTTCCGGGGCTGAAGTGGTTAATACAAGAAAGGATTTTGCTCGCTTTGGAAACCGCAGCTTGGCATTGCATGCTATTTTTAACCTTATGATCTACCAAACCCCCCAGATCCTTCTCCACTATGTATTCCCCCATCTGTACTCCCCCTAGTATGTATGATGCATGCATGTTCTTAGCCCCCAAGTACATAACTTTACATTTATCTACATTAAACCCCATATGCCACATAGTCGCTCAATTAAGCAGTGCATTGAGGTCGGCTTGTAAAATGGAGACGTCCTGTAAGGACGTTATTCCACTGCATAGCTTAGTGTCACCTGCAAAGACTGAAATGGTACTTTTAATCCCAGACCCAAATCATTTAAGTAAGGGTCCCAACAATGAACCTTGGGGTACACTACTGGATAACCTTAGACCATTTCAGAGTAAGAATCATTAACCACTACTCTATGAATTCGGTCTTTTAGCCAGTTTTCTATCCATTTACAAACTGATCTTGAGCCTGTAGACTTTACCTTACACATTAGCCGTGTGTGGGGAACTGTGTCAAACGCTTTTGCAAAATCAAACTATACCAGAGCCACCCCACTGTCCAAGGTTTTACTTACCTCCTCATAAAAATAAAAAAAATCTGATTTGTTTGACAACTTCTGTCTTTCATGAATGCTGTCTCTTGCTTAAAATATTTTTCCCAGCAAGAACTCATCTATGTGGTCTTTTATTAAACTCTCCAGTATCTTCCCAACTATAGACGTTAAACTAAAATTATAAACAATTCCTTTGAAATGACAGAGCTCAATTCTTTAGGATCCGTGGGTGGATTCCATCTGGTCCAGGTGTTTTATCCACCTTTATTCTGTCTAACTATTTCTGGAGCATATCACTTTTGAGCTATTGTGGATCATTTGGGGCTGTGTCAATACCATCCCAATTATGGACATGAGCTCCCCCATGCTCCTTTGTATACACAGAGCTGAAGAAAGTAGTTAATTAATTTGCCTTCTCTTTGTCCCCAGTCATCCACTGCAGATTATTTTGTAAAGGGCCTACATACTCAGACCTGACCTTTTTACTATTAATATATTTTAAGAATTTCTTGGGGTTTGTCCTACTATCTTTTGCAATCTGTCTTCGTTTTGAATTTTTGCATCCTTGATTTCCTTTTTAGATATTCTGTTATATTCTTTGTAACATTTAAACAATGACAGTGTTCCTTCAATTTTATAATTTTTAAAAGCTCTTTTCTTATTATATAAGATTATTTTTTTTATTATAAATGATATATTTCTTATATTATTTATAGCTTTTTTAACTTTGGCCATGGTCAAGGCCATGTTTTATTTTTAGCGTTTTAAACTCATTACCCATGGGAATATACTTTGCAGCGAGTTCACATACAACCGCTTGAAGAATTCTCATTTCTCTTCTGTGCCTTCAAATAAAGGACACAGTAGAAGACCCATGAAAAAAGTACGTACAATAATACGTGCTTGTAAACTCAGGAATGAACATTGACAAATGACAAATTCAAAAATTAAAATACCATTATTAGAATTAAAATACATTTACTAAAGCTTTATATAATCCAATTAAAACACCAGACACTATTATCATCGTGTTATATATTAAGCAAACTGATCATACAAACACTTTTTTTGGTGAACTGGTTTTGTATAAACACGAGTGATGATGCTCAATCATGGAAAAGAGGGGGGCCCATATATTACCATCCCAGGTCTGCAACACCCAGCAGGGGTGGGTGCACATAAACGCGGTGCGCTCTATACACAAGGTGTCCAGAAAATGATCCCTTCAATCACAGTAGCAAAGGAATATCCCCCAGATAGAGCCACACCAGAGAGACTTTGCTACTGTGCCGATTGAAGGGATAAAATTGTGTTTATATAAATTAGTTCACCATAAAAAAAGATTAAGCGCAACCCACCAAACGCTTTTAAATTCATCATCTTTTCTTGTCCTATTTTTCTGTAACATTAGAATCCTTCCATGTTTGTACTTGTTTGTATGATCAGTTTTGCTCTATATATAATCACACATTGAACAAAACGCTGGAGGTGTCTGGTGTTAGGATTCCAATGTTATAGAAAAATTTGATTGTATAAAGCTTTTTCTATATATTTTCTCATTTTAGTCTGTTTGCAATAAAATAAAATGGTATTTTAATATTTGAAGTTCTCTATGTTCACTCCTGAGTTTACAAGCACATTAAAAGTCCAATTTTTCTGTGCGTACATTTTTTTAAAGTTCCATCAGGGATGTGGTGCTTCTCATACCCAGGGGCGTTGCTAGGTCTACAAAAGATCTGGGGCTAGAGCCCATAGCAGCAAAGTAGAGTCATACACTTGAGCGGGCATACACATGTATATAATATACATTTTTGCGTGTGTGTATATATATATATATCTATATATATATATATATATATATATATATATATTGTATATATATATATATATATATATATATAAACATTGTTAGATTTCTGAGTGCGGATTCCCCTTACATCAGTGTCCCCAGAGTCCCTTCCTTACAACAGGGTCCCCAGAGAGGCCCTTCCTTACATCAGGGTCCCCAGAGAGCCCCTTCCTTACATCAGGGTCTCCAGAGAGCCCCTTCTTTACATCAGAGTCCCCAGAGAGCCCCTTCCTTACATCAGGGTCCACAGAGAGCCTCTTCCTTACATCAGGGTCCACAGAGAGCCCCACCTTACATCAGGGTCCCCAGAGAACCCCCCTATACATCAGGGTCCCCAGAGAACCTCCCCATATATCAGGGTCCCCAGAGTTCCTCCCCATACATCAGGGTACCCAGAGAGCCTCCCCATACATCAGGTGGAGGCAAGGGCCGAGCTGGAGCCCATGCTACCACGGCTCAGTCTGCCCCTGCCTCCTGCATTCCGGACCGAGACATACCTGCAAATTGCAGAACTGCACCCACCCGGTAAGAGACTCGGGGCTATAGGCCCCAAACGCGGGGCTGTAGCCCCAATAGCCACCCCCTAGTAACGCCCCTGCTCATACCTATTCATGCCTTCTTCTAGAAAGTAAAAGGCCCAGTTGAGATTGCTTTTCAGGCTAGCATTAACAAAGTGTGCTCCAAGCATTCACAGAGTATTTACAAAGCTACCAGCAAATCTTGGGCAGCTATCTTGAAGCCCTTTAAAGCAGAACTGAATTGCTAATGGGTCCCTGGAACAGTTTCCATACTATGCAAGCATACATGTACCTTAGGACAAAATTACTTCCTACTCAACGCTTCCCTTTAGCACTCTGTCCTCACTGCTGCCATCTTCACCTGGTCTTTTTTCTTTGACTACTGGGTGGCCACTGATGGCATGAGGGAGTGGGCTGGCATTTACCACTGTGTATACGTCCACATGTGTGACCCTATAGTCACACGGGCTGCTCAGATGTTATAGGGAGGAAATGCTCAGCATAGAAACTCACTGAACACTGAGCATGTGCAGAGTTGCCACCACAGCTGCAAAATCCCTAGCTGAATTGGGGGCATGAACAGAAGGTGGAGATACAGAACATCAGGATCAACCAGGTTTTTTGTAGTATGAACAGCATGTAATACAGCTTTTATTGATAGTTTTTTATGAAGTGGGTTTAGTGACACTTTAGGTTCCGATTTAAGAATCTGTGAATGCCTTAATGGGTGTGTTGTCTCTTACTTTAACCAGTTCAGGTCTGGCCTTTAGCAGTTTTACTGCTACAAGGCGTCACCTTTGTGCCAGATCATGTATATATATATTTGATCCAGTTCTTCCGGGTAGGGTGCGCGTATGTGCGCTGCTGACGGCTTATTCCTGCTGTGATCACACACAGTGGGAGCCCATTGGTGGGTACCGCGGACTCGATGTCCACCGGTACCTACCAACGATTGAGGAGAGAGGCAGAACGGTGGTGTCAGTAAAAAGGACTTTGCCAGTGTTCCTGGCCGTTTCCGGGTGGTGCGCGCGCATCCGTGCGCGCTCGCGCGCTCCCGTGCGCGCGCCTGTGCGCGCGCGCACGCGCCGGAAACGGCGCCAAATGGTGCCTATTTAAACCCTGGACATCCTGCACCAAGTTGCTGCTTGTTCTACAGCGTTCCAGACCTGTGAGCCTCAGCTCCCTACCTGTTCCTGTGTTTTCACCTGTTTCCTGTCTACCCGGCTTGCTTTGACCTGTTGTCCGCTACCTGCATCGACCCCGGCTATCCACGACCATCCGTTTGTCTACTCCTCTGTACCTCCGCTGCCCGCCCGTTAACGAACCTTGCCTGAACTTGACGATCCGCTTGCCTAACCCCTTTTGTACCTTTCTGCCTGCACGTTGCCAACCCTGCTTGTACGACCATTCTCCTGTTTGCACGACCTGCTGGAATCTCACTACAACATCTGTGACCATCCAGCCCTCGTGCCATCCCGCACTCTCGGGCCTCTGTCTACACTACCAGGGGTCCTTGAATCGGGTGCGCAAGAGCGGTTGTTCCCTGCACAAGACAGACTCCACCGTCAGGTACGTAACAGGTGGTCTGCCTATTGAAACAAGGCAGATCGCCATTCTGTCAGTAGGGAAGGCATAAATCCTGTGTTCCTGCAAAGCAGGGACATGGATCCATGTCTTCCCCTAGTAAAAGCACCTACTACCCAGTATATAAACACAGGCTAGGCACACATTTAACCCTTTGATTGCCTCTGATGTTAACCCCTTCCCAGCCAGTGTCATTAGTACAGTGACAGTGCATTTTTTTTAGCACTGATCACTGTAATAATGTCACAGGTCCCCAAAAAGTGTCAGTTAGTGTCCGAATTGTCTGCAACAATATCGCAGTCCAGCTATAAGTCGCTGATCACCGCCATTAATAGAAAAAAATAAATAAAAATATCCCATAGTTTGCAGATGCTATAGCTTTTGAGCAAACCAATCAAAATACGCTTATTGGTATTTTTATTTACCACAGATATGTAGCAGAATACATATTGGCCTACATTTTTGAAGAAACTAGATTTTTAAATATTTTAAATTGGATAAGTTTTATAACAAGCTATTGTTTTTTGTTTTCAAAATTGTCTGTCTTTTTTTGCTTATAGCACACAAAAAAAAAGAACATAGCGATGATCAAATACCACCAAAGGAAAGCTCTATGTGTGGGAAAAAAGGACATACATTTTATTTGGGTACAGCATTGCACGACCGGGCAATTGCCAGTTAAAATAATGCAGTGCCATATCGCAAAAAAATGGCCTGGTCATGAAGGGGGGTAAATCTTCCAGAGGTCAAGTGGTTAAACAAGGGGTTATCTGACTTCTAGGAAACTTCCAATATTCTTGTTAAAAGCTCAGCATGCACTCCTGTTAAAGAGAATTTGTCATGGTTGTATTGGAGCTGACCGTGCTGACTTTGAAGGTGCAAGTTCCAGGTTTGTCAATTTTATCCTTTTTTTTTTAACCTTAGTCCCTACCCCTGATACATACATGTTTCTTCCAGGTTTCTGACCAAATAGTAAAAAAGAAAGGTGACCACCCTGGAACTTGCAGCTTTAAAAACAAGTCAGCAGTGGCAGCCACAATATTTCATACACTTGGTGATTGGAGCTAAAGAAAGCTGCTGAATCTTTGTAAATGTTTGAGCACCATATTGTTCTTCAGATTACAGCTAGTGTGGATTTGCCTATATTCCCAAGAAGCCTACATACCTCTGTGTCCAGTCCAGGGTTACTAACAGCCCAAGGGAAATATGGGTTACCTATGCCATCATAATGCTCCCCAATTTTTTTTTTTAAATGCACCAGGATATAAAGGGATCATGATGTTTTTATCATGTTAATCTGAACTTGATTGACAATTTTAGTTTGGTGGTTTTGTCCCAAATATTGGGAAGTTCTCAAAGCCACAAAGCAAATTTGACACCAAACACAAGAGTGCATATGTTAGTGTGATATCATTGCCAGCATTATTCTATTAAAGAATCGTTCCCAAAAAAATTGATGTGGTCCATTGGTTGCTAAGGGTAGTAAGCATCATTCTTCCATCACTTTAGGTTGGCAAGATTGTTATGGCCCATACACACGGTATTCACACGATTATCAGCCGACAATGGTTGTACAACAGCCTTTTGTCCGATAATCCGACCGTTAGTTAGCACGATTCAACAGCCAATTTCCAATTATCGTCCAACAGAAGTTGTCTGAGATGACTAGAAAACTTTTGCTGGCCAACAAGGTGTTGGCCAATTTTCGGCTCGTGTATACAGAAGTTGTCTGAGAAGACTAGAAAACTTTTGTTGGCCAACAAGGTGTTGGCCAATTGTTGGCTCGTGTAT
This sequence comes from Glandirana rugosa, assembly GCA_018402905.1. Lineage (NCBI taxonomy): Eukaryota > Metazoa > Chordata > Amphibia > Anura > Ranidae > Glandirana > Glandirana rugosa. Next base: position 869,545 of record BLSH010448769.1, on the reverse strand, counting down.
ACAGAAGTTGGCCCAACAAAAGTTGGAAGTGCAAACACGCATACTCAGAATCCAAGAAATGTTCAGTCGTGTAACCTGGGTTCCTAATTCACAAATCACATTCACCTGAACTTCCTCTTTCTACGTTCGTAACACGTCACTACGTTCGCCTTTGTCGGACGATTACTTGACTACCGTCAGTATGCTAGACAAAACCATGGACAGCCAATTAGGACAAAAGTTGGACGTGTGCTCGTAGGACAATCGGCGCGTGTGTACAAGGCTTTACCCTGCAGTGGCCTCTCTGTATGATCCATAACAACAATGGAACGTCAATTGGTCATTTATGAAAATTATACTAATAGATTTGTTACTTAAAGCGGTAATAAAGCAAAAAAATTAAAAAATAATACATTGCAGCTTACCAATCCTTAAATATAGTGGCTGCATTTTCTTTTTTTATACTTTATTTTCATCTGGTGATCCAGTCAGTAACACACTTCCTTTCTAATGAAAAGGATACTAAAGTTACGAAAATTCTCGTACGGCAGAATACACCTTCGGAAGTGATGTAATGTGTTGTATTTGCATTGTAATATGTCCTTTAGATTCCAAGCATGCGTAGTCTTGCTTTCCCGTTTTTTTTTTTTTTTTTTTTTTAGGACAAATACAGTACTAATTAACCACTTCAATACCAGGCACTTTCACCCCCTTCCTGCCCAGGCCAATTTTCAGCTTTCAACGCTGTCACATTTATAATGACAATTGCGTGGTCATGTAACACTGTACCATGTGACATTTTTAGCATTTTTTTCACACAAATAGAGCTTTCTTTTGGGGGTATTTAATCACCACTGTTTTTTTTTTTTTTTCTTTTCATTTTTTTCTAAATAAATAAAAAAAGGCCAATTTCTTTTTAAAAAACAAGTTTTACTTGGTTTCTGTTATAAAATTTTGCAAATAAATAATTTTTCGTCATAAATTTAGGCCAACATGTATTCTGCTAAATTTATTTGATGAAAATAAACCAAATCAATGTATATTATTTAGTCTGCAGGAAATAGTTCACAAACTATGGTATACAGTATATCTGAAAACCCATCAATCCTGATGTACTGATGGACTATCTCATTTTTTGAGACAGGACAGTACAAATACCCCCCAAATGATCTTTTTGGATAGTAGACAGGCCAAGGTATTTAGTAAGTGTCAAGGCATGTTTATTGAAGTTGTAATTTTTTGTCACAATTTTTTGGAAAATGAAGAAAAATAATTGTTTTTTTCACATTTTTTCGTCATCACACAACTGGAGTGGTGGTGACCAGAGACACTGACTAGTGAGAGTATGTAAAAAAACAAAAACAATTTTTATTTATTTATTTATTTTAAATATTTGTCATTTTTTTACCATAGTAATACTGTAACACTCTTGGGAGATGATCAGGATTTTTTTTTTGTTACATACTATGATTGCGTATAGCAGTGAATTTCATTGCTATAAGCAAATATTTTTGCTGAATGACAGGGTGTTGACCAGGGTTTCTCAACCAGGGTTCCGTGGAACCCTAGGGTTCCTCCAGAGGTTGCTAGGGGTTCCTTGAGCAATGGTCCATTTCTATCTCTCAGATAAATTCCCAATGATACCATTGATCTTTTTTAGCTATCTCTAAGGGGGTAATTCTTCCCAATGATCACAAGTGTAAGGATCATTCTTCCCATTGACTATCACACTAATGTATCATGAGTTGTAGATTTTTAATTTTTAGCAGGGGTTCCCCAAGACCGGAGAATTATTTCAACGGTTCCTCAGTGTTGAAAAGGTTGAGAAAGGCTGGTGTAGACACTGTGTATTGTTGTGATTAGCTGTAGTTGGACACAGCTAATCAAATGGTACAAATGGACTGTGATTGGCCTTTTCTGTACCATGTGATCATTGTGACCAATCAAAGCTAGCAACACAATTGTAAACAATGAATGGCATAAAAGGAAGCCATTCATTGCTTACAACTGTCTTGTGATCTGCTGTGATTGGTCACGGTGATCACATGGTACTGGCAGCGGGCTGCTATACTGATCGGTCATCCACTGTGCCCAGTGAACACAGCGGGTGACAGCTCATGCCGGAGCATGGCCCGTTCTCAGGAGGGCGTCATATGAACGTCCAGAACAATAGGATTCCTGCCCGGCTGTCATTTTACAACAACGTGTGTGGGAAGCAGTTGAAAGAAAATCGTACGTTCTGGTATCACAAGAGAAAAAATGTTGTGTTTGTCCCTTCAGATCATTTCGGATAAACTGTCATGATCGGCTCTTGAAAGCTGTGTGCTAATGATTAGATTATTGTATGATTGTTTTGAAAGCGGTACTTTTCGTACAATTTTCAATTTGTGTGTACTAGGCTTTAGAGCCGGTTCACACTGAGACGACTTGTCAGACGATTTGAGTCGCCCGACAAGTCGTCTCAATACAGTGCAATGGAACCGTTCTAATATGAGCAACTCAGGTTGCTCCGACTTAGAAAAAGGTTCCTGCACTATTTTCGGGGCAACCTCAGCGCGACTTGCATTGACTTCTATGGTTAGAAGTCTCCTTGCAAGCCGCACTGAGGTCGCCTCGAGCAGGACGACTTGCTTCGCCCTGCAAGTTGTGCCGCTCAAGTGTGAACCGGCTCTTAGGGTGCCTGCACTGTGGATGGAGGAGCAATGTAGCCACACCCTTGGACATCAGCATTGTTAACCTGAGGAGAGAGTAGTATTAAATGCACTAGCAGATTTCGATGGACTTGACTAACAAATGAAAGCCAAACTCTAGCTAAAACTTTTATACCAGTTACAGCAGCAGTTTTTTTTCTGCAGAGTGAATTTTCTTTACATGACTAAAAGCCGATCACTGTAAGCTCCCCTTTCTATGTTAAATGGTTTGTCTACAACCCTCTAACTGACACTTTTGTTAGACAGCTTGGTCTGTTTACTGAACTTGAAAAATAACAGATTTACTGGCCGGATTACCAGTTTAGAATAAAGGGAAACAGTCTAAAAAAGAAAACAAATGAGTAACTACATCTAAGCATTGGTAATCTGCAATATCATACATTCTTGTTTTGAGTTTAATACCGCTTAATCTTTTCTACAAAATGAAAGACGATACTTGATAACCTTACCTAGGTTATTTTACTTTAGGTTACCTTCTTTGGTTTGGGTCATAGGGACATTAAGGGCTGTTTGCAATTGTTGTGGCACATATTATTATGGCTGTAATATCACCAGTTGAGATGTCCACTCATACAGTATCTCACAAAAGTGAGTACACCCCTCACATTTTTGTAAATATTTTATTCTGTCTTTTCATGTGACAACACTGAAGAAATAACACTTTGCTATAATGTAAAGTAGTGAGTGTACAGCTTGTATAACAGTGTAAATTTGCTGTCCTCTCAAAATAACTCAACAAACAGCCATTAATGTCTAAACCGCTGGCAACAAAAGTGAGTACACATGCGATGTCTGAGACCGCACTAGTGTGACCCAGCCTTAATCTAACATGCAGTTGACTTTTTTATTTTTTTATGATTTAGATCATGAAGCCAATACTAGGTTTTTCACAGCACAAAGATTGCTCAGTTCAGCCTGTCCTCAAATTTTAGATGTCTCCTGTAATGTCTGTTGAGATTACTTTTTTGTGTTTTTTTCTTTTTCTTTTTAGAGCTATGCAGCACTTCCGGACCGCCAAGGTAAGCATCTGGGAGGTCTTAAGGGAAATTTTACATTTTTTGTTGATTAAAAACTCAAACACCTCAATGTCAGCATTATACAATGCAAGTATTTTAGAAAACTTTACTGCAGATCCTTACATTAGCTTATGTTCTCTAGGTACCCATGTAGGCTGTGTTAAAACACTTCCTAAAACTGACTGCAAAGTGAGAATGACTTTTCTACAGCCACATGATTAGTCTCAGTGTTGCAAAAAGATCTTTACATGACCCAAAGATGATGCAACAAACTGTGCAAAAATAGACATTCACATGAGCAGTAAGAAGAGATTTCTAGGTAGCCCATTGCAGAGACTGGTGTTGCTATGTGAGCAGGTAAGAGAAATGAAAATGTTTTCTCAGTTTTATAAAGTCATACCCAGTTACAGATTAAAATAGAAAGCCAATTATTACCAAAATTGCATTATGAATTGGCCTGTGTACATTTATGCTGGAAAAAAACCCAAAAACCTACTAGCGATCAGTGGTAATATAATATCAACTCTTGCAGCAAAGTTATGTATAAGTACACACATAGAATCCAATGACAGCGCTAAACAAACATCCAAAACCCAAGGTAATTTAATGATAAAATTGAATCATGGAATAGAAATGCATTTCTAGGGCCAGACACACTCCCCCTTCATTAAGGCTCAAGCAGGGCCGGACTGGGAATAAAAACCAGCCCTGGAAATAATTTTCTACCAGCCCCATAGCATTACTATATCAGCCCAACAGCATAACATCATTATTTTTTTGTTCACAAAAGGGAAACCATGCCTGTTAAAGCACATTTGACGAGTGTATAATAAAATGGCCGTTTTCAGTACAAATAGTAATATTTAAGCTATAAACATGTTGCTAAAGCTATTAGCAATGTGTTTGAGTTAAACAAAAGTCAAAAACCATATTTCCCCATTTACATGAAGGTCAGGTTAAAATAACCCAGCCCATATATTAGAGTCTGCAGAAATCCATAAAGGGGAACATTGCAGATCATGATCTAAGGGGGGACTCTGATATAGGGGGGGGGGCTCTGGTGACCAGAGACCCCCCTTATATCAGAATCCACTGCATTCCCTTTTACATCAGAGTTCCCACTTACATCATGCTCTGCAGCATTGCCCTTTACATCAGAGTTTGCAGAGTTGCCCTTTGCATTGTAAGGGAGGATCCTGCAGACTCTGATGTAAAGGGGAACTCTGGGAATGTGGGGAGGACTGTGGTGACCAGAGAACACCTTCCACAGAAAGAAAACACTAAGTTAAGGAAGGTTACTGATATAAGGGGGAACCCTTTATATCACTACCCCCTTACATCAGTGACCCCCCTCAGACTGGCCTATTGTCTCCTCTCCACAGTCCACACACATCTGACTTCTCCCATTACCCCCATCCTGACGGCACTCCCACTCTTGACTCCTCTCCAGACTCCTCCCTCAGAGACTACAGACATGATAAAATACAAGAGATGGTTAGAGGTTGCGGACATGGTACAGGAGGTGATCAGAGGCTGCGGATGGTACAGGAGAGGTCAGAGGCTGGGGATGGGACAGAAGAGGTCAGAGGCTGCTGATGGTGCAGGAGAGGTCAGCAGCTATGGGATGGGACAGGAGAGGTCAGAGGCTGCAGATGGTGCAGGAGAGGTCAGAGGCTGGGGGATGGGACAGGAGATGTCAGAGGCTGCTGAGGGTGCAGAAGAGTTCAGCAGCTATGGGATGGGACAGGAGAGGTCAGAGGCTGCAGATGGGACAGGAGAGGTCAGAGACTGTAGGATGGGACAGGAGAGGTCAGAGACTGTGGGATGGGACAGGAGAGGTCACAGGCTGGAGGATGGGACAGGAGAGGTCACAGGCTGAGGGATGGGACAGGAGAGGTCAGAGACTGTCGAAGTCAGAGGTTGCAGATGGTACAGGAGGTCAGAGGCTGCGGATGGTACAGGAGGTCAGAGGCTGCGGAGGTCAGAGTCTGCGGAGGTCAGAGGCTTGGGGATGGGACAGGAAAGGTCAGAGGCTGGGGGATGGGACAGGAGAGGTCAGAAGCTATGGAGATCAGAGGCTGCAGATGGTACAGGAGGTCAGAGGCTGCGGGGGTCAGAGGCTGCAGATGGTACAGGAGGTCAGAGGCTGCAGATGATAGAGGAGGTCAGAGGCTGCAGAGGTCAGAGGCTGCGGATGGTACAGGAGTTCAGAGGCTGTGGAGGTCAGAGGCTGGGTGATGGGACAGGAGTGGTCAGAGGCTGGGGGATGGGACAGGAGAGGTTGCAGGCTGGGGGATGGGACATGAGAGGTCACATGCTTGGGGATGGGACAGGAGAGGTCAGAGGCTTTGGAGGTCAGAGGCTGCAGATGGTACAGGAGGTCAGAGGCTGCCGAGGTCAGAGACTGCGGATGGCACATGAGGTCAGAGGCTGTGGATGTCAGAGGCTGCGGATGGTACAGGAGGTCAGAGGCTGCCAAGGTCAGGGGCTGGGGGATGGGACAGGAGAGGTCAGAGGCTGGGGGATGGGACAGGAGAGGTCAGGCTGTGGAGGTCAGAGGCTGCAGATGGTACAGGAGGTCAGAGGCTGCGGAGGTCAGAGGCTGCAGATGGTACAGGAGGTCAAAGGCTGCAGAGGTCAGCGGCTGCAGATGGCACAGGAGGTCAGAGGCTGCAGATGGTCAGAGGCTGCGGATGGTACAGGAGGTCAGAGGCTGCAGAGGTCAAAGGCTGCGGATGGTACAGGAGGTCAGAGGCTGCCGAGGTCAGAGGCTGGGGGATGGGACAGGAGAGGTCAGAGGCTGGGGGATAGGACAGGAGAGGTCAGAGGCTGGGGGGATGGGACAGGAAAGGTCACAGTCTGTGGAGGTCAGAGGCTGCAGATGGTACAGGAGGTCAGAGGCTGCGGAGGTCAGAGGCTGTGGAGGGTACAGGAGGTCGGAGGCTGCGGAGGTCAGAGGCTGCAGATGGTAGCGGAGGTCAGAGGCTGCGGATGGTACAGGAGGTCAGAGGCTGCGGGGGGTCAGAGGCTGGGGGATGGGACAAGAAAGGTCACAGGCTGTGGAGGGGACGGGTCCGGTCTTACCTGGGCGTAACAAAAGGCATAAGGTACCAGTGGAGACCTCAGTGATCGCCACTGCTTTACTTTTAAAAATGGCGCCATCATGTCAGTGCGCACGCGCCCACCTTCCCGAAAATGGTCGACTGTGTACGGGCTTTCCCGAGCACGTTCTGAAGCTAGCCTGGCTCAGGAAAGCCCGTACATGGTTGGCTATTTTCAGGAAGAAGGCGGGCACATGCGCACTGCCCAGCGCCATTTTTAAAAGTAAAGCAGTGGCGATCAGCCCCACAGCCATATTTTTTTCAGGCGCCGCTTCCCTGAAAGCGGATCCAGGGCAGCCAGGCGGCCTGCCCACCAGGAAATTTCCCGGTAGGCCAGCCTGGCCCTGGGCTCAAGTATTCTGACTGTGCTTAAACAGACTCAGGTAAGCCAATATCAAATACATCTGCACTGTGATTTACTGCTTTGAAAGATTCAGGAAGGCAGATTACACCTTTGCTGCATTCACTAGCACTGGCGTAACCTGCCCTCCTGAAACTATTTCAAACAGTAAATCACAGTGCAGAATTATTTGGTATCTGCTCACTTAAGGCTGGGTTCACACCTCAGCACGAAGTGGCTCACAGCAGGGGTCCAGGGTGTCCCTGTTCACCATTTCAGGTCCGATTTCAGCCCAAATTATTTGCTGAATTTGAACCTGAAATGGATCAGAAGACACGCAGGACTCCTGTGCAATTTGCGCCAGAGCCGCTCTGGAGGTGTGTGAACCGCATAGGCGTGCACACTGGGTGTGCCTGGGCACACCCTAATCGCTTAGTGTCGTGCAGATTCCTCCTGTTTAGACCCCTGATATTTCACCAAATCCCCCTAATGGGGCCCCAAAAAAAATAGTAAAAAAAAAATGAACAATAATAAATAACAAAAATAAAATAATAAAAATAAAAACTACTGACACTGTCCACTGCTCTGCTGATACTGTCATTATATATTAACATGCACACAAATGTGTTTGAGCTTTGGGGTGCACGCCCTAATGCAATAAGCTGTGCACACCTATGGTGAACCGGCTCCATAGAGAGCCGGTCACAATCTCCTGACATGCGACTTCCGCATACAATTCGCATTAGGGAGTGAAGGAGAGAGAAGAGAAGCAAAGAAAGAGGGATGGAGGGACAGCAGGCCCAGATCCTACACCACAATAGCATTATGCGTATTCCAGAAAGTTTAACAATCAGCAGATAAAGATATTCGAAACACTGGTGTTACCGCTTCAATCATCCTGCCACCATGGTTGTTATGTTGCCAGGATGATTGAAGCGCATTATTACATTGTGATATAAAATGAAATCATTCAACGCACCATAATGCTGAATCAGTGGGAGCCCTGAGTGTGTCACTTGCCACGTCGCCTGCCACCAGATGCCATCAGGTGTCTCCAGCAGAGTCCCTTCTTACATCAATTGTCCCCAGCAGTGTGCCTCCTTCCATCAGATGTCCCCAGCAGAGTGCCTCCTTGCATCAGGTGTCCCCAGTGGTCAGAATGCCTCCTTACATCAGGTGTCCCCAGCAGTCAGAGTGCCTCCATACATCAGGGTGTCCCTAGCGGTCAGAGTGCCTCCTTATATCAGGTGTCCCCAGCGGTCAGAGTGCCTCTTTACATCAGGGTGTCCCCAGCGGTCAAAGTGCCTCCTTACATCAGGTGTCCCCAGTGGTCAGAGTGCCTCCTTACATCAGGTGTCCCCAGTGGTCAGAGTGCCTCCTTACATCAGGTGTCCCCAGCGGTCAGAGTGCCTCCTTACATCAGGTGTCCATAGCGGTCAGAGTGCCTCCTTACATCAGGGAGTCCCCAGCAGTCAGAGTGCCTTCTTACATCAGGGTGTCCCCAGCGGTGAAAGTGCCTCCTTACATCAGGTGTCCCCAACGGTCAGAGTGCCCCCTTGCATCAGGTGTCCCCAGCAGTCAGAGTGCCTCCTTACATTAGGTGTCCCTAGCGGTCAGAGTGCCTCCTTACATCAGGGTGTCCCCAGCGGTCAGAGTGCCTCCTTACATCAGAGTGTCCCCAGCGGAGTCTCCGCCGCCATTAGAAAAGACCAACTCTTGTGAAGCATGGTCACTCGCAGAGGAGAAGAAACAAGAGGCGGAGCCGGCCGGGTGGCTGCCAATAGAAATGGAGCTGTCGCCAACCCCCCGCCCCTTTCCCACAACAGTTAATAGCAGCAGGCCATGGGGCGGAGGTTGGTGGCAGCTCCATTTCTATTGGTAGTCGGCTCCCCCTCTTGTTTCTTCCACTTGGCGAGTGACCCTGCTTCACTAGAGCTGGTCTTCTTTAAAATGGCGGCGGAGACATCACCAGTGTCGGCCCTGGACCTCTAGCGGTGGTCGGCTCTGTTGATTCTCCTCGGGGCTAATAACAGCCTTCCTCCATGTCCAAGACCCGGGGCTTTTCGGGGGGCACCCCCGAGGCTGTAGCCCCATCAGTCCCCCGCTTCCGACGCCTCTGGAACCCAGCCTTAGTGAATTTAAGCACAGTCAGAATTCTTAAGCCCTGATGAAGGGAGAATGTGCCCCCCCTCTATTGCTATGAATCAATGTTATCATTAAATTACCTTAGACTCTCGGACATTTATTTTGGATTGCACATGTGTGAATTCTCAAACTCTGGGTCACTTACCTTTTTCCTAAGGGTGGTCCCTGTCTTGGGGAGTGCTGCCGAACCAGAGCCAGTGTGCCCAGTGACCCTTAAATAATCAGAATACAATGCCCTGTTTGTTCTTATGTTAAAGTATGTGGAAGGTACATGTTTTGGGTCCCATAACATCCACACAGATGCCATTGTGGTCAGTCTGGACATCAGCATTGCTGGCACTGAATGTAGAATCCCAGCACTAGAAACAAGAATTCTGTGCATGCAACCAACTTGGCGGCAGAAGGCTCAGGCATGCAGTGCTGAGATCCTTCAGCTCATTCTCAAGCCATAGTCTTACAGAAATGTGGAGCTTGTCGAAGTTGAAGTTGTAAAGGAATTGTAGGAGGGGGTAATGTTATCTCCAAATCCAAGTCCAGGGTTATCATAGAACACTCAAGAAGCTTTTGGGACTTTGGCAAGGTCAGGAGGGGGAATCAGAAAAGGCCATGGCTAAGTTACTAACTTAACATTATTACAATATTTGAAGGACAAATACACATAAATGAGATGCACCGAGAGTGACCAACCTGACATATCGGACAAGTGTTAGGAAGTTTCACAAGTATAATTAAAACTTCCTGGCTGCGTAGACTGAAATTGCACAGTAAGTAAGATTTCACAGGAAGGCAGTGACTATTATAACTCCAACAAACCACAATTACCAGTATGTTTACAGACCTCAGAAATGTCACTCAGCTTTTAAAACCAACTTGTATTCCAGCTTGTTGTGTTCTCTTGTATAAAGAATACTTACTTTTTGGAGACAATGCTGTTTCAGATCCCCTTTAGTAGGAGCCATATGTGTAAATGGCTTAGGCATCTGATCACATGATCTCTGCTAGCAGTAAAAACCAGCTAAATCAGAACTTTGCTCCTTTTTATCAAAATAAATCACATGCCTAAATCCCTAAATCTACAGAGAGGAGGACAATACTGAAAACAACTGAAGAAGTAAGCATTTAAGCCCTTATAAAAGCTCTTTATTTATCCTTTTCAGCAAGATTGCCTTTACCTAGTAAAACCCATACGCACATATTTTTAGCTTTGGTGGTATAAAACAACGTAAAATGCTCAGGAGGTGATTGGGGATGACACATTTTATGAGGTTGTTGGGTATTGGACTTTATATTAGCTGTTATGGCAGCACAGGGCGTATGTTGTTTTAAATGGTACTTATTAATTAACCAACTTCCTGCTTTATAAATAATATTTCCAGTTCCTTAAAACCATAAAAAGTTATACTGTAATTACTTGTATGTTTACAAGCTTTATAAATATCATTACAGCTTTTTAAACCCACTTTTTGTTTTAGCTTGCGGTCTAGATGAGTATGAAGACGTCACTAACTCAGCAAAAGGACGACCCCTAACTGGAGGAATAGGTAAGATGCTTATAATGCATTATGAGAAAATTTACAGAAGGTTGGGGGAAAATATATAAAACTGACTTTTGTTTTGTTCTCTTATGTAACTACCTATTAGGAAGAGCAATTCAGAGCATGTTACTATAAAAATAAGTTGATTTCCTATCTAGACTCACTATCCATAGTGCTCAATAAGTGCGCTTTACACAGGTCCAACACTTAGGATTTTATATATATATATATATATTTATATTTATAAATAAAAAAAATAGGACATTGGCTGCTCTCTCAGGTTCCTGACCTTATTCTTGTAACACATGCCATCTCTCGGGCCATAGTTGTTTACATTCCTCTTAATAAAAGGGCTCTTTTTTCAATATTGTTATGCACGCTTAAGGCAAGCCATAGATTATGCTGTTTTCTTTTCTGCAACCACGGGTTGCAGAAAAGAAAATGACTCGATTCCCTCATTAACACATTCAGTGTTTATGGGGGAATCCCACCTGCAGAGCTATTGTTTTCTCCCGGCTGGGGGGTGTGGGGAATCATCCCTGCCACAAGAGCACAATGATTACTGCTAGCGGCTATCTTGTCAAGAAAATTATAGCTAAATAATAAGGGCAAATAATATTCTTATACAAGTAAGTCTGCAAAATTATAAACTAGACTAAAGCCTGGTACATACTACAGTTATTTTTTCTGGGTTCCCTGAAAAAAACTGCCAGCTCTGGTCGGGAGGGCGAGGTTAGTCCAGCGATCTTACCTGCTGAACTGTTGTGTTCTGACAGGGGGGCGCCCCCACCCCGCCAGAACACTCCAATCAGAGCTCTGAGCGGGAGTCGCTTGGCTGCTGGTTTTCCAGCATGCACTTCGAACAGGCTTCAATCAGGCATACACACGGGCAGAATGTCAGCCGGTATTTTTTGTATTTTTTGTACCGGCAAATGTCTCCCGACATTCTGTCTGTGTGTACGGGGCTTAAGTAATCGAAATCTAAGCCCAGGCCAGAGTGGCTTTTTGCTGATCAAGAAGAAAGTCAATGATGTGTCTTATGAGCTGGTCCTGCCGGAGAGCTTTCGATTCCATCCAGTGTTCCATGTTTCTTTGTTGAAGCCAGTGGTACCAGACCCTTTCCCAACCGTGAAACCGGTCCACCTGAACCTGTGATAGTTAATGGAGATGAGGAATTTGAGGTGGAGGCTGTGTTGGACTGTAGAAGGAAAAGGGGGCAAATACAGTACTTGATTAAATGGAGGGGCTATGGACCTGAGGAAAACTCCTGGGAGCCTGAACAAAACCTGCATGCCCCTGATCTGGTAGATGCCTTTCTTCGCAGCCACCCGCAAATAAGAGCTCAGCTGGGCATCCGGAGGCTGCTCCTTGGGGGGGGGCAATGTTAGAGAAAATCCTACAAAAGATGACTGTTTTGCGCTATTTGCGCATTCCCGCGCACGCCTCCGCGTCAGAAACGGCGCCAAACAGCTCTATTTCAGCCCAGCAAATCCTGCAGCAAGTGCTGTCTGATCTACAGCGTGTGACCTGCTTCCTGAGAGACCCATAACCTATTGTTTGTTCCTGTGACCCGGCCTGCCCCCACTCTGTCTGATCTCTACCTGCACCGACCCCCGGCTTGCCTATGACCATTCGATTGCCTGATCCCTCTGTACTTCTGCCACCAGTCTGTTAACCAACCTGCTTGGACCATTCTCTTGCCTGCACCCTTGTACTGCACCGCCAGCCAGTTGCCGAACCTGCCTACACCCGACTCTTCTCCAGTGTCCGTGGCCATCCAGACCACCGTAACTGCCAGCTCCACAAGTCTTCTTCAGTCCTTCTGGATTGCTACTTCTTGGCTGCATCTATTGCCCCGCAGGTCATCTCTACAAAGAAGATTCCCGCACCGGCTGGGGAGGTAGATGGACGGATGAACCCTTTCTGCAGGTTCTCATCGATGTAGTCCTTCAGTGCCACTAACTCCTTCTCGGACAATGGGAAGATCCGTCCAAACGGAATTTCTGCCCCTGGAAGGAGCTTGATTGGGCAGTTGTAGGAGCAGTGCGGAGGGAACGTGTCCGCCCCTTGCTTGCTAAACACGTTCAAATATTCGTGGTAGACTTGGGGTACTTTCTGACGGGAGTCAAGATCAGAATACAGACACATCAGGTTCGGGGAAGGCAGGGCGGGTGTGGGGAGGCAGTGTTCCTGGCCATAGGTGGACTGGAATTGGAGTGATCCGGAACTGCAGGTGATCCTAGGGTCGTGGGCTTGGAGCCAGGGCAGGCCTAGGATGACCGGGAACAGGGGAGAAGTGATTGCGTCCAGCCGTAGCAGCTCACTATTGTCAGAGAGAGTGGTGGCCAGCAAAGGTGGGGTCTCCTTGGATACCAGTCCAGACTTGACGCGAGAACACAGAGAAACTTTGCTCCTTGAGTTGGAGCGGAATTCGCTGTTTGGCTGCAAAGTCCAGATCAATGAAGCAACTACAGGCCCCCTGAGTCCACAATAAACGTGACAGAGACTGACCTTCCGGGCAGTTGGAAGGGCTAGGTGGGCCGTCAGTAGTGTCTGTCCCATGGAGGAGCTGCAGAACCCTTTTGGGTGTTTGGCTGGGCACTCATGCACGTAATGGCCTGCTTCGCCACAGAGGCAGAGATTGCCCTGGAGCCTGCGTGCCCACTCTTCAGGGGAAAGGGAAGACCGGGCGGAGGCCTTGTGCGATGCTGGCTTCTCCCGCCTGCGTTCTCGCAGACGGCGATCAATCTGTATGGACAGCTGGATGAGGTCTTCCAAGGAACTCGGGACTCCCACCCGAGCTAGCTCATCCTTAAGGCCCTCTGATAGGCCCAGCCGAAACTGGTGCCGAAAGGCGGCGTGGTTCCAACTGGTATCTACACTCCAGCACCTGAAATCAGAGACATAGTCTTCGACGGGTCGGCCATCCTGCTTGAGGGAATGGAGAGCAGATTCGGCTGTGGCAGCCCATAGAGGGTCGTCGTACAACTGTAACATGGCCTGAAAGAAGGAGGATGAGGTCTCCAGCTGTACGTCTTTGGTCTCCAGCAGATAATGGGCCCAGGCCTGGGGCTGATTCTGTAACAGGGGTATAACAAACCCCACTTTGGTGGATTCCAACTGGAAGGTTAGGAGCTGGAGTGTGAAGTAGAGCTGGCAGGCATTGCAGAAGGTCCGATACTTGGACCGATCTCCGTAAAATTTGTCTGGGGTAGGTACCCGCTGGTAACCGCAGGCAGTGAAATGACAGAGTCCAGACTAGCTGTGGTTGTAGAGACCTGGGTGGAGGTCAGGACTTGCTCCTCGAGACGGGCATGTTTGCACTGCAGGGACCTGATGGCCTGTGTGAGGTCCGTGAGGCGTTCGTTGACCTCAAGTAGGGCAGAGGCCCCCCTTACAGACTCAGCCACGGCTGCCTGATACTGTTACGTACCACGTAGTGAGTCTGACGGCAGGGGGTGGCCTCCCCTACGACCCCGCTTCAAGAGACCGCTGGGAGTGAGACAGCGGCCACAGGAGCACGGGGAGGTAAGAGTGCCTGTGGTATTCCAGTAATGTCCACCAGCTGAAGGTCTGTAGGATTGCTGGAGATAGAGATGACCTGCGGGGCAATAGATGCAGCCAGGAAGTAGCAATCCGGAAGGACTGAAGAAGACTTGCGGAGCTGGCAGTTACGGTAATCTGGATGGCCACAGACACTGGAGAAGAGTTGGGTGCAGGCAGGTTCGGCAACTGGCTGGTGGTGCAGTACAAGGGTGCAGGCAAGAGAATGATCAAGTCTAAGCAGGTTTTTTAACAGACTGGTGGCAGAAGTACAGAGGGATCAGGAAATTGGATGGTCGTAGGCAAGCCGGAGGTCGGTGCAGGTAGAGATCAGACAGAGTTGGGGCAGGCCCAGTCACAGGAACAAAGAACAGGTTACGGGTCTCTCAGGAAGCAGGTCACATGCTGTAGATCAGACAGCACTTGCTGCAGGGTTTGCTGGGCTGAAATAGAGCCGTTTGGCGCCCTTTCCGGCATGGGCGCGTGCACGGCAGTGTGCGCGGGAACGCGCAAATAGCACAAAACAATCGGATCTCTCCCCCCCCCACCGCGGCGCAATCCTTCCTATTGTGGGCACCGGCCGTAAAAGCTAGCGGCTTCACAGCCGGGCACGCACTGCGCATGCGCGAGCGGCGCTGCACTTCGTGATTGGTCCCGAAGTCTTCTAGGACCTGTCCTGTTACCCAGAAGACTTCGGGAGGGAGGGGGAGGGAGACCTTCCACTTCCGATCGCCGGAACAGAAGTGCCCATAAAAATCGGGTATCCGCAACCCCCCTCCTCCCCAAAAGCTCCATTTTACCATCAGGAGCTGGGGAGGGGGTCGTAAAGCGGAAGTTCCACTTTTGGGTGGAACTCCGCTTTTATGACAATAAATTAATTCTAACAACTGTAGTATCAGACTGCAACATAACAAAATTGAAAAAAGTGAAGGGGGTCTGAATACTTGAATAATGCACTATATATTAACAGTCTCCCTGGGATAGTTGTATCAAATGTAATGAACACATTAAAATACAGCTTCTGCTTAAATCAGTGCAAGCCACATGTGTACACATGTGATCACATAAAGCAGTGTTTCCCAACCCAGTCCTCAAGGCACACCAACAGGTCATGTTTTCAGGATTTCCCTCAGATGAAACAGCTGTGGTAATTACTAAGGCAGTGAAACTGATCAAATCACCTGTGCAAAATAATAGAAATCCTCAAGACATGACCTGTTGGTGTGCCTTGAGGACTGGGTTGGGAAACACTGACATAAAGTAATCTCTAATGGCAAGGATGATCACCTAACCTAAAAAAATCTTCTGTGTGTAGCAGCCCCCCCCTCCCAGCACCCCTTAATACTTACCTGAGCCCCTTTTCTGTCCAGTGAAATCCACAAGTCCCTCGGCCATCCGGGACTCTCCCCCTGATTGAGACACAGCAGCGGCACTATTGGCTCCAGTGGCTGTCATTTAAAGTCAGTTAGCCAATCGGGGCAGAGAGGGGGTGGGGCTGAACGGCAGCTCCGTGTCTGAGTGGACACACGGAGCTGCAGCTCGGCTCAGGTGCCCCCATAACAAGCTGTTGCTGTGGGGGCACTCGACAGGAGGGGGGGCAGGAACAGCAAAGAGGGACCCGAGAAGAGGAGGATCCAGGCTGCCCTGCCTGTGCAAAACCACTGCAACAGGGCAGGTAAGTATAACATTTTTGTTTTTTTTAAAAACAGACTTTACAATAACTTTTTAAATATAAGCTCTTCTGGAATGTTTGATTTATACTTCCACTAACCAGCAAAATTGTTAGTATTAGCATTGGTTCGCTTTATGTTATTTTTTTCCACTGTATAAAGTGGACCGAAAGTATGTCCATTAAAGTGGTTGTAAACCTTTGATTTTTTTAACAAAAATAACAAACATGTTATAATTACCTGCTCTGTGCAATCGTTTTGCACAGAGCAGCCCCGATCCCCCACCGGCGCTCCAGGCCCCTCCTCTTTATCGGGTGCCCCCACGCAAAGCCTCTTTCCCTGAGGGCACCCATGCGTGCTTGCTCCTGAGTCCCACTGCAGCGTCCATTGAAACAGACAGTGGGACTTGGCCCCACCCCCCCGCATCACAGGATGTTATTGACAGCAGCGGGAGCCAATGGCTCCTGCTGCTATCAATCTGTCCAATGAGGAGAAAGACATTGACGGGTGCCGCTACGCTCGTGCACATCGCTGGATCAGATCGGGCTCAGGTAAGAAAAAGGGGTGGTCTAGGGGGGAGCTGCGGCACAGAAGGTTTTCCACCTTAATGCAAAGAATGTATTAAGGCGGAAAACCTTGAGGCTTTAGAACCACTTAAAGGGTCCATACACACTAGGCACCTGTAAAAAATACCAGAACCTCTAGCAGAAAAAATGCTCATAATGGTTCGTATTGCACAGGCGCTTATGTGCGTTTGCATTTTTAGGTGTTGTTTTCCAAAACATTCCCCTCTACTCATTTTTCACTATAATCAATTTACACAAGTGCTAAAAGAGCCTAAACGCAGTGTTTTTGTGCATCAAGCATTTTTTCTGCCTGTAAGCTCCTCTCAAAAAATATGCTTGTGATGGGGTTTTTTTTCAGCCTGTAAACATTCCTCTTCAAATATGCCTGTAAACATCCAAATGTGCATGGACACAGAGGCTAACATAGAGTTGCTTTTACAAGCTAAATGAAAAAAAAAATGCCAAACGCCTGTATAAGCAGCATTTTTTATGCCCAGTGTGTATGAGGCCTATGTATTCCCAAATAAAGCCCACACTTTTTTACCTGTGACCTAGAATGGTTCCCTCTGCGGGCTTTCGGGCCTCCCTTATCCCCGCTATTTCTTTCCTATCTACATGGGGGCAGGCAAACCTATAGTCGATTTTTCGTTCAATTTAAAAAAGAGTGCTCATTGGAAACAACCAAGATATTTGGTGGACACCTTAAAGTAAATAATTCTGTGCAATCTTTATTTTATCCCCTACAGGGTTTAATCATCGCATTGGAAAACCCAAAGGTCCTCGAGACCCACCCCCTGAATGGATTCGATAGAAGACCTAAGCATTTATTTACAATTTATGTTTTATATACAATCCACCTGGAAAACAAAAATCAACTAAACCATGCTGGCCTTTATATTTATCTCATCCTTTGATATTATAGACTAATACCTTAGAAATACCAAACACTTTCTTTAAAATTAACCTTAAAATGTATCTGCTGTATATAGTTTGTAGGCTGAATAAGTGAATATTCAGCTGATGGATCACCAAAAATTAGTAAAATCATCAAAATATCCTTGTAAATATTGCTCAATGAGCGATTGAGCCAGCAATGAGACTCATGGCACAGTCTAAAGTCAACAGGTACTCTAAAAACGCACACCTGATGGAACCTTGGGAGTGAATATGTCAACTTCCCAGCATGTCCTCATTCTGGATTCACAACCAAAGGCAATCACCAATATGTTCTTAAAAATATTGTGCAAGTCAGCAACACACATTTATGGTGATAAGTCAACAGGTAGCCTTTTAAATACATACCTTCTGGAACCTTGGGAGTTTACATGTTATTTTCCCTGCATGTCCCCATTTTCAACTGACACTGACGAACTGTAACCATCATCTGCTTTGAAGAACTGTGCTAAACACCAGTACTATTTAAATGGCTGTGACTTGCCACATGCTTCTAACTGGTAAAAACCCATCCACCCAGCAGCAATAAAATACAGCTGTGTAGGTCTAAATCAAGTGAAAACACACATGTAATGGGGATGATTGGTGGTGGCACATTTTATGAGGGGGTTGGGAACTGAATTTCATATTAGCTGCTATAGCAGCACAAAGAAAGTTGAGGCAATTTTAACTGTTACATTAAAGGTTTCATTAGTAAAAAACACATCCTGCTTTAAAAGAGACTTTAAAGAAAAACTCTAGTATGATGTATTGTTTACGCAAGACATTTTCCAATTTTGCGTCAATAAAATGTAAAGTCTAACTTCTGCCAAGACTTTTTTTTTTTTATTTATAGAATATAAACTTGGATTTTTATTGCTGTCTAGTACTGGGACAGGAAATAAGGTGCAGTATCTCTAGCTTAGACACAAACGATGATTAAATAGAATTCTAAAATCTTTGACATACATTTAAAGAATGATAGTAATTTAATGAAAAAGAGGCAGGATTCTGAATAGCGCCAACCAAGAAAGACAACGACATATATATAAAACGTAGAAAAGTTATTAGTTCAAATATATAAAAATGAAAGGAAGATTTTTATAATTTTGTCTTCCACAGTGATAATACAAAAAACATTAACACAATATACAGAAAACATTTTATTCTAGAAACATCGGAACTCTGACTGAATGCCTGTAAGTTCTACATGTTTCGCCTATAGCTTCATCAGGAACTGTGAGGCATACAGTTTTTCTAAACAGATATAAAGGACACAAAGTTATTAACAATCACTAGTTTGTCTTATTGGTCCAGATTCCATGAAGGGTATGCGTGACATATATATTGGAACAAATTTTTGTCTGTTTTTTTCTATTTACTTATGAATTTTGTATCTTGCCTGAATTGTTTTTGCACTGTTTTCTATTTATTTAAGCATTGTTTATTGGTCATTAATAACTTAGTGTACTCAGTTTTGTTGCCATTTAGACATTAATGGCTGTGTATTGAGTTATTTTGAGGGGACAGCAAATTTACACTGTTATACAAGCTGTACATTCACTACTTTACATTGTAGCAAAGTGTCATTTCTTCAGCGTTGTCACATGAAAAGATATAATAAAATATTTACAAAAATGTGAGGGGTGTACTCACTTTTGTATGTTGTTGTTTTTCTTGGTTGGCACCATCAAAATCCCACCTTTTTTTCATTAACTTTCTATCAATTTTTATGGGATGAAGGTGCCTTTGACTCCATGAACTAGTGCTACATTCACTATACATTTAAAGAACTCTAGTTTTTGTTAAGAAAAATAAACTATCTCCTCCAGATTATCAGTATACATTGTGAGGATTTTTATCAATGCCTTTACTCACTTCTGATCAGTAGATAATGAAAGCTGATTCCAGTGCCCTTGCGGCTTCGTTTTGGGTAACATGGGTAAATATTAGAACATCTTATGGGTTGTTCTACTTCTATGCTTGTGCCCTGGGGGGGGGGGGGGGTCTCCATCGCTTCCTGTACTGATGTGTCACTGGGACAGGAACTGAACGGAAATCTTTCCAAGACAGTAAAGTCTAAGAAAGGTTCCTAGGCATTTCCCACGGGACTATTTTAGTTCAATCTTGTTTAATTTAAGTTTTTTTTTTTATAAACAGGAGTTAGTTTGGTTCACATATTCGAATAGAGATATATTATATACATCAAAAAATATGTGAAGATACTTATATTCTGATTATGGAAGGCAAAAGGCACTCGTGATTGAGCACTACTATCTCGGATCCTAGTCTAGGAGGTATTTGGAAGGAGACAGCCCAACCAGATTGGTCGGACGTTACCTTCTTCGGGAGACCCCTGGATTATTTTAAAGTGTATGTTACCGCTAAAATCAATATAGCACATTTGTGTTTAATAAAAAGGGGGTACAGCACAGAGACTATAATTTATTAAAGAAAGTCTGTCAACTTCAACCATCCCTGCCATTTTAATCACTGACCTGCACTATGCATTAGAAAAGTATATTTTTGTCACAAACCTTAGCTGCTTGTGTTTCAATATGTGCCTTTGGATAATACTTGGTGACCCTGACAGTCCCTCTAATTTATTTTTCCAAACTGACTTGGCTAAGCATAGCAGCAGACTCTTTCTCTGGTAGAGATACAGCCATGCTTAGGCAATGCATGGCATGGCATGCCTGTGACTCTGTACAGTGGAACCTTGGATTACGAGCATAATCCATTCCAGGAGAATGCTTGTAATCCAAAGCACTCATATATTAAAGCATGTTTCCCCATAGGAAACAATGGAAACTCAGTTAATTAATTCCACAGCACTGTGTGTCAATGCAGTACTGTATGTGGCCAGAGGTCCGGGGGCGCCTGGTGTATGCAATGCCATATGTGGCCAAGAGGTGTGGTGGCGCTGGTGAGGCTCAGAAACGGCTGGAAACATTCGGAAATGCTCGGGAACTGTTTACAGTTTCGGTATTTCCGAATGCTTTAGGTGCGTCTCAGAGGCTTACCAGCGCCCCACATGCGGTATTGCATGCACAGAGGCTTAATTCTGCTCATTATGCGAGACAGCACTCACAAATCGAGTCAGAATTTTAAAAAAAAACTGCTCGTATTGCGAAACACTTGTTAACCATGTTACTTGCAATCCGAGGTTTTACTGTAGTTGTATTTACAGCTTCTGCAAGAAGGTTGTGACAATGGCTGTGAACCATTAGCCAATCACAGCCAACCTTATGTAGGTGAGGCCAGTAGGGGTATGGGCAGCAGAAGACACACACAGACTGTAAAAGCAATTGCCCTCTGTGTGATGTCATTCACAGCCTGGAGCGCAGAATGGGTCACACTCCTGGAATACAATGTATACTGCAGGGAAAGTAATTTACCTCCCTGCTGTGTTTAGAGGTCACTAAGGGCTTGTTCACAATAGGTCCAGTAATTGGTGTTTTCCAGCATCAGATCAATGCCAGTCACCACAAGGGCACATGTGCTCTGTGCACACTGCAGTTGAGCCCCTGGGTTCTGAGCAGTGTGATGCAGAAAAAAGCATACTAAATGCATTTCTCTGCAACAGACTGAAGCTTGTGTGAAGGCTATGTGTACTGTCTGTTTATATGCACCACAGCCAAGCTGCGGTGCATACAAATAAATTAAATGTAATTTTGACATTTCAATAAAGTTGGAAGAAAAAAAATACACAGTACCCCTTCCCAGACCTTCCACTGACAGCTGCCTAAACCGTAAAACATAGAGTACAACATGGGACTTTGAGGTCACATGACTGCTAGATTAAAAACCAGTTTGGGAAACAGTTTACACATTTATAAGGACTAACAGTGTTTTCTTTACAATGAGGTGCTGTGGATAGAGTGCATTCAGATACTTTAATTGCTACAAGATATTTTGACCATCTATAAATACTGGGTTATGGCATTTCTGTAAAAAAGAAAGAAAACATCAAAATCTTTGTAAAAAAAAGTGCCCCTGCGCCTGTTAGTGATGTGCATGTACCATGTGAAGTAGCAGTTTGCATAAATAGGATAGTCTTTATTTAAAGAACAGGTTGACGGAGGTCACATGGCCATCTATACCAGTATTTCGGCATAACATAGGTCTAAACCTAGGTTTATTTGTAGACGGGCCCCTACTCTCAGAGATGCTATTGTCCCTGGAGTGGTTGATCCTCCGTGTATTAAAGACAATCCACTTTTCTCCTTTGTTTCAGGATTCTATCCATGTGGCAGGTGTAAGGCCTGCAGACATGTAATAGGAAACAAAAAATGTAAAGACTTTATGGCCTCAGCTACTAGTAAAAGCTATATGATTAAAGATCTTATTACGTGCCATACCAAAGGAATAGTATACATGCTGGAGTGTAGTTGCGGCCTCCAGTATGTTGGACGAACCTGTAGACCAGTGGTTCTCAACTCCAGTCCTCAGGACCCACCAACAGGCCAGATTTTAAGTATTACCTTGGGGAGATGCAAGACTAGAATACTGCAATCACTGAGCAGCAAATTATATCACCTGTGATGCATTTCAGTTATCCTGCAAACCTGGATTGTTAGTGGGTCCCGAGGACCGGAGTTGAGAATCACTGCCCTAGACCATTATCTGTCAGGATAGGTGAACATATTGCTAATATTGAGAAAGGGGAAAAAAGTCACAATGTTTCCTGTCATTTTAGAGAACGTCATGATCGTAATCCGAAAGAATTAAAATTCTGGGGGATAGAAAAGGTTTCTAGGCATTGGAGAGGGGGTAACTACATCAGGAAATTGAGTCAAAGGGAGTCATTCTGGATTGGATGGGGTTGAACGTTGAGTTCGACCTCAATTGCTTCACATCTGATAAGTATGCCTATTAGCCATACTTGCCTGTAGGATGATTTCTTGGGGATTTTTGATTGGAGTAATAGGTATTATCGTTCTTGCTAATTTTTATACTTTTGATATGCCCTCTGTTTTGTGGGGGCTGTTTTAGCTTAATCAGCTACACCATATGCCGTTTTGGCCTGGTGCATATGTGATCATTTTTAATTTGTGTTGCTTGTAGTATGCATATACCACTTATGTGTAGAGGAGAGTGGGAGACGTCACCTGGTGATTTGTAATTTCGTATAGCCTATTTGGCACAATAAGAGAGACCTGCCGGCTTTAGCTTAGTAATAGTGAAGCGCTTTTGCTGTCTGGTCTGTGCTCTCTCTGTAGATGCTGGCCTCTGGTGGCGGCGTCTGCTTATTGCTCTGCTCGGGTGATGTGAGGAGCGTCTCTGCTCCCTTGGTAACCCAGCTATTTAAGGGCGAAGGGTGACGCATCAGGCCCCGCTGAAGAAGGCACTTGACTGCCGCAACGCGTACAGAACGGGAGCCTGTGTGACGTCACCCGCTGTCCTCCACACGAGTTGCTGTTGGATCTATGCTGTGGTCCGTGCTGCTGTACTGATCCCTGCGGTTTTTGGATTCTTTACTCATGCTGTTTACAAGACGCCTTTTTGTAAGTGTGCTTTTAATAAAAACCTTTTAGCCATTTTAAACGGTATGCACTTAGATCTCCCTCCTCTCTCTTTGGCCATGTACTCTTGCTACTGATGTGGATGAGAATGCTCTGCTTATATCTCGACTGAGGGGCCGAGTGTGCAAAGTG
Source organism: Glandirana rugosa (assembly GCA_018402905.1). Lineage (NCBI taxonomy): Eukaryota > Metazoa > Chordata > Amphibia > Anura > Ranidae > Glandirana > Glandirana rugosa. The sequence continues at coordinate 846,349 of BLSH010448769.1, read as the reverse complement.
TGATCCAGAGTTCAATATCACAGGATTACCTGCTTAACCCCTTGTGGGTATGTGTGTTTGACCCTCTAGTGGAATTGGGGTCAATCATTAAGGTGAGGGAGTGTGCCAGCTGGTGGAGGGAGAGCACGTTTGATGTGTTGCATGCACACCTTGAGGATTTTCTACAGTGAATTATTCTTTTGTGGTTCTGCACCTATTCTGAACTTCTATATGAGATATGAATTTAGTTTGGTTCTAGATCATCATTGGACTTGGACTATTTTTATTATTATTTCTTTTGCGCTGCATTTTACATTTTATATGGTCAACTTTTGGGTCTGTGATTCCCTTGATGCATAGCTGCAATTATATTTTTATATACCATTTATAGGCTGCACTGATTTTTATCAGTTTTTGTAGGTCACCATCAGGCTTATTCAGCAGTGACATGTGGAGCTAACTATAGCAAGTTTTTATGACAATGTAACTAAGGTCAGATGTCACATTTGCATATAAAACTCATTCATGTGAACTGCATCATAAAATAAACTCACATGACCTTTTGAACATTATGCTCCTCTTTTACTTTGTGGCAGAATGCAATGGGGTTGATTTACAACAGAACATGTTTACATTGCAAAGTGAATTTTCATGTAGCTTAGTGAATGAGGTGAAGCGAATTGAATTTCACTTTGCAAAGAATCCTCAAATAAATACATTGCACAGACATTGCAGTACTTTGACCATACCTGGCAATGTTCATATAGACGAAACATGTTAGGGGGCTTGAGTACTGTGACGTCAGTCACTGAGAGGAGGCCGCTCACAGCACAGGAAGTGTGGGGCTTGATTTATATCTTAGCTGTCAGGGGTCCTTAGTGCTGGGCTGAGCAATGTGTGAGTAACTCTGGATCGTTTTTAAAGTGTACTTTTAATAAAGAAGTTTTATACCATGAGCACCTTCTCCTTTTTTGAATAAAACCTTCTTTCAATGAGTGTTATGAAGATCATGGGAACCAAGGAATTCCTGTGCTTTTGAGCAATGTTGCTCTGCACTGTTTGACCATTTTGTAACAAGTGTTAAATCAAATCTGGTGAGTTCTATCATTGGTGTGTATTGTGAAGGTTGAGAAGCACAGGCACGTTACTACATTGAAGATCTGCCATCATATTTCTCACATTGTGGAACATGTTTGTTTAAACGCTGCATGGTTTAATGGACTTATAATTATATAAAATTGGATTGATTTTGAACAGTGTATTTATTTTTCACTGTTATGAATCAGTTTAATGTTTTACATATTCATTTATCTAATGCACTCCTTTTTAATTGTGTAGATGACTTGTTATGATACAACTATGGTTTTATAGTATATGTAATAATGGGTAGCACTCTATGTTGCATATAAGGTTCGCTAATAGATATATACAGCAGCTTGGGTTGAAGGGGTTTAGGGAGAGCGCAGAAATGTCTGTATTTGTTATTTGGAGAAAGGCCATGAAAACTATTAAAATGCTGGTTCCTGGTGCTGGGCATTTATAAACCGGGGAAAAAAATTGGGTTATTTTTATCAGTCTTTAATTGATGCATGAGGTACAAGGTGCAGCTTGGCTGTACTCCTTTAGCCTCCAAAATGGTGGCCAAAGGCAGCTATCTGAGCCACCATGCAGGCCGGGACTTCTCCCAAGGCAAATATGTCAATGTGCACAACCCAAACTGTTCCCCCTCTTTAGCTGAGTAGAATAGAGCTTGAACATCCACATTTTAACATTTTTAAAACACGAATGGACACAAAGTTTACCAATAAACACAAAGAAGAAAACAAGCTAAAAGAAGAAAGGGAAGTTCTACCACCCATGGAATCTTCAGCATGCAACATTTTCAGGGAGGCACAGGATCTGCCACACCTGGTCATGTTGTAGAGCCTAGCGGCAGCTCTAGTTCTGCAAAAAAAACTAACATGGAGTGGTGGCATCATACATATCCTTTACAGTGCTTTGTTCAATTATATTTTTATGAGTGCCTCTTGAAAACAAAGGAACCCAGCCAAAGCATTGGTGAAGTGCTTGCTCAATCAGGGTGATATCTCATCAGTGTCTTTGTAAATCTGGGTTACCCAACTAACAGTGTACATGCACTACTGTGAACTTTCAGCAATATTTGTGTCTGTTGCAAAAAGCTTCCAAGAAAGTATCCAAGACCAAAAGCCACTACTTCCATACACAGGTGGTGTGCAGGATGTCTGTAGTGAAATCAATGAATTGCCAAAATGACCTGTCTTTTGTGATCAGGTCTAATTAAGAAGGTAGTTGCTTGAGATTTGCATTTCTTTTTACAAAAAGGAGATTATGGGAGGAAGCCTCAGTTATAACAGTATGTGAAATAAGCACAGTCAAAGCCAGGGGCAGGCATACAATTTGTGCAGACCCCTCTGGGACCTAAGGGTCATATTTACTAGATGTGAATCTGACCCCACTCACTTGGCCAGCAGTTGAATGGGAGCAAGAGGTAACTTGCATTGAAGCCTCTTGGTGCCTTTGATTGTCATTGATCAAAGCAACCAAGGAGTGGAACTTCAAATCAAAGAACCCCATAGTAGAATTTTGATGAAGTCTTCTCCACCTGACCCACCACAGCAAGTGGCATTTTGCTCCAAAAATTGCAAGACCATTACTACTAGCAGCCAGCAACCTATCTTGCACACCTCTAGGCGATCTGTGTTGGCTTAAAGTAATTGTAAAGGCAGAAGTTTTTTTTTTATCTTAATGCATTCTATGCATTAAGATAAAAAGCCTTCTGTGTGCTGCAGCCCCCCTCAGCCCCTGTAATATACTTACCCGAGGTCCCTCTAGATTCAGCGTTGTTGCAGGACTCCCCTCCTCATTGGTTGAGACAGCATTGCGCCGCCATTGGCTCCCGCTGCTGTCAACGTCAGTTAGCCAATGAAGAGAGAAAGGGGGCTGTGCCAGGCCGGGGCTCTGTGTCTGAATGGGCACAGGGAGCGGTGGCTCAGCTCGGGTGCCCCCATAGCAAGCTGCTTACTGTGGGGGCACTTAACAGGAGAGAGGGGCTAGGAGCACCGAAGAGGAAACCGAGAAGAAGAGGATCTGGGCTACACTGTGCAAAACCATTTCACAAGACAGGTAATTATGACATGTTTGTTATTTTACAATCACTTTAAGCACCCCTGAATTATCTACAATAATTTACAGTTGATCTTGCAGCACTACATATGGTAAACAAACTATAGAAAATACTAGGGATAAAACATTTCTTTTCACACATGTATACCTAAGGTACAGAAATCTAGTCTTGGATAAAATGCTTTTAATTGCAACCAAATAATGACAACATGCCTGGCTACAGGTTGGATTTAACCATCATCCCTGATAGTGGTCCCAGGAAGATATCTGTCAACTGTAGAATGTGCCATATGCATACTCAATAACACAACTGCCATTGCAGAGGCCAGAGCTTGACTTCATAACTTTGATCTGATGCTTGCTAACTGTGCCTTTGTGCGCTGGCATGTTGGTAAGCGATGCAGGAGGGTGCGTTTATTGAGGCTCAAAAAACTTAGCTGCACTGGAAAAGTATTATGAAGAGGTGGGGATAGATACTGCAAAGGTTGATGGAGGAGAGGAGCACTAAACCTATAGAGTGGTAGATGTATCTGTGCACACATTTAAATGTTATCGCTGTAAAAGTGTATCTAAACGCAAAAACAAAAATGTAATATAATCTGGCTCACCAGTCCTTAGATGTGGTGGCTGTTGTAGTTTTCTTTTTTCATGCTTATTTCCTTTATTTTTACCTAGTGATTCTGCCAGTAACGCACTTCCTATCATAAGATGACAATACTCACTAACCCTTATATATCAGATCAACAGAAGAAAGATAGGACTTATGAGCAATAGGAGAGAGGTAGGCTTCTAGAACAGAAGAGTGTGTTTTTAATGATAACTGAGAACAATGTGATTGAAAATAGTCAACACAGAGCACAGGAAGTTCGATCACAGGATCTCTGGCAAAATTAACTGGTATTTTTTCATGTTATTAGACAAATAATGAAACACTTTGAACTGTCCATTGCAGATTAGTTTGTTTTTTGCTACTTGGGAAATACTTGTAGAATTTAGGGCCAGATCTTCACGTTTTACCCCACGTTACCACAGAGTGTGGTAACCAGTGCACCATAAAGCCATTCATTTTTAATAGTATTCCATTGCACAATAGCAAGCCATGCACCATACCATGTTTTGCTGCTACAACAGCCGAGACTGGCTTGCTACCATCAAGCTGGCAGCTTTCTGTTGCCAATCACTTCAGGCCCCCCTCCCACTATAGTACCACTCCCACAATCTGTACTTGATCAGATTCAGTGAGGTCCATAGGAACACCAACTTTAGTGTATTTTGTATTGAAAATATGGGTTTGATAAACCTGTGCCCTATATCAGGTGACAGACATACAGTGGATATAAAAAGTCTACACACCCCTGTTAAAATGTCAGGTTTCTATGATGTAAAAAACAATTAGAAAAAGATAAATAATTTCAGAACTTTTTCCACCTTTAATGTGACCTAAATTGTACAACTCATTTGAACAACAAACTGAAATATTTTAGGCGGAGGGAAGTAAAAATAAAAAAACTAAAATTATATGGTTGCATAAGTGTGAACACCCTTAAATGAATACTTTATTGAATCACATTTTGATTTTATTACAGCGCTCAGTCTTTTTGGGTATGAGTCTATCAGCATGGCACATCTTGGATGGCAATATTTGCCCACTCTTCTTTGCAAAAACACTCCAAATCTGTCAGATTGCGAGGGCATCTCCTGTGCAGTCCTCTTCAGGTCACCACACAAATTTTCAATCAGATTCAGGTCTGGGCTCTGGCTGGGCAATTCCAAAACTTTAATCTTCTTCTGGTGATACCATTCCTTTGTTGATTTGGATGTATGCTTTGGGTCGTTGTCATGCTGAAAGATGAAATTCCTCTTCATGTTCAGCTTTCTAGCAGAAGCCTGAAGGTTTTGTGCCAATATTGACTGGCATTTGGAACGGTTCATAATTCCCTCTATCTTGACTAAGGCCCCTGTTCCAGCTGAAGAAAAACAGCCCCAAAACATGGTGCTGCCACCACCATGCTTCACTGTGGGTATGGTGTTCTTTTGGTGATGTGCAGTTTTGCTTTTACACCAAACATATCTTTTGGAAGGATGGCCAAAAAGTTCAACCTTGGTTTCATCAGACCATAACACATTTTCCCACATGCTTTTGGGAGACTTCAGATGTGATTTTGCAAAATTTAGCCAGGCTTGGATGTTTTTCTTTGTAAGAAAATGCTTTCATCTTGCCACACTACCCCATCGCCCAGACATATGAAGAATATGGGAGATTGTGGTCACATGTACCACACAGCCAGTACTTGCCAGATATTCCTGCAGCTCCTTTAATGTTTCTGTAGGTCTCTTGGCAGCCTCCCTGACCAGTTTTCTTCTCGTCTTTTCATCAATTTTGGAGAGATTTCCAGTTCCTGGTAATGTCACTGTTGTGCCATATTTTATCCACTTGATGGCTGTCTTCATTCACTGTGTCCCATTGTATATCTAATGCCTTAGAAATTCTTTTGTACCCTTCTCCTGACTGATACCTTTTAACAATGAGATCCCTCTGATGCTTTGAAAACTCTCTGTGGACCATGGCTTTTGCTGTAGGATGCGACTAAGAAAATGTCAGGAAAGACCTACTAGAACAGCTGAAATTTATTTGGGGTTAATCAGAGGCACTTTAAATGATGGCCTCCGATTGCTTAATTCTGAACACAGCTACATCCCCAGTTATACAAGGGTGTGCAACTACACGATTTTAGTTTTTTATCTTTACTCCCCCCGCCCCCCTAAAATATTTCAGTTTGTTTTTCGGTTCAATTGTACAGTTTTGGGTTACATTAAAAGGATGGGAAAAGTTCTGAAATTATTTATCTTTGTCTCATTGTTTACATCACAGAAACCTAACATTTTAACAGGGGTGTGTAGACTTTTTATATATCCATTGTAAATTAAAGTTTGGGGATTTTGGGGGGGGGTTGTAGGGCAGGGCCCTAAAAAGTGCATTTCCACGTGTGAAAAAACTGGAACTGGATTGTAAAAAAGTGGTTAAGAAACCATGTTGTTAAGAAAAAAAACTTTATTTACAGAAAAACAAATGACACTATTCAACACTGAGGTATTTCCTCTTCTTGGCTGTGTTGGTGTATGGGTGCCAGCGCCATTCCACCTCTGCTGTATTCTCATTTTCCAAGGTGCCCAGTTTGATCATGTACACTGCAAAAAATATGAAACAATTAGGAAGGATATTAACCTGGTGACCGTGACTGCACACAGACCTTTACTGCTGGAAAACATGTAATTGGCTACAGCAAAATAGAAGAAACATTGGACCATTCTTCCATTGTATGAATCTGGATGGTGGTTTGGCACATGCAACCTTTGTCATTTCAGTAAGCATAGAATTACTACAGCTGATAGCAAGAGTAAAGGCTTTAGGGATGCGACTTTGCACCCAAAAAAAAAAAAAAATAGACACAAAAATGGTAGTCTTTTGTGCCCAGAGCCCCTCTAGCTAAATGTCCTCACATCCTCCTGAACTTATGAGCTTCCTTGAGGAATACCTCACTTTCTGGATAATAGACAACCTAGTGTGGACCAAACCCTACCCTATTTAACCAAAGCTGGAAACTAAACCTTTGGCATAGAATTATTTTCTATAAATGAACAGTTGGGTTTGAAATTAATGTACAGTATTGTAGTATGACTTGTTTTTTTCACACTTACATTTCATCTCAAAGCGTGGACCAATCTCAGAGAGTTCAATATTCCGATGATCAGTTTTCCTGTAAACATGATGCCTGAAACAGAGAGAAGCACTCAGTACCTATAGCATACACACAAGTGACACTACTAGGAATTGTTGTACTCACACTGCAGAGACATACACTCAACTAAAACATGTAAAAAATAACCCAAATAGATTACAAAAAAATGCTTCTCTTCTCAGAATGTACAAATGAGACCGTAACAGTACCAAGACTATATTCAATGTTCTCCACATACCTAAATGAAATATAGTCATCATTATTAGAAAATGTCATCACTCGCTTGCTTTCTTCTTTTGGGACAGGGAACAAATATTTCAGGATGTTGGACACCTAGAAAGTAAAAAGACGTATTTAGTCCCTTCACACACTCAGAGTGAATCTATGGACATTCAGGTATTATGGCCTGTGTAGACAGGACCTAGATCACATCAGAACTGCTTCTCTCCCTATACAAGACAACAGATGCTGATCTCAAATGCAAGTGAATGTACCTAAAAGAACGTTAGATTCCCCCATTGACACAATGGGGGTTATTTACTAAAGGCAAATCCACTGTGCCCTTCCAAGTGCACTGCAAGTCCACTTGGAAGTGCACTCGCCGTAGATCTGAGGGGTACATGGAAGGAAAATAAAAAACAGCATTTTTGATGCACATGATTGGATGATAAAATCAGCAGATTTCCCTCATTTCACTTCTACAGAGACTGCACTTTCAAGTGCACTTGCAGCGCAGAGTGGATTTGCCTTTAGTAAATCAACCCCAATATCTTAGCAAGCAGTAAATACGTTTTAACCACTTCAGCTCCAGAAGGATTTGCCCCCTTCCTGACCAGAGCACGTTTTGCGTTTCAGCACTGCGTCGATTTAACTGACAAATGCGCGGTCATGCAACGTTGTACCCAAACTAAATTGACGTCCTTTTTTTTCTCCCACAAATAGAGCTTTCTTTTGGTGGTATTTGATCACCTCTGTGGTTTTTATTTTTTGCGCTATAAACAAAAAAAAGCAACAATTTTGAAAGAAAAAAAAAAAAACAATATTTTTGACTTTTTGCTATAATACATGTCCAAAAAAAATTACAAAAAAACTAATTTATTCATCAGTTCGGGCTGATATGTATTCTTCTACATATTTTTGATAAATAAAATTGCAAAAAGCGTTTATTGATTGGTTTGTACAAAAGGTATCAAGTCTACAAATCATGAGAATTAATTTATGGCGTTTTTAAGATTATTTTTACTGGTAATGGTGGCGATCTGAGATTTTTATCGGGACTGCGATATTGCAGCGGACAGATCGGACATTTTTACAATTTTTTTGGGACCATTGACAGTTAGTTATACAGCGATCAGATCTAAAAATAGCCACTGATTACTGTATAAAATGTCACTGGCAGTGAAGGGTTAACACTAAGGGGGCAATCAAGGAGTTAAGTGTGTTCCTTCACTGTGTTCTAACTGTATGGGGGCTGTGCTGGCAGGGGCATGACAGATCAAATTGATCCTGATCACAGAGAATCACTGTCATGTCCCCTGTCAGAACGGGGAACCGCTGTGTGTACATTGGCGGTTCCCGTTCTTCCTCTGTAGAAGGCAATTGCGGGTCACTGGCGGACATAGAGTCCACCCGACCCGCAGCCACACTCATGTGGCATGCATGAGAACGTGCCGGCGGTGGCGCGCACCCCGCAACAGCACAAATTGCCGTTTATAGATGGTGATCTGCGCACTGGAGCCACATTGCCGCAGTAAATGTACGCGAGGCGGTCGGCAAGTGGTTAAAGTTACCCCTTCAGCACAAGGCCTTACCTTTCCAGCAGCCCATTATATGAAACGCTGCCTCTTCAGTGCTTGCCAGCCACTGCAAGTATTACACTCCTCCAAATGTATGAAATACCTGCTCCCTCGTGCTGTGGTTTCTCTCACCAGTTCATATGCCACTAAAGAATATAATAGTTTGCGGGAGAAATATTGCACAAGGTGGGAAATCCTACCTGGCAAGCCGAATACCTGCAGTGGCCAGCGAGCAGAGGAAAGGTGTTTCAATGAATGGGTCACTGGTCAGATAAGTATATAGCCTCTTTTGTAACAGGTAATTCTTAACAAGTAGCCTTGCGCTGAGAGGGTCACTATAAGTCTGGGTTCACACTGCCGCACGGAGCGGCCCACAGCAGGGGTCCGGTGTGTCCCGGTTCACCGTTTCAGGCCCAATTTCAGTCCGAATTTTTTGCTGAATTCGGACCTGAAACAGACCAGAAGACGCCCAGAACTCCTGTGTAAATTGCACCGGAGCCACTCTGGAGATGTGTGAACCGGCTCCATTGAGAGCTGGTCACAATGTCCTGACATGCGAATCGGATGCGGGAAATCCGCATCCAATTCACAATAGTGTGAACCCAGCCTCAAACAACCCCTTCGCCCCCACCTACTTTGCTGTAAGCTCTGTGGAGCAATTAATCCTTGAAGATCACAGTATAAGCACTGAAGTTCTAGAAGTTGTTCTCTTGGCAGCTCAGCTCTCCCTGCTTCCTCTCCCAGCAGTAATTGTGCAGCCTTGTAAACTCTAATGTTCGTACAAAGCAGGAGCTGTAGGAGGGAGGAGCTAAGTGATGGACGCTGCTTAGAGAGCAACTTGGAAAACTTGAGTGCCTCTGCTATGAATTTTTAGAATAAACTGCTCCACAGTGCCTGCAGGTGCAGAGGTCAGTAAAAACTTGTTGTAAAGCTCTTTTACTTCTCTTAAGTATATACAAATACTTGACTATCCATAACCTAGCCACTGATTCATTTTAAAACTTGATCTGTGTAACTATTCAAGAAGGAAGGCCTTACACGCTGTCCGAGGCGGGAAGTGAAATTGTGGAAGATGAGGTGCGGATAAGCTTCTGACATTGTGCCCAGGTCTGGAATATCATGCCTCATGACCACATTACACAGGGTGAAATATGCTGTGGGTCCGAATGGAAGGTGGCACACAATTAATCCATCTAAAAGACAATGAGATTATTTCTTATTAGTAATTTCAAGTTAATAAATGTTATATAAATAAAAGGCATAACTGTTCAGATTATGCTGTTGCCACACACTTAAAATAGCAAGGAAATAAAAACGAAAAGCAAATTAGGACCCTTTGTTATTATCGGCAATTAATAGTTGCATATATGGGCATGTCCCTCTATGTAGACTATTAATATCCTCAATATGAATTTACCCATATAAATAGACTACCCCTGTCTTTGCTTCTTTAATTTTACTTGGCTGTGGACTTTACACTATTTTGGTCCCTGTGCATTGCTCTGGCAGTGAAATGTAGCGTGATTGGTGAAGGTTTGTTTTATGTACACACTAATATTTCACTGCATTAAGACAATTTCCTGCAAAGCTTGCACACTGCAATATTATTTTTGTATTAATATGTTCCATGCTAAATGATTATTTTGTACCGAGAGAAGTGAGGATGTGAATGTAAGGGGTGGAGACTTATGGCCCTTTAAGAATCCCCCTAATGACTCTCCTCAGTATCCTGAGGAAGCCCACGTGACCGGAAGTGGGCAAAATGCATAGATGTAATCTAGCTATGTGACATCTGTAGCCCGGCATCTCCAGTCCTCTGTGGGCGGCTCTTTACCAGCCTTGCTGCCACACACCTATCTGGCTTCTCCCCTCTTGCAGACTGCATGCACTGTGGATGGTTCATACACACAGGAAGATAACGCTGTTTTAGCAGCTACTGTGGATCTGATTACACCCCCCCCACAGAGGAGAACGGCATATTCACTGGACTGGGTGAGATCATTCCATGGGACTTTGTCCCCATCTGTGTACTTGACTGAACACAGGGAGGAATATCACCTCAATAGGACTGGGTGAGACCACCCTATGGGACTGTGTCCTGATGTGTGCATTACCCTCATGAACTGTGCAGCAAGGTGTATCCTGTCTATACATCCACCAGTATCCATTGATCAACCCCCCTCTTATATTCCACTCATTTCCACCTGATGCATGCTCAGCTGCAATAGGGCTACCATCTCCAGACATTCTCCAGCTTACTCTCAAGTTACACTAGCGGTGTGAGCCCCACCGCTTATCAGCAGGACTACATATATGGGCTATTGAGCCCCCCTTTTCTACTGGCCATTGGCCAATTTTCATTTTGTTGGTCATCATATCCATACTTGGGTAAAACACAGTAATCTGGTCTGAATGGGGTGTGCATGGAGATATGACTGTGAGCCCGGGCATTTGTTTTTAGTTTCTTATGGCAACATTGTCTTAAGCTTTTAACTTGTGGTTTGATCTGTCCTTTTTCAATACATCCTTCCCTGTATTTTCAATAAAGTGTATAATTGTTCACTCAATAAGCTGCGGTGTGTTCCCTTTGGAGCATAAACCTTTGTTGTGTTTTGTTTGTTATTATCGGCAGCCTTAATATTTTAGCAGGAGATGCTCTACGGCAGAGCTTGACAATTGCTGGTCATCATGGCAACAAGAAAACCTCTCTGGTGAACGGGTCCAAGACAAAGGGCAGCTGCACCAGGCACAGTGTTTTCAGGTGGGGAGCGCTTTGTGGTGAGGTGTGCCCTATCCCTGACAAGCTTACCAGCAACTGCACTGCAATGATTCTTTTGCCCACAGCTAGCATGGCACCTTTCTTGCCAACCAAGAAAACTGGGGTCACTCAGACCAAAGCCCCACCAACCCCCCCCCCCCCCCATGGCAGAGCTGCTGCGTGCCTGAATTCTTCCTCTACTTTCTAAACAGCCATATAGTATCCGCTTTGAGGGAGGGAGCAGAGCGATGGGCTGAGTCAGATGGGTCAGTGTGATCCCTACATGTCATTGGCAATGAAATATCAACTTGTCTATAGCTAGCGTACTTTACAGCCTTAGAGAGATAGGGAAACTCCACTTCTTCCATTCCAGGGAGCAACATGTCTGCATGGCGAGTGCCTGTCTGTGGTGGCAATGGTGCAGATGTCCTCGTTGTTATGAGTGAGGCCACCTGCTCCGTGCACTTCACCTGACTACCGGACATGACTGCTGGAGACTGGTTAGCTCATATGTCTAGGCTTTACTGGGCTTCTTGGTACCCCGAAAACAGTTTCATTCAGGGGTCTAGGGGTGCCCTATCATTTTCTGTGTGTCACGGGGTAACACACACACAGAGAATGCACAGCCAGAATGTTCTGCAACTTCACTTTTTTGTAAATATTTTATTCTATCTTTTCATGTGACAACACTGAAGAAATTACACTTTGCTACAATGTAAAGTAGTGAGTGTACAGCTTGTATAACAGTGTAAATTTGCTGTCCCCTCAAAATAACTCAACACAGCCATTAATGTCTAAACCACTGGCAACAAAAGTGAGTACACCCCTAAGTGAAAATGTCCAAATTGGGCCCAATTAGCCATTTTCCCTCCCCAGTGTCATGTGACTCAGTGTTACAAGGTCTCAGGTGTGAATGGGGAGCAGGTGTGTTAAATTTGGTGTTATCGCTCTCACTGTCTCATACGGGTCACTGGAAGTTCAACATGACACCTCATGGCAAAGAACTCTCCGAGGATCTGAAAAAAAGAATTGTTGCTCTACATAAAGATGGCCTAGGCTATAAGAAGATTGCCAAGACCCTGAAACTGAGCTGCAGCACGGTGGCCAAGACCATACAGCAGTTTATCAGGACAGGTTCCATTCAGAACAGGCCTCGCCATGGTCAACCAAAGAAGTTGAGTGCACATGCTCAGCGTCATATCCAAAGGTTGTCTTTGGGAAATAGATGTATGAGTGCTGCCAGCATTGCTGTAGAGGTTGAAGGGGTGGGGGGTCAGCCTGTCAGTGCTCAGACCATACGTGCTGCCCAACCACTAACATGGAGAAAAATGGTAAACATATTTTTCCTTTGTTGCAACATTCACATGCGCTTCATAATTTCAGGAATTCATTGGGAAGGTGGCTTAGTTACAGTGTTTGAAAGCATGAAAACCTACACTGTATGGCATCTTTTAATTGCCAAGAGACTTAACAGGGGGCTAGATAACGTCATTTAGAGAAAGAAGGCCTGCAGTCAACAAACAGCTGTTGCATTAGCGTTTATCAGCAGTGTTTATGTCATTTCATTTTTTTAAACAATTATATCATATTATTATATATATTTAGTCTTGTTATCATCCCAAGACATAAAGACCTCATGCCCATTGAAGCTGTCAAAATGACCGGTTTTACAGGCGTCTGACTTTTTTCCTTTCTGCCAATAAACAACCCTCTATGTTGTTAAGTTTATGTGTCCATGCATACATAAGCGTGTACAGGCATTTAGAGGCAGAGGTGGTTAGGGGCAGAATCTGAATGCACCAAAATCTAGAGGTGCACTGAAAATGCAGGATGCATTTTGACCAAAGACCGAAAAACAGAGTTATTACCTGATAACTCACTTTTCAGGAATCTTCCAGGACGGCTTACAGAGAGAGAGGCTCCTCCCACCTATCACAGGAAACACATGATCCACATTATAAAAAGAGCTCATCACCAGCAGTACCTCAGTATTAAACAAATAACCGAAGGCTCAGATATGCATACAGTATTACTTTATTGGTAAACCATCATCTTTTAGTTACTGTTATACCCCCATAACCATACGTCAGACACGATGATCATTTAAGGGGGGGTTGTCGCCGTCCTGGAAGATTCCTGAAAAGTGAGTTATCAGGTAATAACTCTGTTTTTCCAAGTCATCTTCCAGGACGGCTTACAGAGAGGACAACATAGAAACTACCTTATTAGGGCGGGATCACTGCTTGGAGCACTTTTCTCCCGAAGGCCTGGTCTTGGCTCGAGAGTAGGTCCAACCTGTAGTGCTTCACAAAGGTTTGGAAGCTAGTCCAGGTAGCGGCTTTACAGATCTGGAGTGGTGATGCTCCGGCCCTTTCTGCCCATGAAGTAGCAACTGCTCTGGTAGAATGGGGTCTGATTGTTGTAGGCGGAATCAGAGAGGATGCTTGGTACGCCTCGCAGATCGCGGCCTTTAGCCATCTACTGATGGTATTTTTTGATGCCTTTTTACCCCTGTGGGGTCCAGAGAAGAGGACAAATAATCCCGGGGTAGATCTCCAGTCCTTAGTTCGTTCTATGTATGCGATCATACATCTTTTGACATCCACGCTATTAAATTCTTCTTCTTTAGCGTTGCTTGAATTAGCACAGAAAGATGGGATTATGATCTCCTCTGATCTATGAAAATTACTTGCCACTTTTGGAAGAAAGGCAGGATCCAGGGAGAGAACGATTTTGTCTTGTGAAATAATGCAGTATGGTTCTGCGACTGATAATGCATGCATTTCGCTGACCCTTCTAGCCGAAAGCAAAGCCACCAGGAGTGCTGTTTTTAGTGTTAGCAGTCTCATGGAGCAGGTTTCTAGAGGTTCGAAGGGTTCACTGCAAAACCTCTTTAGGACGATGGACAAGTCCCAAGATGGAAACTCAGTGGAACTGGGGATACGTTTTCGTCCTATTGATGTTAGGAATCTTTTGATTAAAGGTTCTTCGGCTATTCTGAAACTCAGAAAGTTTGAGAGTGCTGCCACCTGGACTTTCAGTGTACTGAGTGCAAGACCCATGTCCGCTCCCTCCTGCAAGAAGTCTAGAATTGCCGGAACCATTGGCCCTTCTATCTTTGTGTGGCTTATTCGCCAGTTACAGAACACTCTCCAGATCTTATTGTAGATTGCGTTAGTGCTGGGCTTTCTACTGGAAAGTATAGTGTCTATAACTTTTTCTGATAGACCCCTCCGAACTAGCAACTCCCTCTCAGGAGCCAGGCCGTCAGAGAAAGTTGGCCCACGCTGGGATGGTTTGCTGCTCCCTGAAATACCAGATCTGGTATGCAAGGTAGGGGCCATGGCTCTGCTATGCTGAGCCTTACTAATCCTGTAAACCAAGAACTTTTCGGCCAGTAGGGTGCTATCAGGATCACCCTTGCTGATGAGAAGCAAATCTTTTGATGATCCTGGGGATGAGGGCGAACGGTGGAAACTCGTATGTTAGTACTGTTCCCCAAGGCTGAGATAGCGCATCCAGCCCTAAACTGAGTGGGTCTCTTTCCAGTGAGAAAAACTTTTCCACCTTTCTGTTCTTTCTTGTGGCGAACAGATCTATCTGGGGATTCCCTCATGTTGCTGTGATCTGATTGAATACAATCTGGTTCAGACACCATTCTGTTTTGCATAACCTTTCTCTGCTTAAAAAGTCTGCTAAGGTGTTTTGATCTCCCTTCAGATGAACAGCCACTAAGGATGTTAGGTTTTTCTCTGCCCACAGTAAGATTTCTTCTGCGATGCTCATAAGCCCTGCTGCCCTTGTTCCACCCTGCTTGTTTAAGTAGCTTACGGTTGTGATATTATCCGAGAAGATTTTCACCTGCCTTCCCCCTATGGTTTGGTTGAATGACAACATTGCTTCCATCACTGCTCTGAGTTCCTTGGCGTTGGATGAGAGACTCCTCCGCCTGCTGTTCCAAATGCCTTGGGACATTTGTTTGTTCATATGGGCCCCCCAGCCCTTGGCGTATGCATCTGTCGTAATTATGACCGGATCTTGCTGTGACCATAGGCGCCCCCCTGTGAGGTTTTCCTTTCTCAGCCACCACTGGATTGAGGTCTTTACTTTCTGAGGGATTTCGAGTTAGGTCACCACCGACTCTTTCCTTTTGGAGTGTCCCCCCGCGGATACCAGTGTCGTTCTAGGCCAGTATTAATGCTGTCTACGTATGCGGTTCCCGACCCCCCGGGTATACTTGTTTGTTTACAGGGTTCCGTAAACCTTGTCGTCCGCCTCCTCAGAGAGTAGGTTGCGGTTCCTTGAGTCTCGTCACTACCTTCGTTACAACAGTAAGTTGGTTTGGTATCCCCCTTCCGTCCACTTTTAGAAGAGCCTATTATAGTGTTGGCATTCGATGAATTTGTTCGTCCCACCTTGTTCCCGTCGTCCCGAATACTCGTAGCGTCTTCT
>BLSH010448769.1:784566-817986 GCA_018402905.1 Glandirana rugosa | reverse complement strand
TAATTTGTTAGTTAAAGCGGAGTTCCCCCCTGTTAAAAGTCAGCAGCTACCAAAAGGGTAGCTGCTGACTTTTAACAATCGGCCACTCACCTGTCCCTCGTTCTAGCAATGCAGTCGTTCGAGGGCTTGCTCATCTACCCCTCCCCTTGGCGGCGCCGGCATCAAAAGTGTGAGCACCCGGCTTAGGCTTCAAAGCCGGGCACTCACTGAGCATGCACAAGTCGCGCTGCAGCTTGTAAATGGCTCGGCTTATCTTCTGGGACCTGTGACGTGTGCCAGAAGATCGCCGAGAGGGAGGGGGGAAGGTGAACTTCCTTCCGGCTCCTCTGCGCCAGAAGAGGAAGTGGACAGTGGACCCCATGAAAACAGGGTCCACGGTTCCCCCCAAAAAAATGACATGCCAATTATGGCATGTCAAGGATTCACCTCCTCTTAAAGTGGAAGTTCCACTTTTGGGTGGAACTGTGCTTTAAGCCCATCTTAATCTGCTAGCATAACTAGCACTCCCCTCCCCCCAGACTGACAATGCTGCTGCGCAGAGGTGTCTCTGTTGCTCCTCTATTCAATACAGAAAGTGTGTTACCGGCCAGATCACCAGGTGAGAACAGAGGGAAAAAGGTAACTAATGCAGCCTTCACATCTAATGATTGGTAAGCTGCATTATATTGCATGTTTAGTTTTGGGTTTAATACCAGTTTAAGCAGAAACCCCAATCATGTAGAGGCAAGTCTGTTGTGGAGTATTATGAAGTATAAAGCACTGGGCCAACCAAGGCAGAGTGCATTGTACAGATCAGCCTGGAGATGACACTGAGGATCATACATGGAGTGGGTACAGTACAGATCAGCCTGGTGATGACACTGAGGATCATACATGGGGTGGGTATAGTACAGATCAGCCTGGTGATGACACTGTGGATCATACATGGGGTGGGTATAGTACAGATGAGCCTGGTGATGACACTGAGGATCATACATGGGGTGGGTACAGTACAGATCAGCCTAGAGATGACACGGAGGATCATACATGGGGAGGGTACAGTACAGATCAGCCTAGAGATGACACGGAGGATCATACATGGGGAGGGTACAGTACAGATCAGCCTGGTGATGACACTGAGGATCATACACGGGGTGTGTACAGTACAGATCAGCCTAGAGATGACACTGAGGATCATACATGGGGAGGGCACAGTACAGATCAGCCTGGAGATGACACTGAGGACCATACTTGGGGTGGGTACAGTACAGATCAGCCTGGAGATGACACTGAGGACCATACTTGGGGTGGGTACAGTACAGATCAGCCTAGAGATGACACTGAGGATCATACATGGGGAGGGTACAGTACAGATCAGCCTGGAGATGACACTGAGGATCATACATGAAGTGGGTACAGTACAGATCAGCCTGGAGATGACACTGAGGATCATACATGGAGTGGGTACAGTACAGATCAGCCTGGAGATGACACTGAGGATCATACATGGGGTGAGTACAGTACAGATCAGCCTAGAGATGACACTGAGGATCATACATGGGGTGTGCACAGTACAGATCAGCCTGGAGATGACACTGAGGACCATACTTGGGGTGGGTACAGTACAGATCAGCCTGGAGATGACACTGAGGACCATACTTGGGGTGGGTATAGTACAGATGAGCCTGGTGATGACACTGAGGATCATACATGGGGTGGGTACAGTACAGATCAGCCTAGAGATGACACTGAGGACCATACTTGGGGTGGGTACAGTACAGATCAGCCTGGAGATGACACTGAGGACCATACTTGGGGTGGGTACAGTACAGATCAGCCTAGAAATGACACTAAGGATCATATATGGGGTGAGTACAGTACAGATTAGCCTAGAGATGACACTGAGGATCATATATGGGGTGGGTACAGTACAGATCAGCCTGGCGATGACACTGAGGATCATACATGGGGTGAGTACAGTACAGATCAGCCTAGAGATGACACTGAGGATCATACATGGGGTGTGCACAGTACAGATCAGCCTGGAGATGACACTGAGGACCATACTTGGGGTGGGTACAGTACAGATCAGCCTGGAGATGACACTGAGGACCATACTTGGGGTGGGTATAGTACAGATGAGCCTGGTGATGACACTGAGGATCATACATGGGGTGGGTACAGTACAGATCAGCCTAGAGATGACACTGAGGACCATACTTGGGGTGGGTACAGTACAGATCAGCCTGGAGATGACACTGAGGACCATACTTGGGGTGGGTACAGTACAGATCAGCCTAGAGATGACACTGAGGATCATACATGGGGAGGGTACAGTACAGATCAGCCTGGAGATGACACTGAGGATCATACATGAAGTGGGTACAGTACAGATCAGCCTGGAGATGACACTGAGGATCATACATGGAGTGGGTACAGTACAGATCAGCCTGGAGATGACACTGAGGATCATACATGGGGTGAGTACAGTACAGATCAGCCTAGAGATGACACTGAGGATCATACATGGGGTGTGCACAGTACAGATCAGCCTGGAGATGACACTGAGGACCATACTTGGGGTGGGTACAGTACAGATCAGCCTGGAGATGACACTGAGGACCATACTTGGGGTGGGTACAGTACAGATCAGCCTGGAGATGACACTGAGGATCATACATGGGGAGGGTACAGTACAGATCAGCCTAGAAATGACACTAAGGATCATATATGGGGTGAGTACAGTACAGATTAGCCTAGAGATGACACTGAGGATCATATATGGGGTGGGTACAGTACAGATCAGCCTAGAGATGACACTGAGGAGCATACATGGGGTGAGTACAGTACAGATCAGCCTAGAGATGACACTAAGGATCATATATGGGGTGAGTACAGTACAGATCAGCCTGGTGATGACACTGAGGAGCATACATGGGGTGGGTACAGTACAGATCAGCCTAGAGATGACACTAAGGATCATATATGGGGTGGGTACAGTACAGATCAGCCTAGAGATGACACTAAGGATCATACATGGGGTGAGTACAGTACAGATCAGCCTAGAGATGACACTGAGGAGCATACATGGGGTGAGTACAGTACAGATCAGCCTAGAGATGACACTGAGGAGCATACATGGGGTGGGTACAGTACAGATCAGCCTAGAAATGACACTAAGGATCATATATGGGGTGAGTACAGCACAGATCAGCCTAGAGATGACACTAAGGATCATATATGGGGTGGGTACAGTACAGATCAGCCTAGAGATGACACTGAGGAGCATACATGGGGTGAGTACAGTACAGATCAGCCTAGAGATGACACTGAGGAGCATACATGGGGTGGGTACAGTACAGACCAACCTAGAGATGACACTAAGGATCATATATGGGGTGGGTATAGTACAGATCAGCCTGGCGATGACACTGAGGATCATACATGGGGTGGGTACAGTAGAAATCAGCCTGGCGATGATACTGAGGATCATACATGGGGTGGGTACAGTACAGATCAGCCTGGAGATGATACTGTGGATCATACATGGGGTGGGTATAGTACAGATCAGCCTGGCGATGACACTGAGGATCATACATGGGGTGGGTACAGTAGAAATCAGCCTGGCGATGATATTGAGGATCATACATGGGGTGGGTACAGTAGAAATCAGCCTGGCGATGATACTGAGGATCATACATGGGGTGGGTACAGTAGAAATCAGCCTGGCGATGACACTGAGGATCATACATGGGGTGGGTACAGTACAGATCAGCCTGGTGATGACACTGAGGATCAAACATGGGGTGGGTACAGTAGAAATCAGCCTGGCGATGACACTGAGGATCATACATGGAGTGGGTACAGTACAGATCAGCCTGGCGATGACACTGAGGATCATACATGGAGTGGGTACAGTACAGATTAGCCTGGAGATTACACTGAAGATCACATATGGGGTGGGTACAGTACAGATCAGCCTACTGCCAGTGCCAGGACACAGAGCAATGAAGTCACATCGAGGAGATCTCTACACTCACCATGATAGCAGCCGAGACCACACGTGGAAGTGATCAGCACACTCTAGAGGCAGCCGCCCAACCAGAAGCGTCCTTTCTGTCGCCCTTACTAAACATGGCGGAGCCGCGGCAGGAAGTGACCCGACAGAGCAATTCAATTCCGGGTCAGGAAAGTCACATGAGACGTCCAGGTCATACGATAGAGCAGGAGGGTGAGTGATGTGTGACGGTGTATCGCTGGTCAGAGAGGCTCGGTGAGCCGTTCTTCATCTCCAGGGGCTGTCGGGAGGAAGGAAATGTCTGCTACTGACAATGGGGTTCAGCAATTCTGTCGCCACACCTGTTGTCTTATTTTGTTATGCTCATTTTAATTCCAGGCTGTTCATTTAATACTGTAGCCAAATGTTTCTTTAGTTTCAGATAAAGTGTGGAAAACTTTCTAGTCAGTATTTTATTTCTTTATGTGACCCCTTATGAGAGATTTTCCCCCCACTTCCTGTCCCTGGGAGGTGTATCTGTTACCTGGACAGAAAGGTACAAGCAGCAATAAAAATACTGGGCAGTTCTAACCCTTCCTCGCTCTTGTGTATGTGTCCCATTGGAGAACTTCCTTCCTGCCCTGAAAAGGAGAGAGGGGAAATCTCCCCATCATGGACACCCATGACAATAAAACCTGAACAGGGGCTCTAATCCTTTCCTGCTCCACCCAATACAAAATCTAAAGCTTTGGCTGGTGGTGGGCATAGATGCAGTATCTCACAAAAGTGAGTACACCCCTCCCATCTTTTCATGTGACAACACTGAAGAAATGACACTTTGCTACAATGTAAAGTAGTGAGTGCACAGCTTGTATAACAGTGTAAATTTGCTGTCCCCTCAACACACAGCCATTAATGTCCAAACCTCTGGCAAGAAAAGTGAGTACACCCCTAAGTGAAAATGTCCAAATTGGGCCCCATTAGCCATTTCCCCTCCCTGATGTCACGTGGTTCATTAGTGTTACAAGGTCTCAGGTGTGAATGGGAAGCAGATGTGTTAAATTTGGTGTTATCGCTCTCACTCTCTCATACTGGTCACTGGAAGTTTAACATGGCACCTCATGGTAAAGAACTCTCTGAGGATCTGAAAAAAGTATTGTTACTCTACATCAGGGATATGCAATTAATGTACCTCCAGCTATTGCAAAACTACAAGTCCCATCATGCCTCTGCCTCTGGGTGGCATGCTTGTGGCTGTCAGTCTTGCTATGCCTCATGAGACTTGTAGTTCTGCAACATCTGGAGGTCTGCTAATTGCATATCCCTGGCCTAGGCCATCTTTATGTAGAGCAGGGATATTCAATTAGCGGACCTCCAGATGTTGCAGAACTACAAGTCCCATGAGGCATAGCAAGACACAGCATTTATATAGCGCCGAAAGTTTGCGCAGTGCTTTACAACATTAGGGCAGATCGTACAATTACAATACAATTCACTTCAATACAGGAGGAATAAGAGGGCCCTGCTCGTTCGAGCTTACAATCTAGGATGATGGGACTTGTAGTTTTGCAACAGCTGGAGGTACGCTAATTGCATATCATTGGCCTAGGCCAGGGATATGCAATTAGCGGACCTCCAGATGTTGCAGAACTACAAATCCCATGAGGCAAAGCAAGACTCTGACAGCCACAAGCATGACACCCAGAGGCAGAGGCATGATGGGAATTGTAGTTTTGCAACAGCTGGAGGTCCGCTAATTGCATATCCCTGGCCTAGGCTATAAGAAGATTGCCAAGACCCTGAAACTCAGCTGCAGCACGGTGGCCAAGACCATACAGCAATTTAACAGGATAGGTTCCACTCAAAACAGACCTCGTCATGGTCGACCAAAGAGGTTGAGTGCACGTGCTCAGCGTTCTATCCAGAGGTTGTCTTTGGGAAATAGACATATGAGAGCTGCCAGCATTGCTGCAGAGGTTGAAGGGGTGGGGGATCAGCCTGTCAGTGCTCCGACCATACGCTGCACACTGCATCAGATTGCTTTGCATGGCTGTCGTCCCAGAAGGAAACCTCTTCTAAAGATGATGCAATAAAAAGCCTGCAAACAGTTTGCTGAAGACAAGCAGACTAAAGCCTCCTACGCACAGTTCGACGGTCGTACGACCGAATGGACCAAATCGTATGTTGGATAATGTAACTTGCATACTGACATGCACTACACGATCGTACGACCAAGCCGAACGTAGTGACGTATTATGAACGTATAAAGAGAAAGTTCAGGTGCATGTAATTTGTGTCTGGCCGTTCCTGACTTCTGAGCATGCGTGTTTTGCACAATACAACTTGTTGGACCAACTTCTCTGTACACACGATACAACAGTCGTAAGACCGCTTGTTGGTACTACCAACATTTTCTAGTTTGCTCATACAACTCCCGTTGTACGTCAGCTGTTCTAATCGCGCGTACTAACGGTCGGATTAGCATACAATGGTCGTTCGTACGACCTGTTGCATATGACCGTCGAACCGTGTGTATGAGGCTTTAGAACATGGATTACTGGAACCATGTCCTGTGGTCTGATGAGACCAAGATAAATGTATTTGGTTCAGATGGTGTCAAGCATGTGTGGCAGCAACCAGGTGAGGAGTAAGGATGGGCTTGGGCTTGTCCGGAACCGAATGTGCCCGAGCCCACCAGGAAGTGAACCCTGCACTGCAATAATCACAGGCAGTGAGAAATGTCTCACTGCCTGTGATTAGTGCAGTGCAGGGTTCACTTCCTGGTGGGCTTGGGTACGTTTGGTTCCGAACAAGCCCGCCGCCCATCCTTAGTGAGGAGTACAAAGACAAGTGTGTCTTGCCTACAGTCAAGCATGGTGGTGGGATTGTCATGGCCTGGGGCTGCATAAGTGCTGCAGGCACTGGGGAGCTACAGTTCATTGAGGGAACCATGAATGCCAACATGTACTGTGACATACTGAAGCAGAGCTTGATCCCCTCCCTTCAGAGACTGAGCCGCAGGGCAGTATTCCAACATAACGACCCCAAACACACCTCCAAGATGACCAATGCCTTGCTAAAGAAGCTGAGGGTAAAGGTGATGGACTGGCAAAGCATGTGTTTAGACCTAAACCCTATTGAGCATCTGTGGAGATCCTCAGATGGAAGGTGGAGGAGTGCAAGGTCTCTAACATCCACCAGCTCTGTGATGTTGTCACGGAGGAGTGGAAGAGGACTCCAGTGGCAACCTGTGAATTTCTGGTGAGCTCCATTCCCAAGAGGATTAAGGCAGGTTCTACAGTTTTTGTAGCTGC
Organism: Glandirana rugosa; assembly: GCA_018402905.1. NCBI lineage: Eukaryota > Metazoa > Chordata > Amphibia > Anura > Ranidae > Glandirana > Glandirana rugosa. Next base: position 810,696 of record BLSH010448769.1, on the reverse strand, counting down.
TGGCTTTTGCTTTTTAGGAGTTTGACTGGAGCTCCTCTTTAAGTATGCAGATCACTTGAGAAAAGTCAGAACTTCTTATCTACATATTTGTTTTGTTCATGGACTCAGAGTATTGACCTCAAGGGTCAGCACCCAGGCATGCTGCCATTTCAGAGGCAGGATAGGAAAGGTCGTCTGGGTGTTTTTGTAGACAGATGTATTTATGTATAAAGCAACTTGTACAAGCAAATTCGAAGTGTGTATGGCTAGCCTTAGATACTAGTAAAGGTACAGGAATTGCAATGTTATGTTTCACCTTATTTATGTGTTATCTTAAACACAGTAAAATCTGGATAGAACTGGATCTTCACCCTGTACTCTGCTTGTTACAGAAAGATAAGACTTGCCTTGTTAAATCCGGATTCCAAAACCCAGGACAAAATGGCACCAGCTACAAAAGAAACTCTTACTGAGGTGAATGAGAGGCTAGATCAGCTTCTTCTTCAACTAATGGATGACCTGGAGGCTCTGAAGGAGAAAAGAGAAAACCTCAACAGTTTGATAGAGAAGGTATGTATTCTGTATTATTTAAACCAGTAGATTTAGATGTCTGTAGCGCTAAACCAGTCAAGGCACACTTTGGAATTGTGCACTATCCTGGGGCACACCAGAGGTTGTGTCTGAGCAAGCATGCTTTTCCCCCCTCCTAGAAGAAACTCCCTGCTCACAAATTCCCCCTCCTAACACAAATTCTGTCTATCTCATCACTAAAGGAGTAGAGTCAGCAGCAGACAGGAAGAGAAAGCCGTGGGGAGGTGTGGGCTGTGCTCTCTCCCTCCTCCCTGTCTCTATACAGAAGTTAATACATAATTGCTCTCAGATTTGACTGTACAAGGTTTAATTACCCCACCCACAATTCTTGCTTCCTAGACAGGAACTGTGTGGGGAGAAGGTGTGGGGATGGTAATTAAACCCTGTGCATTAGGATGTGAGAGCGATCCGGTGTTCTCTCTCCTCTCTTTGCACAGGAGTTAACTCAGGCCACACCTCCTCCCGGTTCTCTCCTCCTCCCTTCTGCTGTCTGTACCATTGCTAGCAAAACAGAAAGCTGTGAAGGCTGTCTGACATGTTCTTAGCAACCAAAGGCATCGTTGGTTCACAGGACCTGTGTGGGTGGCCCGCAAAGCTTTCTGTTTGGTCAGCAATAGTACAGATAGCAGCAGGGAGGAGTAGAGAACCGGTAGGAGGTGCGGGGTGTTCTCTCTCTCTCTCCTCTCTGTGCACAGGAGTTAACACAGGATCGCACTACTACTGGGGTGTTGCCGTAAACTACTCTAATTTGTTCAAAGTATTGTCCACCAAACTGAGACCACTCATGATCCATGACAGGACCAAAATTATATCAGCTGCCTAGGAACCAGTCACATTTCAGATGCATAGAGTGCCTTATTCCTGTATCAAGCTCCCGTCAAATTGATCAGATAAATACAATTTAAAGAGTTCTCTATTATAGTTCCACTAGAGTAGAACTTTTTGGCACTTTTAATAACTGCCAGGGGAGACTGGGGTCTGTGACGTCTGAGCTCCTATCTGACATCATTAGTGTGTGATTGACCTATTAGGAGCTGGGTTAGTTAACCACCAGTCTGTCTAGTTCTAATGCTATCAACACGAGCCTTCCCCTTAAATTATATCTACAGCCATGTTACATATTTATATTAGTGTAGGTAAGAGTTAGATCTTCAGTTTTTATTGCTGTCTTTGTCCTCACTGGTGAGATTCATCATCGATTTTCTTCCTGGTGACCATTGTCACTGAGACAGTAAGCGAGTAGAAAATCTGGAATTTTGAGTTGAGGCAAATTCCTTAAATAGGTGTCAGCTGCCTGAGATATGATTTTCTTTTATTTTGAAGGAATATCGTCCCACTTCTTGTGTCTTAAGACAGGAAATAAGGGGAAATCACCCCCAATGGGACAAGACAGAAAAGAAGAAAAGGGATTTAAAACCGTTTTGACCTTGGGCTGGTTGGTAAAACACACCCATTTCGGCTTTGATTTCAGATAAGGGCTCACAACTCAAATCTCCTTATGAAAGACAATGAGCCTATGTGTTTAAAAACACAGAACTGCTTCCTGTGTAAAATTAGGAGGAGCTATGCAACAAAATACTTGCCTTTTATATATGGGGCACATATATATATTTTTTTTTTTCCCAGGGGTGGTTCTACCTCTCTCAGTCACGATATTCAATGGGAAATAAATTTGTATCTTCTCTGCAATATAAACAAGACATGGTTCCCTCCGTCTGTGTCAAGAGCAGGTGAGTTGTGAGCGACACGCTTAATTTTAATACAATGTATATCTCTCTGAAAACTTATCAGGTCCTTTTGTCATCCTGAGGCTACACACACGGCATTATGAAAAATAAGCTGTAAAGCTAGTACCAACGCCAGGAAAAAAGCTGCGTTAAAAACATGATTTTTTTAGCATTATGCATTGACGTCAATGCACGTTTAGCCGCGCTAGCTTTCAGCAGCGTTTTTTCTGCCTCTATTCAAAATCACTGGTTCCCTATGGCAGCCCATTGGTTTGAATAGGAGTCGCACCAGAAGTCGGATCATGATGATCTGAGCTGCGGTGCGACTTGTGTGCTGAGGATCCTGAAGGGGAACCCTCGCAAAAATGGAAAAAAAAAAACTTGCGTGGGATTCCCCCACCAATAAATACCAGACCCTTCGGATTTTAAGGGGAACTCCCATGACAAACGAACCCCCCCCCCCTCCTGGACCATACCAGGCCGCATGCCCTCAACATAAAGGGGGTGAGTGCTTTGGGGCAGGGGGTTTGCGGGAGTTCCCCTTCAAGATCCTCAGCACACAAGTCGCACCGCATTTTGGATCACCATTATCCGACTTCTGGTGCGACTTCTATTCAAATCAGTGGGCTCCCATAAGGAACCAATGATTTTGAATAGACAGAGAAATACCTGACAAGGCTTAACGCTGCGTATACAACATTAAGCCAAGTTTTTGAGCTTTTACCGGCGTCTGCGTTTTTACAGTTGTTGCGCTGGAGGCTCAGAACGCGCTGGTCCTGAGGGTTCTTTTGTAGCTTAAAAATGCCTATGCCACTTGCAGCTCAAAAAGTCTGTGTGTGTGTGTATGAGGCCATTGAATAATATGGAGAGGCGTTTTTTTTTTTCAGTTGTAAAAACGTTGTTCTTTATTGAAAAATTAAAGCATGTCATATAAACATAGAGAATTGAAGACGTCACTTTAACTGTCATAGCATGTTACAGATCTCAGCAAACATAATGATCACATGATAGACACATACAAGGTGAGAGTGCGCAAGTCAATCGACCGAGGACTAATGTGAAGTAAATCCTGCGGGGGATATCTAGAAGTTATAGGCAGTGAGCACCCCTCTCTACCCCGGGGCCACGTTAGGGTCATCCGGAGTATCTGCGGATTCCAACCATCTGTCCCAAATTTTGTGGTATTTGTGTGAACAATTTCTTTGCTTATAAAGCACCTGCTTATATGGTAGTGTTTGATTGACCGTGGCGATCCACTCACTGAGTTTAGGCGATTCAGGTCTGAGCCATTTCCTGGCTATCAACAGTCTGGCACTGTGAGTGGTTTCTTGTAGAAAGATGTGTTGGTATCTGTTTTCTTCCGGGTCTGGGAGTATGGCCAGGATACACTGCTTTGGGCACACCGTAAGTGGGGAGCCCATTTTATCATGCAGGAAGGTGATTACTTGTGTCCAGTATTCTTGTATGGCCGGACAAGACCAGATTAAATGAAAAAAAGAGCTATTTTGGTCTCCACATCTGGGACAGCGGGGATCGTACTGAGGTGTGTATTTTCTTATACGGGCCGGGGTCATGTATGTCCTGTGTAGGATATACAAATGTGTAAGCCTGTCTGAGAGTTTCGGGGACACCCTCCTGCACGCCTCCAGCGATGGAGAGGCGTTTTTAAGCTGTAATAAGGGTTCAAAAACGCAGCTGTAAAAACATCCGTGTGTATGAGGCCTGAACGTTGCTATCTGCAAAAATGATGTACGCTATAGAATGACCTTATAGCTTGGGGTCCATAGTTCTCCTTTAGCGTAGAACTGTAAGCAAAACTTTTTTCATTTTGGATAGATTAAGGGAGGGTTATAACCCCTGTCAGTTTATTTTTTTTGCCATCTGTGCCTGATTAGGAAGTTTTCCCTTCACTTCCTGACCTATAGTCAAAACAGGAAGTGAGGGGAAATTCATGCAAATTAAGGAAATTATTCGGGGACCTATTGGAAGATTTCTCCTCTATTACTTTTCTGGGGACAGCCCACAATTTGGGATTTTCTTTTACTTTCACTTGATAATGGTAAAAAAGACAAATAGAGAGGGTGCATCTCCGGGAGAACAGGCAGCAATAGAAACAGACCGTTATTCGAATCCCTTTCCACTCTGTAAACGTCCCCTTTAAAAATACACATACAGTAGCTGCTGTCTTTTAACAATAGGACACTTGCCTGTCCTGGAGTCCTCTGTCAGCACCGCCAACGATCTTCGGATCAGTTGGACGAGTGCTGCCGCTGCCATTGAGACTAAGGGAACACGGAAGTGTAGCCTTTAGGCTTCACAGCTGAGTCCCTACTGCTCATGCGCAAGCCGTCGCCGCTGCACTCTCTCATTGGCCCGGCAGCGGAGAGAGGAGGAGGGAGCCGGGCTGCTGCCGTCAATGGCCACCGGTCCGAGCTGCCGGATGTGGGGAAAAGGACACCTGTCACCCCCCCCCCGAAAGGTGCCAAATGTGACACCTGAGGGGGGTAGGAATCCGACCAGCAGAAGTTCCACTTTTGGGTGGAATATGTTACACCGGGAATTTGGGGTGTGACATGTTCAGCTACCAGTAAAAAAAAAAAAAAAAACACTAAAAGAAATCCCTATTATACACATGGAGTCATGGACCCCCACTTCATTTGCGGAGTGAAGTTCTACATTAAGAGTGTTATTGTAATGGATCAAAACCACAATCGGGTTCAGGTTGAATGTCTGCTGCTGCTCCTAATTAAAAAGTGTAGATACGTGCACGTAGAGAGAAAAGGAGTAATTACACTGACATCTGCTCAGTTCAATCACTTTCTTACCTCTGTTTATTGCAAGGCGTTGCTCAGCCTTTTATGCACAAAGAGAAAAAATATTGAAAAAACTTGGGACTTTAATGGTACCATAAAGAAACCACCATAACTACAAAATATGTAAAATGGTACAAATTTTATTGATTGGCATTAAAAAATATTCATAAAAACAATTTCAGAAATTCTTTTATCCCCTTGAGTTCCTGCATGATAGTGGGCCGGACTAGCTATTGTGTGCTACTAGTGGTAACTAATAACCTAGTACCCCACACTGGTCTCCATGTACAGTGCATATCATAGAAATGCTACAACCAGAGAGGATTGTTCAACAAAATTAGTTGTATACTATATTGTCCTTTGTGGGCAAAAAGATGGTATGATTACATAGCTGGTGCCCACAGTCATGCAGCGAAGCTCAATCTTTACATGTTTCGCGTTATAAACATCAACGCTTCCTCAGAAGATAGAGGGGTATAGATACAGGGTCTTCAAAAAAGTCTGTAATACAAATGATCACAGTTTAAATATTGTGCGATAACATTGACTCAGCTGTTACATACATTTCTGTAATAAAGACTCACTTAATTGACACTGCACAGGTAAGTTGCCACACTTCCACACATTCGTCGGCCCTTGTGTCCACCATCTAACTGTAGATGCGGAGACGTACTATCCATAAACCATATTCTATAATACAAATGCCGTACAATTATTTAATAGGAATACCATTGCAATATATATCTTCCCCGACAGGGGTCCGCCCAGATATTCCTATATAAAAAATAAAATAAAGACATTGCCTGATCTGATTTATATTGTACCTGAAAAGTATAGTTTTTAGATGTATACTCATATGGTTGAAGATATCCCATCTAGATTGAATGAGGGATTGCTGCTATAGGAATTCTATCGTTGGGACACACGGTGTACAGATCAATGAATTTACTAGTTCCACTGTAATATAAGTATAGTGCAAGGCTTAGTTACCTATCCGTTTTGGAGCAATTACCCACCACATGAAGGGGACCAAAAGAAAGCATAGTGGCAGAGAGAGGGAAGGCAGGAATCGAAACAACCATAACCCCCCATCCACATGTCCTATGCAGGCCCGAGTACTTACGGCATCTGAATGTTGTAGCCTAATTGCCTGTAATTCCTTCGAGCTTTTGTCCGACACGAGCGTGTACACCGCTCGACTGTCGGCGCCACCTCAAGTACGTCCCGACCGTGACGTCAAAGAGGTGGGTCCCGCCCACTCCCTAATGACGCCTGACGGCCCGGCAATCAACTCTACCACCCACACATGCGCCGCTAGGAAGCAGCGTAAGTTAGGGGGAGAGAACATCCCCGGAGCCCTCCAAGGGGTTCCCCCCGTGAGTTCCGGGGGCACTGCCCACGTCCAGCTCCAACCCATCCGTGAGGACGGTGAGGACTGATCATGGACGGCGCTTTCAGCCGCACATCTACTAGTCCTCTGGTCTACCTCCCTTGTCCAGTATCCAGAGACAGGGAGGAAAGAATGCAGAGGAACATTGCTATCTAGTGGAGGACCGAATATTAGGGTGGAACCGGGCTATACCCACACAGTGTCAATCTAAGATACCAATATTTTACAATGACATACATCCTAAAATTCAATTACCATACATAGCATATTTACAATACCCTTGCAATTGTGCTAACAGGTCACATAGGCAATTCTTACACTATAAGCTTAGTTATGGATTTAATATGGAGTTCATAGTAATGGTTTATACGAACATATCTCATTTAGGCCTGGGGGATGGATGGCATTTAAACGTTCTATCCATAGAGTTTCTCTCTGCAGTATTTTCTTGTACCAATTCCCCCCCCTTGGGTCCCGTGGGCCTGGCGACTCTCGATGTGTTTAAGCAATTCCAAGGTGTCCTTGATATAGGAGGGTAGACTGACGACGTGTTGCATAAGGAAAAAGTCCACAAATCTACTGGCATTCTCACACAGTGCCCCAATTCCCGAAATGATGGGTCTTCCAGGTGGGTCGAGCAAATCCTTATGCACTTTGGGAATTGCATAGAACGTTGCCTCCCGTGGGAATGGGACATTAAGATAATAATACGTTTCTTTATCTATTAAAGTTTTAGTATATGCGATCCCAATTAATTCTTTAAACTGGTTCACATATTGAAGGGGTTGTTCAGGACTTATAATGGCATACCATTCATTGTTTAGGAGTATCTGTTTACACATCCGTTCAATTGCAACACGTCATCAGTACTACTTTGCCTCCCTTATCTGAGGCCTTGATTACCACATCGGTCTTCTGTCTAAGGGACTGTAGGCCTTTTTTCTGAAGGGGTGTGAGATTTTGTCTAGTGGTCTGGTTAAAATGGGAGGTCTTAATTTCACTCATTACTGCAGTGAGAAAGGCCCAGATATATGGATTAGTGGATAGATCTGGGAACTGTTGGGATTTGTTTTATTAATTTCTTGGGTTTGGTCATTTCTTCCCCATCATGGGGTGTTGGGGTCAGATCTTGACTTGGTTCGTTTTCTTCCAGCAGGAAGATCAGGTCTCTCAGTACTCGAAAGTCCTGCATTGTAAGGTCCTTCCTGTTCTCAGTAAGCTCTTTATCCTGTTTTGCTCTTAATCTGTCAGGATCGTACATGTATCTGTAGGTCAAATTCCTACAAAATAAATATAGATCCTTAATTGTTTGATATTTATCTATAGTATTGGAAGGGCAAAAACTTAGGCCTAACTGAAGGACTTGTATTTCTTCTCTCAACAGTGAATATGGAGTGAGGTTAATAATACTTAATTCATCTGAGTGCTGTCCGGAGATAGGGTTGGCCCTTGATCTTGTTCCCCTGTGGGGGTTGTCCCTCGAGTGATGTGAGGGTCCATTGTTCCCTGCCTCCCTGCATTGGGGGGCTGGGTTCCTGGTAAAAAAAATCCCTTGTGTGTTGGGGGGAGTGTTAGTTTTACTAGTGGGGTTTTTTCGTTGTTGGGTTGTGTTGTTTGTGTGAGTTTTGAATATTTGTAGAGCCTGAGCTGCCAGTGGGCCTAGGTGTGTAGATCTACCTTGTGTGGGGGTGTTGGGTGTGCCAAAACAACCACCATTGGGACCACCACGTTGTGTGTTCAGAGGTTTAAATGTATTTGTTGTGTCAGGTTTACGTTTAGAGTTGTGCATATTGTCATACCCTTCACCATGATAATCGCGCTTACGTGCACCCTTGTGACTGTGTTCGTGCCTAGACGTAGAAGAACCATTGGGATTCTGTTGAATAGAAGAAGACATAGATGAGTCAGATTCTGTACCCTCATCCCCTGTGGTATAACCTTGTTGTTCCCTTGGTGGACCTCTACCTCTAGGCCACCTCCGTCCCGAGGACGTAGATGGCCAGTGGTAGGCAAATCCCTCAAGGAATGCTGTTTTATCTTTCATAAATTTGGATTGTTTTTTGACACAATGTCTTTATTCAATCTATTAAGGTAATCCTTAAGTTCTTGATATTTGCTCTCAAACTGTGGATGATCTTTAATTTTTTCATATATCACATTTGTTGTATTTAATTCACTATCTAGGATATCCATGTCCCTTTGATATTGGGAAACCAAGAGGGCCATGAGTTTCAGACTACATTTGGTTAGTGTTTCTTCCCATAGTTTCTTGAACTCAGCCGATATCCCAAGAAACGAGGGATAAACTTGGACTCTTAGGCCTAACGGGCAGACTTCCTCCTGTAAATATTGTTTGAAAAATTCTATGTGCCAGTAAAGATTGGATTTTTTCTTAAGAAGTCTTTTCAATTTGGCCATATATTGGGTGAGGTTTGCCTCCTTCTGTGTTGCTAAGTTAGGTTGTGCTTGAAATTCGGATATGAGGCCTGACCAGGCCGCCCCCACTAAATCCATTTCCCAGAATCAAATCAAATCACACTATTGAGATCTATTAAACACAAACAAGTAAATAGTTTTAAAAAGCTACTGTACCTTAAACATCATAAGGCCACTGTGGGAGTACTTTGGGTGCTACCACCCTGTTAATAATAAAGAGAAAACACTGGCTATAAGGTCCTAACTGGGTGGCTACCAGGGACCTCAGTTATAGTAAGGGTACCACATCCCTAATTATACATAGAGAAAAACTAAACTTTTTAGACCTCAAGATATCCGTGGATCAGGACCTGTGCCTAGCCACGGATCTATATCGAAAACAAACAGCAGGAAATACACTCATGCATGCCAGTAGTACTCGTCCACCTGCACTTATACGGAGCATTCCCTATGCACAATATATACGCCTGAAACGTAATTGCACACAAATAGAGGACTTTTATAAACAAGCAGCAAATTTACGATCAAGACTTTTACGCAGAGGATATAGTAAAACTCTTTTGCGTAAAGCATACAATAGAGCTTTAGAACAGGATCGACAATCTCTGCTTTATAAATCTAATGTGTGTTCACAACACACAACAGTCAAGTTTATTACCCAATTCTCAACACAACATCAGGAGTTGCGGGGAATCCTAGGGAAACACTGGCATATTTTACAACAGGATCCCCATGTCTCCAAATATGTCAAAGAGGTCCCGAGATGGTTTTCCGGAGGGCACCTTTGATTCGTAATTATCTCAAGGCTAGCCACTATGTAGCCTGTCAAAATAATAGACAGCAGATCCATGGTATCTACAAATGTGATATGTGTCCCTGGGTTAACCAGGGCACCAAATTCCGGCTACCCAATGGCGAAACCTTTTACCCCCGGTTTCACGTAGATTGTGTTTTCTCTTTTATGCACAAAGAACAATAGAGTATACGTCACTACTATGCAAATGTAGTCAGTCTTAAAGGCACGTCTTGATTGGCTGAAATGCAGGAACTTGCTTGATTGTCGATCTCTATTCACTCTTTACTTCCTCATACCTCCAGTCTCTCCTGGGGCGTAGTCACCAGGATGTAGACTCCATCTTAGTATTTTAATTTCACTCGATGGGAGGGGGTGCTACTAGCGGCCATTTTGAGCAAGGAAAGGTAAAAAAGGTAGCTGCACATGTATACATTACAATAATGGTCATTTTACCTAATTTTGCCACCCACTCATCCAGCTGAAATATTGATCCCACGGGTCTGTGACACCTGAGTTCTTTTTCAGTTCCACTGACAGGTCCTCTAATTTCTTAATGGCTAATGTAACTTTACCATTCAGGCCAGTGTTGTCAGAGATATAGGTACAACAAGTCCTTGTACCTTCTATCATTTTACAAACGTCCCCCTTCTCTGCTAGAACCATGTCCAGGGCCATTCTATTCTGAAATGTCATGTAGGATGTGGGGTCCAACCAGTCAGCAATCCCCTGTAGGGCATCCCTGGTATAATTCACAAATCTTTGCTGATTATAGTAGATGTAATTTATCCAGCCTACATTCTTGTTGAGAGTGATTATTGGTATTAGGGATTCAAAGCCTGCTTTTACCTGGTCTCTGGCTTTAAACTCATCAGGGACCTCCCTTGGGACTCCAATGGCATCTATATATACATGAGGGTCAAAGCTTTCAGAAAGGGTTTCCGTTTCCTCTTCCGGCTAGGCGCTGTGTCAGGGTGTGCGTTAGGGTTTTTTCCTGCTAAGATATGGAGAGGCATAATAGCTTTTGCAAGGGCACATTCACCAGTCCAGGTTCCCTCTAATTTTGTTCTACTTTTCAGGTCCCCACAGATCCAGTATATGTCACCAAAGGACTGGGTTTGCTTTTGTACCTGCTCCCCTGAGACAATACTATAAGTGGAACAGTAACCTTTGGTGGAATTACCCAGGAATCTTCCTCTGTCCTTATAATTGGCGTAGCAGGTGTAATTCCCTGGGTAAATAGTGATACCCTCACTAGGCTTTGGTGCTTTGGTAACCATGGGATACTCCTTTCTCCATTTTTCACATGTGGAATGATCGGTGGTTGTGTTAGTGTATGGACTAAGGAAACACTCTTCACTTTCCTCAGGAATTTGTAGAGGGACCATACCTAGGTGTTGCCTATTCTCCCAGCACATAGCCATGTACCTGTCTTTAAGAGGGTCATCCTTTTTAACAAGGATTTCCCATTCTTATCTGTTCTATTCAGTGCACTCCGTGGTTGGTACCCCCAGTCTACTCCTGTATTCCACCCCACCGACCCCCCAGTAGTCACAGTTCTGTCCCCAGTAACTATCTGTGACACATATATAGGTGGACACATACCACGAACTGCATCCAGGGGGTGTTATACAAATTACATTGCCAAGCAGCACCTGGGGGACAGGAGACTATGTTGCAGTAATCAAAGGTGAAAGTGGCCACGTGTGTTGGATGAGTTGTACCAAAATTGTATAATGCCCTCCTTTTTTATGATGGCCACTTGTTGAGCTCCCACCAACCCCACCAGAAAAAGGATATGCAAGATGGACATCATGGTGCAGGCAGTGTATTGTCCTCAGGGGTTGGGACTTTCTTGCAGTGGGAGGCGTGTATCTAGGTGCTTTTCCCTTCTAGCTTGACTCATGTAGCTGTGGTCAACAGCACCTGGAATGGCCCTTCGAATCGGGGATCAAGTGAATTTCTCCTCGTGAATTTCTTTACTAACACCCAGTCTCCTGGCTGAAGACTGTGGGTTCCTGAGTCTGTCTCTGGAATGGAGGAAAATACTCGAGAATGGATATTGGTTAATTCTCTAGACAAACGTGTGACATAGCTAGTTAGCACATCAGATTGTAACTGCAACTGCTGTGGGAAGTAACAGCCAAGTCTGGGGGCTGAACCAAACAAAATTTCATAAGGGGACAGGGCATGTTTCCCCCAAGGGGGTGTATCTGACACTGAACAGGGCTATGAACAAACTGTCTGGCCAACTCATGTTAGTCTCTTGGGCCATCTTTAACATCCTGTTTTTTAGAGTCCCATTCATCCTTTCTACCTTCCCGCTGCTTTCAGGGTGGTATTGGGTATGTAGAGCTAACTGAACCCCCAGTGTTGCCCAAATCTCTTTTGTAAGGGTTGCGGTGAAGGCTGGGCCCTGATCGCTCTCTATCACCTCTGGGACCCCAAATCTACATACTATCTCACCCAGTAGTTTCTTAGACGTGATCTTGGCTGTCATGTTTGTAACGGCATAGGCTTCCGGTTAGCCGGAGAACATGTCCACCACCACTAAGGCATATTCATATCAACCACTTTTCGGCATCTGTGTATGATCAATCTGTATCCTCTGGAACGGATAGAGGGGTTTCGCCAAATGCTTCTGCTGTATCTTTTCTGTCCTCCCCGAATTGCATTTTGCACATACTGCACACAAGGTGCAGTCATTTCTAGTTAAGGTAGTTATCCCTGGGTCCCAGTAATATTTACTGATCAATGAATTCATTAAGTTCTTAGAGAGATATGCAGGTCCGTGCGCCCATTGGACAACTGCTGGATACATATATTTTGGTAAACAAGTTTTCCCTTTCATCAAATACAGATCTCCATCATAGTCTGCTCCTTTTATCGATCCATTCCAACTGTTCTTCTGTGTAAGTAGCCCCTTGCATAGAGGTTAGGTATTGCCTTTCGGATGGCACATGCATTGCCAAAGGCATCTGTGCTGAGGATTCACTCTCTTCTCCGGCCACTTCAGCCATTTTTGTTGGTTCTTTGCTGCTTGTTCCCTCTGGCTTCTTAAGAATTCAGTTTGCCATGTGCTTTAACCTTCAAGACAGCCACTTGGTCAGGCAGGAGTAGTGCATCCACTAAATCCTTGATGACTGGGCCGTGTTTCACCGGTGTTCCAGCCGCTGTCAGAAACCCTCTGACCTTCCAAATGATATCGAAGTCATGCGCTACGCCGAGAGCGTACCTTGAGTCTGTGTAGATGTTGGCTCTTTTACCTTCTGCTATCTTACACGCCGTAGTAAGGGGTTGCAGTTCTGCTTCCTGAGCAGATACAGTCGGTGGTAATGCTCTTGCTTGTAGAATTTCAAATTTCAGAGGTCACAGCATAACCTGTGTGGTACTTGCCTCCTTCATCTGCATATCTGAAGCCATCCACAAAAAGTGTGTAGTCAGGGTTTTCCAGAGGAATTTCACTCACTGTAGGGAAATGTGTGGTTTCCATGCGCATCATTTCAAAACCGTTATGAGCATGTGTAGGGCTAGAATCAGGATCTTCTGTCCCCCCCCCCTCGGGAAATGGAAGGAGGATGGCTGGGTTCAACGTCCGACAGCGTTGCAAGATGATATTATCTGGTAACAGGAGAGAACACTGAAGCCTCAAGTGCCTGGCAGTGCACAGGCTTTTAGGCTGGACTTGGTTCAGTATAGCGGCAATGTCATGGGGCGCAAGTAGGATGAGGTGATGTCCCAGGACTAAATCTGAAGTCTTGTCCAACAGGGCCTGTGCGGCAAAGACGGCTCGCAAACAGGAGGGGCCTCCTCTGGCTACTGCGTCCAGACGGCAGGAATAATAGCCTATGGCGTGCAGGCGTTGTCATATGATTGAGCGAGTACTCCTGTAGCATCTCCTTAAAGCTCAGACACAAAAAGCTGGAAGGTCTTTTCATAGTCTGGGAGGCCCAGTGCCGGGGTTGATGAGATGGCGCCCTTAAGGGCCTCAGAGTTGGATATTGCTTTGAGAGACATCTGGAAGGGGTCTGATTTCAGAGCATAATCCAAAGGTTAAATCAGTAGGAAGGCTTCTGGAGTCCACGCTCTGCGGTAGGAAATTTAGTCCAAGGAAGGCACGTAGGGGCTTCTGGCCTTGTGGCAGTGTAATGTCAGAAATTGCTTTCACTCTGTCTTCAGTGAGGTGTCTTCAAGGCACAGTGGGGAGGAGACAGTGATGGTCCCATCTTCAGAGAAAATAATTGAGGCTTGGAGTCTGGACAGTACATCTGCGCCCAGGAGATTAAGAGGACAGGTGGATGCCCCCACAAACCAGGCTAGAAGATCTGGAAAGTTCCCAATTTGCAGAGGGCAGGTTAGTGGGCTGGTTCTAGGGGTCCTGTCCACCCCTACACAGGATATGTCTATGTCAGACAGATAGGAGTGGTCAGGCAGGTCTTCAGTCTTGAGTACGCTTCTGGCAGCACCTGTGTAGTTGGGTGACCTTCAATGGGCAGGGTCATCTTTTCCAGCGGGCCTTCTGGGTTCTCTGGGGAAACTGCCATGAAAGGGGATGGTAATGACACCGGCTTGCCCAATTCCTAGCGTAGGAGGTCCAGGTGCTCTTGGTCGGGTCTGGGGCATTGGTACTGTGGCTGCTGTTGCTGGGGGCATGGACCTTGGGTACTTGGGTTTGCACTCCATGGTGGAGGGAACCGTATAGGACATCTGGGCGCCTTGCACTGTCTCTTGAAGTGTCCTGGGTTCCCACAGTTGAAACAAGTTCTTCTTTGTGATTGGCCAGTAAGCATCTCCTGCTTTAATTTGGCATAGGCTGATCAAGTCTCTCCAGGCAGCTGAATAAGTTTCTTGTATCTGCACTATCCTGCGGTAGAAGGGCATCGGCTGTTTCTCTAGGTCAGGCAGACTTGTCACTACAGTCGCTGCTTGTGATGGGGTAAAAGTGACATCCATCACCGGTGCCCCTTCTGGTAACCGAGACTGGTGTTGAGACAGGGACTGACAAGGGGCACTGTTCTTTACGGTTGCCAGTATACACTCGAAGCTCCCTCAGAACTGTGTCCGGAGCCGGATTGGGGGTTAAATCAGCAGGTGGCCTTGCTGCCTGCTGTTGGTCTTCCCACTCGGACACTTCTCCTTCATTAGTATATCCAACCTCTGAAAGTGGCACTTCCGTATTGGGGAAGACGGGAGTGTGGTAGGAACCATCCTGGTTTAAAACAGGGAGAACTGGGTATAGGCTGTGGTTGGGCCTTCCAGGTGTATCAAGATGGCCGCCTGCAGGAAGTGCACTGGGCTGGGCAGGAAGTGAAGGTATGGGTGCATCAACATGGCCGTCTGCAGGAAGTGCACTGAGCTGGGCAGGAAGTGAAGGTATGGGTGCAGTAAGATGGCTGCCACAGGAAGTTGTCACAGTGGGTTGTGCTTGGGCTGAGGCGGGGAGAAGAAATTGGGCATTAGGTGGAGGGCAGGGTTGTCCCTCCCCTCCTTTTTTCCAAATTCCATCATAGGGCGGTGGCTCAGACACATTATCAATTTTGTGGTATACATACATAATACAATCGCCATCTTTCTTGATTTCCTCCATCCAACCCTCTTTATGCAATGCCTTAGCAGTTTTGTACCAAGCCTCCACTACATCCAGCAAGCCATTATCACACAGAATTCCTCTCTGTTTCTTTATCAGTGTACACCACTCCTCCGCCTGCAGTCTAGCAGCACGGTCTTTCAATTTACATACATTCGCTACTTGGAACAACTTTTTAACCGCTTCATTGCCTTCTCTCTGTTTCACAATCTCACATGCTAGCATACCCTTCTCTGGCTTGGTTATCTTTTAACCCATGTTCCCCTCCTCTCTGGGCCTCTTAACTCGTATCCAAGCCCCCTCACCCTATTCTGCTGTTCCTCCGCAGTCTCGGCTAACGGCTTCAGGGGGGAGTACGGGCAACTAATGAGTTGATATCCCTCCTCTGCTGCCTTCTGTTCTATCTCCTCGAGAGTCTGCCCAAACCCCCCTCTAACAGGATAATGTACGTTTAACCTCAGAACATACACATGGCAAACAGTAATCCACAAATACACTCAGAACAGGACATTACCCCTGTCTTCCCTTGCACTGCAAAACCTCAGCAACTGAGCTAACCCTCAGGGGTCTCAACCCCGAGTCACTGTACTTCCAGTCTGCTGAGTTGCGGTCTCAGCAGTTGGGTTACTCCTCAGAGGTCTCAACCCCGAGTCACCGTCCGTAGATGCTTGTTGCAAGGTTCCGTCTTCCCAGGGGCCAGCAGCTCACCTGAGTCGGGATACTCAATTGCAACTATACTTCCAGTCTGCTGAGTCGCCCTCAGCAGCTGGGCTAACCCTCAGGGGTCTCAACCTCGAGTCACCGTCCGTAGACGCACTTTCAATCTGCTGAGTTACAGTCTTCAGGACGACTGAATAAATAATACACAGTCAGTAGAGATCCAGTGGTAGGTTTGTTAAACAGCCCCAGGGGAGGAATAAAAATTTACCTGCCTCTAGACGACCTCTTGGAGCCAGCAAGACCGGTGGCCAGGCTGGACAGAAGCAAGTCGTACAGTGGTATGAGTTAATCTACCATTCTCTCAGTATGTTAAACCATACAGTCTGTAGGGAAAAGGGTGGTGGTTACCTCATCCCAAAGTATCTGATATGAAGAGAAAGAGTACTCCCTGGAACGGGACTTTAAATAGGTACACCAACCACACAAATAAAATCTGTGTATTAATTCATAGAAAAGCAAAATAACAAATTATAAGGACAATGTATCAAATACAATATAGAGCACATAAATCATTCAAAAAATATTATTTTCTATGAGCCATGGTATGTTGTAAAAAAAACAATCCCATCATGTACAAAGACAATTATAGTATACATTTTAAGATACAGAAATCAATAAAGAGAGACCTGATTAGCAAGCAAATTTTGAAATTATTCATCAGTAAATGGTATGTACATATAAAGGATGTATTAGAGGGCCCGAGTTTGTCTTGGCATCTTTAACCACCTCGCATCCGCGCCATAGCCGAATGACGGCTACATCGCGGCTCTAAAATGCCGGGAGGACGTCTATAGACGTCCTCCCATTTGGCTCGTGCTGGGCGCGCTCCCGCGGGCGCGAGTGGCGCACGCTGCGGGAGCGTGCCCGCGGGTCAGGTGGACCCGATGTCCGCCGGAGACCCGCGATCTCCTTACAGAGAGGAGGAACGGGGAACTGCCGAAGTAAACACAGCGGTTCCCCGTTCTGTGAGGGGGGGCATGCCAGATCTACTGATCCCTGTCACTGGGATCAGTTGGATCTGTCATGCCCCTGTCAACCCCGCCCCCCCCCCCCACAGTTAGAACACACCCAGGGAGCATAGTTAACCCCTTCACTGCCCCCTGCAGGTTAACCTCTTCACTGCCAATGACATTTATATAGTAATCAGTGGATATTTACATTTCTGATCGCTGTATAAATGTCATTGGTCCCAAAAAAGTGTCAAAAACGTCCGACATGTCGGCCCCGATATCGCAGTACCTATAAAAATCGCAGATCGCCGCCATTACCAGTAAAAAATAAATAACTAAAAATGCCATAAATCAATGTCCATAGTTTGTAGGCGCTATAACTTTTGCGCAACACAATCAATAAACGACGATTTGTGTTTTTTTTTTTTTTTTACCAAAAATATGTAGAAGAATATATATCGGCCAAAACTGATGAATAAATATGTTTTTTTATTTTTGCATATTTATTATAGCAAAAAGTAAAAAATATTTTTTTTTTCTAAATTGTCGCTCTTTTTTTTGTTTATAGCGGCGGTCAGAAATGACGCTAGTTTTCTTTTATAGTAAAATCTTTTCTGCACTCCCTGCTGCTCTGTTCAGGTATCAAGAAAACCATCCCTGTGTAAACCGTGAGTTGCTCTTGTTGGAGCTTACAAAGGCTGAGGACTCTTCCTGCTCCATGTGACAGTGCTGGGCAAATCTCATAGCTCCTGCACTGTCATAGGCCTCTCCATACAATATGCATCAAGTATTTTCTCTACTTTTGATGGCTGAATCCTGCCGCAAATAAGCAAAAATGTTAATATATGTTGCTGGGGAGGAATGTATTAATATGAACCTTTTGCTTTGCTTACATATAGTTAACATGGTTGGTAAGGTTGAATAAAGGTGTCAGTTCATCCATTCAGTGTGTGTGTGTGTGTGTGTGTGTGTGTGTGTGTGTGTGTGTGTGTGTGTGTGTGTGTGTGTGTGTGTGTGTGTGTGTGTGTGTGTGTGTGTATAATATTGCGCTTGCTAAGATGCCCATCTAAGAGTTTTTTTTAAATTGGCATGGGCAAAGCACAAGTTAGCTTGATTATTTCCATCTACTGTGTATGATGTGTCCCTTTTCATATACATCTTGTTATTTAGCATCTCAGAGGAGGGTGTGACAATGTTTCATTTTGAGGATGTTGAGTCAGAAATGGAGGAGCCTGAGGAAACTCAAGAGGTCGAGACAATCGGAGCAATGGATCAAGGTAATTTTAAGTATGTATACATATATATATTATGTATACTCTAGTGAAGTGTAAATATATGTTTTTGTCCTTATTTGGTATATGGTTAGGAAGAGTGGCAACATCTGCCAGGTTTTAAAGTAGTTGTAAAGCCTTAAAGCGTTTGTTAACCCCAAAAAAAATAAAATAAAGATCCTGTTCCCTTAAAGCATGTTATACAGCACAGTACTTGTGCTGTGTCATTTGGCCCCCTGTATTACCTGTAATACCTGACTGATCCTGCCTGGCTATGGCCTCCCCCTGTACGGAGACCACGATCTAGCAGGATTGCAGCGCCCTGACACCGGAGTCACAAGTGCGTGCCTCCGTCATCCGCAGCCTGCTCTCCTGTGTCTCCTCTGTCCTCACCCCCCCTCCCCTCGTGTGCTCGTATCAGCAAAAATTTGCCGCTCTGTAACTATATGATCGCGGCTCCCGGCGCTCAGCTGATTGTCGGCTCTCTCTCTCCCCCTCCTTCCTGGCTGACATCAGTGAGAGGGCTTGGCCCCGCCCACTGGATCTGTGAGCAGAGAGAGAAGAAAGCTGACAAGTCAGCTAAGTGCCGGGAACGGAGTTGATTTAGGTAAAATCCAGCAGATTTTTTTTACATTACACAGGCAGAGGGACACTTAATATTGTAGTACAGAGGGGATTACATCATTTATAAGAAGTGGGTTAACAACCACTTTAAGGTTTTTCACCTTAATGCATTCTCTGCATTAAGGTGAAAAGCATTCTGTGCTGCAGACCCCGCTTTTTCTTACCTGAGCCGATCCAGCAATGTGCACAAGCGCAGTCACTCTCCTCGTTGGACAGATTGATAGCAGCAGGAGCCATTGACTCCTGCTGCTGTCAATCAAAAGCTGTGACACGGGGGCGGAGCTGAGTCCCGCTGTCTGTGTCAATGGACTCGGTGTCATGGAAACAGACTTTCCGTGGGGGCATCCGATGAAGAGGAGGGGTCTGCAGCGTTGGTGGGGGACCCCAGAAGAAGTGGATTGGGGCTGCTCTGTGCTAAACCATTGCACAGAGCAGGAAAGTATGACGTTAAGTTTTTTTTTTTTTTACATAACAAACGTTTGCAACCACTTTAAAGTGGTTGTTAAGCCACTTGTATAAAATGCTCCCATTCCCTCTGTATTAGCACGATAAGTTCCCCTGTGCCTGTGTTATAATAATAATAATAATAATAATAATAAAAAAAAAAAAAAAATATATATATATAATATATATACAGCAGCTTCCTAGGATCAGTTGTCATTTTTCTCTCTCTGCTCAGCAAAGAGTTCCTGAGGTTGGGGCCGAGCACTGTTGCTGAGGTCAGCTGGAGAGGAGAGAGAGCCGTGTGTAAGAAGCTGGAGTGTTCTCTATACAGATAAGAATATTTATGATATAACACGGACACAAGCAAACTGCTTGTTCTAATACACAGGGGATAGGGGCATTAGAAGCTAATTATGAGAGCAGAGAAGAGACTGTACGTACTGACAGGGAGAGAGGGAGGGGGAGCTGAAGATAGGCAGAGGAGAATATGAGAGCTGCTAGTGACACAGACTGCACAGACCACGGGCTCTCAGGATCAGTTAACATGATAGGGGAGTCAGCATTCAGGGGGGAAGTCATGACCTGGTATTATCAAATAGGTATTTTAGGGAATACAGAGGGATCATTTAAAAAGCAAAAGCACAGTGCTGCTAATTGCACATTAAAGAGACAGGAGCAGCATTTTTTGGGTTAACGCTTTAAACGCTGCCTGTGTTTGCTCAGGAAGATTTGCACTGTTTGTCCTGAAGACCATTCTCGGTGACAGAAATCAACATTATAGGTTGTATTCACACCTATGCGAATTGGATGTGGGTTTCGCCGCATCCAATTTGCATGACAGGAGATTGTGACCAGCTCTCAATGGTGCCGGTTCACACAACTCCGTGGCGGCTCTGGAGTGGCTTGCACATGACTCCATTTCATGGCCGAATTCAGCCAATAATTCTGCTGTAATTAGTCCCTGAAATGGAGAACAGGGACGCACCAGACTCCCTGCTGTCAGCCGCATCCGGTGTGAATCCAGATTTTTTTTTTTTTTTTTTCTTTTTCTACATCAAAAAACGCATGAAAAGTAGAGGGCATTCCAGTTCCAGAAAAAAAAAACATGCTGCATTTTTCCTGCACTGGACTGTACTGGAATGTGGTAAAATGCACTGAAACACATCAAAAACACACTGGACCCCAGTACAGTGAAAAAGAAGAAAAAAAGCATCTGGAATGCATCTGGAAATGCATCAAAGACGCACTGGAATGTGTAAAAAACACGCATGCAGAAACCTATCTGGAACAGATCTGGAGTTGTTTTTGTGGTGTGAACCAGCCATAACAGGGAATTTCCACTCACTTCCTCTGAGACAGTAAATGAAAGCTCCCCCCAGCAGAGCCACAAACAGCAGTAAAAACCTTACAATGGATCTAACCCTTTCCCTGTTAAATGCTTAAACATTTTGAAGCTGTACTGCAGAAGATTTGTGTGATTAGGCTTTGATGGAAGCAGAGTTTGCCAAACTTATGCCATACAAATGTTGCATGGTAGTGACATGCTGAAAAGGTTTAGTTACACTGGCCCTGAAATAGTATGTGGAACACTTGTTCCTGACTCAGAGGAAAAACTACTTGGAGCAAATTCACATAGTTGTTTTACTGCATTTTAAACTCGGAGACACATCCTGTCAACTGGTCTTTCTGATTTTCACCCTGGCATTAATCTTTTATAGCTGCTTAGCATGCTCTCTAAATCCAACCCCCTTTACCTTTTTTCTCTGAGCCTGTGACTATGCATCCATCGTGTATATTATGTGCAGCAGTACCCTGTCTAAACACAACGGAGTCCTGTGTACTGAAGCATAGGCGCTGCGTTGCACAGAACTCGGTGACTGAAAATTGCATCACACACAAACCCAGTAAAAATGGGTTATAAGAGAACTTGCTAACTTTAGCAGAGTTGATGTATTTCCTGGATAGTGTTGGTATTAAAATGTATTAAACTTTTTGTAAACCAGAAAAAAATAAAAATACTATTAACTTTTATTCCTTTCCAGTGCTGAGGCACCGAGGCCACAAGTCAACCACAGAGACTCCTAAACACCCAAAGAGTGAAGGAAATGAGAAACAGAGGCCACTACCTAGTAATGACCCATTGCGCTGGTTTGGCGTTCTCGTTCCTCAGAGCTTACGCCAAGCACAAAATACTTTCCGCCAGGGTGAGTATATTTACAGCATACCTCCAGCCAGACTTAAAGCTGAACTCCAGGTACGCTGCTAATACACATAGCTAAAATTCATATCTGTGAACGGTTTTACATGGCAAAGAATTTTTAGTTCCATTCAGGCAATCTTGTAATTCATGTACCCCTAACAACACAGCCAGGTTGGTATTCTTTTTTTTCTTACTCAGTTAAAGCAGCACAGCTTAGTAAAGGACCCACTCTGACCCTTTAATGGATATTGAAGAAGCATCAGCTTACTGACAAGGTTATCCATCTTCTCTCTTCCTATCAGAAAGCTTCTGTTTTTGACGGACAGCTTTATACAGTGCAGTAAAGTCTGACTATCTTAAAGTGCCCTTTTCCTTTACAAGTCTGGCAAGGCATTTCATATAGGGCTCTTTTACACGAGCGACTGACTCCGCTTTGTTCAAAGGGGGATCGATCCACTGATCCCCGATGAGCAGGTGGATGACAGGTCTGTCTCTGCTCACTGTACAGAGACGGACCTGTCAGTCTCGCTCTCCTCTATCGGGAGGTCGAATGAAAATGGACAGCCTATCCATTTTCTTCCGATCCTATCTGCCAGACGGATAGAAAATAGGGTCACCGTCCTTATGGATTTATTGGATCGGATATAGGCGCGTGGCAGCGGACATGTTAGCGCTGACATCCGCCACACCATAGAGGTGAATGGAGTGTCCGATCAGGTCCGCCTGAAATACTTGACAGGCGGACCTGAATGGAAAGCCCATGTGAAAGGGGCCATAGAGTTTTTAATGCTGTGGCGCTAGTGGCTATTTATCAGAGTGTGCAGTCCGTATCCTTTACTAAAGTGACAAGAGAATAAACCACCCACATGGTCTAATGGGTTCAGTTAATCGCTTAACCAAAACCAAGTGCAAAAGGTGTTTTGAATAGAGTAGATATTGGTTTAAAACCCTGGTTTGTACAGTAGGAAGCAATTAAAGCTATCAGTTTTTTTTTTTCTTGTCTGTGTATAATTGGGGAGATGTCTTTTCATTCGCTGTCCTGGAGACACAGAAACAGGAAGTGAGAGGAATTCTTTCCCGATGAGGGGAGATCTCCCCTTACCTGTCAACTGGATCAACAGCCTCCATTAAAACTACTCCCTTCAATTCCTATGACGACGGCTTTATATTTTGGTTTACCCATCACGTTCTCTCTTTGTGAAAACACAGTAGTCGGGAGAATAAAGAGATTGTGTGAATCTTCCCAGTGGGGACATAAGGAGAAATAGAAACTCAACAAGGGTAATCAATTTCCAGTTTATCCAAGAATAACTAAAGTGTTTGATAGGAGATCCACATTAATCATTGCTGGGTTATATAACAGGGCGTGAACGTTTCATGGTTATGTGGTAAAAAGGTTATTAAACCGTTAACACCCATTGATGAGATCACCATACACTGATCACACGTAACGTATGTATGAAAATGGCTCTTTCCAAATCGTCTTTCAGGACAGCACCCGAGAGATCATGGCTCCTCCTCCCACAGGAAACACCTCACCATTCACAAATTAAAAGGAGGCCTTCATCCACTATCCTTCAGTTTTTTGTGTTTCCTCCAGCCAGGAGGAACACCTCTGGTGAGGAGCCATGTTCTCTTGGGTTCTGCCTGGGAGACTGGGGCTCTCACCTCCGTTCACGCTGCCTGGGAGATGTGACCCTCCCACCTGCTCCGAGTCAGGCTTGTCCGTGGGCTCCCTCTCCCCCTTCCGTGCTCGGGGAGAGCCTGTACCGGCGGGAAGGCAGCCCCTATGTTGGCAGCAGCGGCTGGCTGCGATCCGTCGGTGGCAAGGGTTGAGTGCGGCGATCGCGGCACCGCCATATTGTTGGTGGTAGTCGCTCCTGTGTAATACACAGGAAGGGGCAGTCACTTCCAGGTCGGGCGCGCAGCGTCATTTCTGGCGCCAAGCGCAGGGGGAGAGGGCAGGGTCACCTGGTGCCTTTTTAAACTTCCGGTTCCGGTCGGCGCGGCAGCGTTTTTGAATCTGGAACCTGATACAGCACGCGACTGTAGTGCACTCTGCAATGGAGGACAGAGGAGCATCTGCTGAGGGGGCAAGCCAAGGCACCAGCAAGGCCAAGGTAAGGGTCTGGGACCTGTTTACAAGGCCATTCTCCTATGGGTCTTTTTTAAGAAGATGTCCAGTCTGCAAAGACAAATTGAGTGACTCTTGGACAAAAACTCTTTGCGAAGATTGTACTGCTAATATCGTCAAAGAGGAGTCTCCATCCTTATGTGGCGACCTAGTGTCAACAATTAGGGATGAGCTTAGGGCCACCTTCCAAAGCTTTAGGTCCAGCCTAGCGGAAGGACCAGGTCCCTCAAGAGAAGGCACAACCAAGCAGCTGCTTGTGGGCTCCCAGAAGGACTCTGCGGTACCCCTGGAACAGGGAGGAGATTCAGCTTCTCAGGAAGCAGGGTCGCTGGACCAGGAGGATTCAGATTCAGAGGAGGAAAGTGAATCTGATGCGACTACTAAATATAAATTGTCGCTGGAAGAAGTGGGGGGACTCCTAAAAGTGATCCATTCTACTCTGGGAATAGAGGAAGAAAAGAAAGAGCTCACTTTACATGACCGCATGTATGCGGGGTTAGGGGACTCTAAAGGCCGCACCTTTCCAGTACATTCGGTTATTTCAGAGCTGATTAAAAAAGAATGGCTGGAGCCGGAGAAGAAACCTTTTTTTCTCCCGGTCACATAGGCGGAGATTTCCTTTTGAGGATGGTCCGGAGGCTGTTTGGAACAAAGTCCCAAAACTGGACTCTGCGTTTTCACAGGTGTCAAAATCAACTGACTTAGCCTTCGAAGACATGGGCTCTCTAAAAGATTCCATGGACAAGAGGATGGACTTGCTTCTTAAAAGAGCATGGCAGTCAGTTATGAATAATTTGAAGCCAGAAATGGCAACGACATGTGTGGCTAGAAACCTGGAGCACAGGCTCAATAGGTTGAAGACGCATATTTTGGCAGATTCCTCAAAACAAGAAATTCTGGACTCCTTCTCAACTCTGTCAGCAGCGGTGTCCTATATCGCAGATGCCTCGGCAGAATCAATTCGTATGTCTGCCAGGTCAGCGGCTCTTACAAATTCAGCCAGAAGGGCCTTGTGGCTGAAGACTTGGCCGGGGGACGCAGCTTCTAAGAATAGGCTGTGCAGTATCCCTTTCGCAGGAGATCTGTTGTTTGGCACTGAGTTAGACTCCATTCTTGACCGCACGGCTGACAAGATTAAAGCTTTCCCAGTTAAAAAGAAGAAAGTCCAGATAAGAAAGCGTTTTTTTCGGCCCCAGAAAGGGCAGCAGGAAAATAGAACGCAGGGGAAAGGCAAGCCATGGGCTTCTCAGAGGCCAAAAGGTAGGAGTGGAGTGCTCTTCAATCCTCCTAAGGGCCCCCAGAAGTCGCAATGACTCCGCCCTCCCGGTGGGAGGAAGACTGCAGGAGTTTCTTCCGAACTGGAGGGCAATAACATCCAATCAGTTCATCCTGAATCTGCTCTCCTCTGGATATGCAATCGAATTTTCGGAGAAACCTCCAGAAAGATTCCTAGTAACAAACTCCCCAAAGGATCCGGCCAGGGCTCTTGCCATGAAGTCCCTAGTTCAGGAACTGAGATCTCAGAGTCATTATTCCGGTCCCAAAAGAAGAGGTCGGTCTGGGGTTTTATTCTCATATATTCCTGGTCCAGAAGCCTTCAGAAAAATTTCGGCTGATACTAAACCTAAAAGGGTTAAACCAATCAGTCGAGTACAGAACATTTCGGATGGATTCCATCTTCTCCGTAAAGAACCTTCTTTACCAGGGATGTTACATGGCATCTATCGAAGAAAATGAAAAAGGATTAGGCGCTGATCATATATTGTGAATTGTGGACACACAGGGGACTGAGTGACTTGCTGCAGGTACCTTGCAGCTTAGGTTCAGCTCCGGGGTGGGAGTACAAAAAATAAAAGGAAATTTGAACCCAAGGGCGCTTGTGTGCAGTGTTACCCACTGTCAGTTTTTAGTTCAATCTGATTTTATTGAAAGGAAAGAGCATTGTACAGAGTATATCGCATTCCACAAGTGAACATAAGAGAACGTTAAATCGACATACGGTACAGAAGATCTCTATGGTTATCTGACAAATAACAGAGGACTATGGTAGATGAATACGACATAACTATGAGTCATATATGACCCAAATCTACTGGAAATTCCGGATCGGAGATTGTGTGCACCGCTTTCAGCAGTTTGAGCGATGCTCACTTCCTTATAATACAGCATAAGTAGATGGTATCAGGAGACAATAAACAGTCTATTGGTATCTCTAGAAGACATGGCATACAGCTAAATTGCAAGAGAATACAAGTGAACACCTTACGCTATATGAGACATGTTACGAGAAAGGAAAGTTATTTTAGTCTAACTTGATTTTTGACTGTCACCCATTGTGACGTGTGTTCGCGGGAACCCAAGTTTAAAGGAAAATAAAAAACATGAGGGTGGGGCCTCGACTTGGATTCGACGTTCCATGGACGTCGTTCAGTGAGTCAGGGGACACACAGGTGTTAAGTGTTATATACTAG
>BLSH010448769.1:766788-777508 GCA_018402905.1 Glandirana rugosa | reverse complement strand
TCCCAGTTCAAGCTATGAAAGGCCTTATGGAGATCTAATGAAAGAAGCAAAAGTTCCTGATAAAGGGGAGCATCCCAGTTCTGCTGAAATTATGGATTGATGAATCTGATCCAAAGTTTGGCGCCCAGTAATAAATCCTGATTGGTCCTTATGGATATACTGTACAAAAAAGGTATTAAGATGCAGGGCTAAAAGTTTTGTGAGATGAACTGAAGTTTTATGCTATAGATTTGCTTGGAGTTTTCCTTAGAAGGGGCAGATCCACCTAAAACTGATATTGAAATAATACTGTTTTATCACCCACAACCTCTTGTATCTCTTTGGAATAGTGACTGTAAGATTTCTTCTACTAGAGATCCAATTCTTTTAGTTACTGTGGCTATTCTTATTAAGGGCCCATTCACACTGATACATTTTATTTATGCTATTTTAAGCTTTAAAAAGTGGAAGAAAAGTGCATTAACAATGTATCTCTTTAAATCCTATGGAACACTGTGGGCATGGTGTGTTTTCAGAAGTCCTGTGTGCTTAAAAAGCAAAAATGCACCTCCCCATTG
Organism: Glandirana rugosa; assembly: GCA_018402905.1. Lineage (NCBI taxonomy): Eukaryota > Metazoa > Chordata > Amphibia > Anura > Ranidae > Glandirana > Glandirana rugosa. The sequence continues at coordinate 776,951 of BLSH010448769.1, read as the reverse complement.
AAATTAATAAAAAAATACTTAAAAAAACGCAACCGTGATGCATTTTTTGAGTCGCATGTAAATGTTTCACAGGTGCATGCCGAGAGTCAGGCAACCAGAAAATATCCAAAACACATATGCAGTTTTACCACGTTTTTTCAACAGAGCAGTGTGGAAGGGCCGTAAAGGTTTCTTGTTGTCTTTGCTGGATTCTATATCAGTGGTTTCTAAACTGCGGTGCAGGGGCCAAAAGCGGCCCTAGGACTTTTCCTCCCACTAATACAAGATCTATTTCTCTCACTGACACCAACAAATGGAGCAGAATTCCTGCAATTGACACCAACGATGGGGCATTATTCCTCCTACTGACACCAACGATGGGGCCCTATTCTTCTCCCAAAACCATAGATGCACTGTTTACTCGCCACGACAATTTCTACTCACACTGACCAAAGTCTGGCCCCCCTAACGTCTGAAGGACAGTAAATTGGCCCTTTGTTTAGAAAGTTTGGAGACCCTTGTTCTACATAATGCTGAATCTACAGCATGAGCGAGACTATAGCCAAAAAATGGGCAGAGCTGGGAACTCAGATTTAGACTCGGGTGCTCTGACATGCATTTTTTTTCCACATTCAAAAGATGCTTTTTATAGAGGTGATTAAAAGGAGGGACAAGGAGGTTACAGCAAAAAAGGGAGGGGAATATAGGGAAAAATTCATACAAAATTGAAGGGGATCATAACAGCAAAGTATTACAAGTGTGTTGACGTGCATTTTAGATGCTTTGAACTTTTTCAACTGCCTTGAATGGCAAACTGCAGGTAAAGGCACCAAAACTGGAACATGCTGCAGATTAGTAAATTATGTGAACAACCTTTTTAAACCAATATGATATCACGTTTATGCCTTTTTTTTTTTCGTGCAGCCTATCTTGTGTGAACAGGCCCTGAATGGTATAACAATCTGAAGGTTAAGGATAGCCATAGATCTGGAACAGAAAATATTCAGGCTGGAGCATAAACATGGGTTCTGGGTTATCTTGAATGAAACATGCACCATACGTGTATCTTTTTTTTCCCCAAATATACAGTATGTCATCCAGGGGTGTCTGGTGTTACCAACCATTTTTTGACCGATGTGAGTATTGTTTCTCTTTAATTATTTTCACAAGACATCTCCAGGACAATTCATCTTAAAATATGACACAATTCTGTGATGCAACTTCTAGTCAAGAAGCATTTCTCTTCACTAAGGAAGTAATGCTCAGAAGCTGACCACAGAGAGCCGAGGTAACAAGCCGGGAAGTGATGTCGTTTATCATATTGAACCATGACAGCTACCTATGACAGGAAGCCACAGCCACAGGGAGGAAACAAGAGAACAGATTCCGAAGAGCCGAGGGGGCACACAGCATTCAAGATGAATCTCGATTTATGGAGCCAATGCTCGCTGTGAAGACCAGGGGCAACTATTTTTGATGGCACCTGCAGTGAAAATTATGGACGGAGGTGAAAAGCCCCATGAATTCCTTGAGGAGGATGGCGAAGTTTGGTATGACAGATTTTGGGGATAATTGAGCATGGATTTAGCATGACCTACTTTAAATTAAAGGAAATTCTGTGTAAAAGGTCTCTGCTGGATGCTGATGTTTTGACTCCTGATCCATGTTTAGTTTCAGTTAAATGCTATGACTTATACTAAATCTAAATTTTGCTCTTTTGGAATTAATGTGCAAGCCAGCAGTCAGAATGGCAGCTTCCATCAAAGCCTTCTCACATATTTATTTTGCGTTAGGGGCGATTTCCTTTTAAAAGGTCAGTAAAACAAAAATGTAATGACTTTATGGAAATACTAATAACACTGTTTGAGTTCTACTCTTGCACAGATAATGAGGTATTTGTTATTTACTGTAACTTCACAGTACAGCCTATCATTTTATGTAAGTTGCCATTTTTGGCTAGACGGGGTTTAAAAGGGACAGTTGGCACTGTTCTGTGATTACTGATATAGATGGAAATACGGCACGGGTAAAATGCAAAAATCCAATTTATTGAGTTTTAATTTTAAAGTTTCTATTTATAGACTGCAAACAAAAACGGACATATCGACTTTTCAGGGCCTCCATGGACCCTTTTCCCTAGTTGACAGACAATGATGCCTGTCCCCTTGGGAAAGGGGTCCATTGATGTCTGTCTCTTTGAGAAAGGGGACCCATGATGTGTGCTAGTTTTCCATATGATTGAGCTACAATATGTCTCCTAAGGGGCGAGAGAGGTGCAGTGCTAGGTGGATTGGACTGATTTGGTTATGTGATCAATGGACAGGAAGTCAGCTGTCCGTTTAACAATTTGACAATCACTTCCCAAAACATTATCTTTACTGTTTCTTAGATCTAATAAACCTCTAGGTACTCTCACATATTATCGATGAATGTTTTTTACTGGTATTCTGTTTAGTATAATTTTAGTTGTTCAGTGTTAATGATCACCAAAACCAAAAACCCAGTGTCACTAATAAAAATTTGGATAAGTTTGTATTATTGTTGCTATATATTTGTCTGAGAGAGACTAGTGTAATAGCGGCCAGCTTGTGCTGCAGTCAACTTGTGCTTTGTGAATGGCAGTGTTATTTTCCAGCTGCCGTCATTCAAAACACCAGCTGCTAGCTACTGCTGTAATATATAGTTACATAGTTAGTCTGGTTTAAAAAAGACACAAATCCATCTAGTTCAGTGGTCTACAAACTGTGACCCGGGGGCTGGATGCGGCCCTTTGCTTGCCTTTATCCAGCCCTTGAGGCATTCATTCTTACACTAACAATGGGGCAGTATTCCTCCCACTGACACCAACAGTATGGAACTATTCTTTCCACTGACACCAACAGTGGGACACTATTCCTTCCACCAACAGTGGGGCACTATTCCTTCTGCCAACACCAACGATGGAGCATTATTCCTCCCACTGATACTAACCATTTCTCCCCCTAATACCAAAAATGGGGCATTGTTTACACCCACTGGGCACACTCTGGCCCCCCTGTAGCCTGAAGGACAGTAAACTGGTCCTTTGTTTAGAAAGTTTGGAGTCCCCTGCCCTAGACTGGTTATTTAGCCAGAAGAATGACTGTTGCTGTGTGCCTAGCTGCTATTGCACTACAGCAGTGGTTCTCAACTCCGGTCCTCGGGATCCACCAACAGGCCAGCTTTTAAGTATTACCTTGGGGAGATGCAGACTAGAACACTGCAATCACTGAGCAGCAAATTATATCACCTGTGATGTATTTCAGTTATCCTGCAAACCTGGCCTGTTGGGGGGGTCCCGAGGACCGGAGTTGAGAACCACTGCACTACAGTAACATGCAGGCTGAGAGGGCAAGAATAACAACTCCCACCAGTGCCTTCCCACAAAGATTTTTTTTTGTTTAAGTCCTTTTTAAAAGCAAGCCTCTCACTTGGATGATTGTGTTTAAGTGAGAAAAGGACCTACAAGTACAAACTTCAAGATGCTTATATGTACTGTTAGTTCTGAAGTGCTCCATGGGGTCCCTGCACAGACTGTCAGATTGGAAAGCCTATATGTTCATCAGGCATCGCAGAGTGCTGTGTAAATTTGAACGTCACATGCATTTATTGGCCTGGGCTAGGCACTTATGCCAATAGCTTTCTGCCAGGGGAGCAATAGCAACTCAGTCTGGCTGTTGGCCAAAATAAACTCAGCTTCTGGATGTGCTTTGCATCCAATATCTGAAGGGACTCTTTCTAACTGAGCCTGTACCCATAAAGATAACCTCCACCGTCTTTGTTGATTGTTATCGATGTGGGGGTGAAGCCGGGCACCGATCCAAGCAAATGGCATTCTTCTGGTCAGTGTACTGTTTGTCAGCTTCCGCCCTCCGGTGTCACTTCCGGCGTGTGGAACGCATTGCATTTCCGCCCTCCGCGCCCATATATAGTGTCTTCCTGCATGTCTGTCCTAGACCACGCCCCTGACGACGTCACCGTATGATGAAACGTGTTGGGAGGAGCCTAGGACGACATGCAGGAGTCAGTCTGTAGACGCGGCGGCCATCTTCGTGGTTAGGAACGCTGGTCGTTCCTTTTATAATACAAGAGGCTTGTTTTTAAACATTCAAATGAGGAAGTAGATCGGGCTGTTTATAGAGTATCCAGTATCCATAGCCTACATCCACTCCGCAACATCAGCTGTCTGTTTACATGGCTTGTCAGACCTCTGTGATGGGGGTCACGTGCAGTTGGTAAGGGGCAGTGTGCGAGGGTGTTGGTGGTGGTCTCTCCAATCTTTCGCTCTTCAGAGGTGGTTTTCTTCCCCTTTTTTCTGCACCAAAAGTGAGCGTTACTTACTACACCATGAGAATATTATTTTACTTTACATGTACACTGTGGATGAATTAACCCCGACTGTGTATCGAGCATAATAGCTTATCATCTGCATTGGGATTTATCCATCTGGTTCACCTTGGCTCTGATGACAACATATTATCTGAAGGGCTCGTTGGACCTCTGTGGTGGGGGTCGGTTTCAGTTGGTAAGAGGCAGTGTGTGAGGGTGCTGGTAACAGGCTCTGCAATTGTCTACTTTCTCAAAATAACACACTCCTTTGGACTATGAATTATATTTGCATTACAGCACTGCACCTTCTTCTACAACTGCATTTATATTGTCAAGTTCAACAATATCGTGCTGGCTGCTGCTATTCGTTCTTTTGGAAAAAGTTATACCCAGCGCAGCAGCATCCGCTTATATTCCATAAAGATAACCTGTCAGGATAAAAAAAGAAAAAAATAGTAGCCATTGGCTTCTAATTTTGGAAGCTGTAACCCTTACCTTTTGCTTTACTGCTTAGTGCATCTCTAACCCCGCATTGATTTGTGGCAAATAAAATGAGCACTGTATTTATGAAGTCCAGGAAAATAGAAAGGTAATTCTGTGCTCTTGATGTAGCTCAATGTGTAGAGTGCTTGTCTTGTAGCTTAAAGGTTGCATGTTCAAATCTGCATGCATAGAACCCAGTTTTGTGTTTCATGAGCCACCAAATGTTTTTCAATTGTTTTCATAATGTTGTATTTGGTATATAGTTGGACTGCTGGCTGGAGGCGGTGGTGCATGGTGTTAGTGTGCTGCTGTTGAATGCGGAAAGCCCTGGATTTCTTTGTTCAAATCTGATGTGGTAACAGTAAAGTGTTTTGTGGGCCACTTAATGTTTTTCAATTGTTCCCATTATGTCATCTTCAGTATATAGGTCTACTGAGAAGGTGCATTGCTGGCTAGAGCCTGTGCATTGTTGGTATGTTGCTGTTGAATGTGGAAAGCCCTAGATTTCTTAGTTTGAATCTCTAATGTGGTAATAGTTTTATCTTTCAAAGGCTTAGAGAGTCTAGATCCATGATATAGGTGCACTAGCAACTGCTTCTGGTGTCTTCTTCACATATTGCTATTATGGTGTAGGATCTGGGCCTGCTGTCCCTCCATCCCTCTTTCTTTCCTTCCTTCTCTCTCCTTCCCTCCCTATTTCTTTATTTTTTCTCCCTCCATCCCTCGTTCATCTCAGACTCGAACCACCCCCTTTAAACCACGCCCACTTAGTTTAAGCCATGCCCATTTTCGCCACCAATTATAAAAGGACCCTGTCTACAGACAAAAAAGTGTCCCTATAAATTTTTTGACAATGTTGGCAACTATGTCCAATGAAGTGGCCAGGAATTGACTAAGTTGGTGGTGCAGGCCACAATCAGTTGGGCTTGAGTGAACCTGTGACCCTAGAACATGGGCAGGAATATTGTAAGGGAGAAAGACATGTTGAGGAAAAATATGAGATTCATTGATAAAATGCCAAAAAAAACACAAAAATGTCTTCCTCAGTCTTAAGGTGTTCACGTGTCACTTACTGACTTTGTGGGTTTATTCCTATGCTTTCAGCAACTCTCCTGGGCTTTCTATGTTCAAGTTCTCCCTTTGCTCCATTAAAAGGGCACAGTATCCACTTGTGGTTTTCATTTACATGGTTTCAAGGACACCCATTTAAATTTTACATGACTGGAATATATTTCATTGAGGCTTCATTCACATGGTGCCAAGGCCACCCACATCATGGTTATACAGTGAGAAGGTCCGCTCCTTAACCTCTCTTTACAAAGAGACGCCCTTTTGCCACCAAGCACATAGTTGCTGGTCCGCCCCAAACAGCTCGGGAGTAGACAAGCTTCGGGAATCGAACTTGTGGCCTTCAAATTTCACATTCACCGCCCTACATGCTGAGCCAGAGACCTGGATGCTCAAGCCTGACAATACATCCTAAATTCAACCAAGATTCAAGCTGCAAAGTGTAGTAACCCATAGCAACCATTATGAAGTGGATTAAAAAGAAAATTTGTTTCTGTAGGTTTCAGCAGTTTGTACAACATTAACCACTTCAGCCCTGGAAGAATTTACCCCCTTCCTGACCAGAGCACTTTTTGCAATACGGCACTGCTTTGCTTTAACTGACAATTGTGCAGTTGTGCGACGTTGTACCCAAACACAATTGACGTCATTTTTTTCCCACAAATAGAGCTTTCTTTTGGTGGCATTTGATCACCTCTTCGGTTTTTATTTTTTGTGCTATAAACAAAAAAAGAACGACAATTTTGAAAAAAAAAACTATTTTCTCTTACGTTCATTGACAGACGCAGACTATTGGGGTTTATGCACCTTTTACCAGGAGTACACTAGGCAGAACGAAGTTCAGAAAAGCAAAGCTGGCCCCTCCCAGGGGGCCGTCCTTAATCGGCATATAACCCCTCAGCCCTGCATAGCATATTAGTTCGTAACAAGCCGTACAAACACAACACAGAGGGGTGGGTGCTGCGTCTGTCAATGAACTCAGAGAAAAGGATTTTACGGTAAGTCAAAAAAATCCTATTTTCTGTTACGTTCATTGACAGACGCAGCCTCTTATTCATGACACGTGGGGACGTCCCAAAGCATTGTCAACAAAGAGGGGTGGGTAAACCATAACAACTGTACCCAACAGAATGATCTCGGGAGGCCCCAGCCGCGCCTACAATGCCGCCTGCAACACTTTGTGGCCAAAAGCAGCATCCGCTTTGTAACTTTGTAAAATTTAACAAAAGTGTGCATCGGAGCCCAAGTAGCCGCCTTACACACCTGAAAAACCGACGTTTGGTGTCTGAAGGCCCAGGAAGTGCTAATCGCCCTGGTGGAATGAGCTGTGACCAGAAAGGGGGGTTTTTGGCCCCGAACACCATACGCATGGGTCACAGTCTGCCTGATCCAACGGGATACAGTGGCCGACGAAGCCGCCAAACCTTTGCGCAGCCCTTCCATCAGCACAAACGGCGCATCCGACCTCCGAAAAGGAGCCGTACCTGCCAAATACACCCGCAATGCCCTGACTACTCACATTCCAAGGAATGCAGAGCAATCTCCTTAGGATGAGACGGGCGCGGACACAAGGAAGGGAGGACAATGTCCTCATTAATGTGAAAAGAGGAAACCACCTTCGGAAGGAACGAAGGAGACGGACACAGCACCGCCTTATCCTTATGTAGGACCGAATAAGGAGACCTACACGACAAAGCCGCCAATTCAGACACCCGCCTAACGGATGTAATGGCCACCAAGAAGGCGACCTTCTGAGACAGCAACTGCAAGGGAATATCCCTGATCTGCTCATATGGCGGTTTCTGCAGAACACAAAAGTACCAAGTTCAGATCCCACGGTACCAGAGGTGACCGTACCTGAGGAGCCACATGACGTACAACCTGTACAAATGTACGGATCAAAGAATGCGTCGCCAAAGGATGCTGAAAAAGAATCGCCAGGGCAGAAATCTGACCCTTGAGTGTGCTCAAAGCCAACTTTTGATCCAGGCCTTGTTGAAGGAAGGCCAGCACCCGAGAAACCGAAAAAGAACAGGGGTTCCAACCCCCCGCCTCACACCAGGCAATATAGGCTTTCCAGGTGTGATGACAGATCTTGCGCGAAGTGCACTTGCGTGCCTTAAGCATGGTGGGGATCACTGACTCAGAGACCCCCCTGTTCCTCAGTACCTGGGACTCTATAGCCATGCCATCAAAGCCAGCGAGGGTAAAGCAGGGTGCAAGTTGGGACCCTGCAACAGCAGATCTTCGCGAAGCGGGAGTCGCCAGGTAACATCTGTTACCATCTGCACCACATCGGCGTACCAAGGACGCTGAGGCCAATCCGGAGCCACCAGGATTGTCGAGATTCCCTCCACTTCTATCCTGCGCAGTAACCACGGTAGAAGCTTAAGAGGAGGAAAGGCGTACAGAAGCCTGTAGCGGGACCATGGGGCCACCAGGGCGTCTGTGGCTACCAACGGATCCCTTGACCTGCACATGAAGGTCTTCACCTTGTGATTGAATCTGGACGCCAGGAGATCCACATCTGGCGTGCCCCACCTTTTGCAAATCTGGCGAAACACCTCTGGATGCAGGGACCATTCTCCCTGGTCCAGCGTTTGGCGACTGAGAAAGTCCGCCTTCCAGTTTTTTATGCCCGGAATGTAGATGGCGGAGATTGCTGGCACGTGAAGTGGGGGCCATCCTTGGCATATAACCCCTCAGCCCTGCATAGCATATCAGTTTTTTTCTGCCTAGTGCAAGGAGTTAGACCTGGTTCCCTGCTGGGATCTGCGGATCCCCTATTTTTTTTCAGTTTTTTCTTTTTGCCCAAGCCTTCTGATGAAGACTGCAATCAAGTAGCCGGCTGGGGGACATGCGGATATCCCTTGTCCTGTCATCTCCCCAGCACGGCCGACGGATGCGAGCCACCCTTAGCTATAGTGGGGTCCGCCGCATCGTACCCATTCTGTGCGGGTGGCCGGTGGGTTAAACGCCCAACCCGCGTACCCAGTGACCGGGCTGCGGCTCGCTCCAGGGGTCGCAGGGCCAGCAGCATCCCTCCCCACCTGGGGGGAGGAAGGTCTGCTCCGGGTGGCTACCCGCTACGCCCGTCTGGAAGGGTGAGGGGGCGGCTAGCGGTGCCCGTTCCGGTGGAGGTACAGGTGACCCAGGTTTTTTCCCTTCTTTCTCTCTAAACCTCTAAGCCTTGGGACAGCAGCAGCAGCGGCATCGGCAGGCAGGGCAGCCTCTTATCAAGCGTCTGCAGGAGGGCAGTATTTCAGCAAGTATCGCTGGTTCTTTCCCTGGGGTGCGGGCGCGGTGGTGCTGGGTTTTACTAGGCAGTCCCGATCATTCTGTAGGGCATTGTGCGGGGGTGCATTGTGGGGGCGTATGGCCGGTAGGCCTCATAAGTGTCCCGGTGGTGGCGCAATGGCGGCTGAACTGGCAGTTGCTTCTCTGGAGGGGTCAGCGGAAGCACAAGCCGCGCTGGGACCGCTGGTTCCCCTGGATCGATTGACTTCAATTTTGGAAGAGTTTTTCGCTCGGGGAGGGAACCGAGCCGGGGTGGGGGGGGCCCAAGAAGTGTCCACCTCAATCTTCAGAGGAGGACTCTGAGCTGGAAGGGGGCTCTGGGGTCACAGGGACCCCCGTGGAGCTCTCGAACGGGGAGCTGGAGCCTTCGGATGGTGAAGAGGACCAAGGGGCCCTAGTGGCACACGAAAGGGCGCTGGTGGGCGCCCTGGTCGCGGCCGTTCGTAATTCTCTATGACTGAACCAGGCTGGGTCCAAGAAGCCATCCCGTGCTCCCAAGCTGTTTCCCTACCTCCAGTATTTTGACCAGTTTGTCTATAAGGAATGGCAGCGTCCGCTAAATTCCTTTACTCTGCCAAAACGTTTTTCTGTGCGCTACCTCTTTGAGGACAGCCTGTTACAGAAATGGGCCTCCCCCACGGTGGATCCGCCGGTGGCCCGCCGGCCGGAGTACCGACGGGGGCGATGGTTCTTTTCACGGAACCTGTGACGAAGGCAGACGGATAGTCGGCCCAGGGATTTTCTCCCCCTGGGGAGGTTCCCTTATCAACAGCGGAATAAGTCCGCCCGGTGGCCGCCTAGGTGGCACCCCCTCCGGGTAAAGACATTGTCCGACAGGAGTTTCTCCATCGCGTGTCTTTTTGCAAAACCGTCTCATTTCCTTAAATCGCCTGCGACGGTAAGGAATATCTGTTTGACCAGTTTTATGACCTCCATCCCTTTGTCGAACCCTCGTGCCCTACCGAAGAACCTGGGTCGGACCAAGTCAG
>BLSH010448769.1:727888-740254 GCA_018402905.1 Glandirana rugosa | reverse complement strand
GCATCAAACGGGCGAATCGCGATCTGCTTATGTGTGCGGGTCTTCTAGGCCCCCCAAGGCCCAAGTCCTATCCTTACAGTTAATTTTTTGACCATTTCCTATATCGTGAATGGCAGCAACCCGGCGTTCCTCCTCACTGACTGGCCGTTTTACTGAACGCTATCCCTTTGGGGAGAATCTCCTAAAGAAATGGGGAATCTCCTGCGGTGGATCCGCCTATTGCATGCCTTACCAAGGCGACTAGCATTCCTATGGCGGGGACTCCTTTCTTCAAGGATCCTGCCGATAGAAGGACAGAGGCACTTTTGAAGTCCTTGTTCTTGAACGCGGGCGCCGCAGTGCGACCTGCTTTGGCTGCGGCCATGGCAGCGCAGTACCTCTCTGAGTGCACGGAGGAACTTAAGTCAGACCTGGTGGGCGGTCGCCTGATGGAGGCACCGCAGAAGGCTGAGTTTTTACTCCAGGGGATAAAATACCTCTGTGATATGGCGGTGGATGTTCTGCCCTTGCTGTCTAGAATGTCGAGAGCGACCATTAGCCTTCACAGAACTCTTGGCTGTGACCCTGGTCAGTGACCACGCTTCCGCACTAGGTTGGGCTGATCTTCCTTTTCAGGGTGGGCGCCCATTTGGCTCGCGCCTTGCTGAAATCATTAAGGATCTCACAGCAGGCAAGAGTACTTTCCTTCCAGAGCCCCGAAGGCGTGAGTTCCGCTGTAGACAGGTGCCTGCTACGTCGGGTCAGAAGAAGCTTTTTCGTGCATCTGGCACGGCAAGCAAGGGAACCCGTTCCAGTAAGGTTGCTGCAGGGGCCGGACGCCGGCAGTGGCAGCGCAAACCAGGAAAGACGAAAGACAAGTCTTCCTCAGCCTGATGGGGCGCCCCCACCCGAGTGTCGGGTGGGGGGACGTCTTCGCGGGTTCGCACTTCCCATCAAATTTAACCCTCCCGCAGGAGCGCAGGCTGGCCCTTCCAGGGCAGTACAGGCTCTATCAGAACAGGGAGTGATTGTACATGTTCCCTCAGAGAGGGATTTTGAGGTTTTTACTCGAATCTTTTTTGTGGTGCCCAACAAAGGGGACGGCTTTCGGCCCATCCTGGAATTGAAGGCCTTAAACAGTTTTGTCAGGGCGTGAGAATTCCGGATGGAGTCTGTTCGATCGGTCGTGGCCGCCCTGCACCAGGGGGACTTCCTAGCGTCATTGGAAAGGATGCGTACCACCATGTCCCCATCCATCCGCGACATCAGCGTTTTCTGCGGTTCACGGTTGGGGATCGCCATTTTCAATTTGTAGCGCTTTCCGTCGGCCTGACCTCTGCGCCCCGGGTGTTCACAAAGTTTCTGGCCCCGGTGTCGGCATTGCTGCGTAGGTGGGGCATTGCCATAGTGGCGTACCTGGACGATCTGCTTCTGTGAGCGGACTCTGTCTTTGCCCTGGAGGAGAATGTGAACATCGCAATGGTCTCATTGCGGGACTTCGGCTGGTTGCTCAACCTGCAGTAGTCGTCGGTGTCTCCTTCCTGCCGTCTGGAGTATCATTATGGACAAGCAAAGGTGTTGTTCCCTCCGACGAAGATACAGAACTTACAGTCGGCTGTGCGCACCCTCCTACCACGCCGCCGGTCTTCCTTGCGGTTCTGTATGAGGGTGCTGGGGCTCATGGTCTCGTCGTTCGAGGCGATACCTTTTGCCCAGAGTCACACTCGTTTGCTCCAGCGAGCAAATCTGGTCCAATGGGACAAGCCCCACCGGTCGTTGGATCTTCCGATCTGGCTGGGCCCTCAGGTCAGGGCGTCCCTGGCCTGGTGGTTATGGGACCCGGCCCTCACTCGGGGGAAGTCGTTCCTGTCCCTTCGGTGGACGGTAATCTCCACGGACGCCAGCCTGACGGGCTGGGGCGGAGTCCTGGAACGACTATCAGCTCAGGATCGTTGGTCGGCCCAGTAGGCCTGCCTACCCATCAACGTGCTGGAGCTGAGAGAGATCAGACTGTGTCTTTCTCATTGGAGAGATTGCAAGGCCGCCCGATTCGAATTCAATCGGACAATGCCACGGCGGTGGCGTATGTGGATCATCAGGGCGGCACACGGAGCCCAGCGGCGGCTGCGGAGGCAGCTCTGATTCTGCGTTGGGCGGAACTCTACGTTCCGGCAATCTCTGCGGTTTACATCCCAGGTGTGGAGAACTGGCTGGCGGACTCTCTTAGTCGCCAGAAGCTGGACCAGGGGGTGTGGTCCCTTCACCGGGGGTGTTCAAGCAGATTTGCCACATATGGGGGACACCGGATGTGAATCTTATGGCGTCCAGGTTCAATCTCAAGGTGAGAATTTTTGTGTCCAGGACAAAGGATCCATTGGCAGTGGCCACAGATGCCCTGGTGACTCCCTGGAGCCGTTATCGCCTCCTGTACGTTTTTCCTCCCATACGTCTGTTTCCGAGATTGGTGCGCAGAATAGTGATGGAAGAAATTCCGACCATTCTGGTGGCCCCGGTTTGGCCTCGGCGCACCTGGTACGCCGACGTAGTGCAAAATGGTGGCAGACGCCTCCTGGCGGCTCCCGATGCGGGACGACCTCCTGTCTCTAGGGACCCATCTTGCACCCTGCTTTACCTTCGCTGGTTTTGACGGCTTGGTTATTGAGTCCCAGGTGCTCAGATAGAGGAGTGGCCGACTCCTTGATCCCTACTCTGTTGACAGCTCGCAAGTGCACCTCTCGCAGGTTTTTTCACCGCACCTGGAAGGCTTACATTGCTTGGTGCGAGGCGGAGGGCTTTAACCCTCGCTCGTTTGTAGTCTCCAGGATACTGACCCTTTTTACAGCAGGGTCTGAATAAGCAGTTGGCTTTGAGTACCCTTAAGGGCCAGTTCTCGGCTTTAGCCATAGTTTTCAAAGACCTTGGCTTCACACTCTCTGATTCGTACCTTTGTATAAGATTTGCGACATGTGGTGCCTCGGGTGAGATCTCCGATGGCTCCGTGGGATCTGAATCTGGTGCTTTCTGTTCTTCAAAAACCACCTTATAAACAACTCAGGGAGTTTCCCTTACAACTTCTGTCGCAGAAGGTGGCCTTCTTAGTCGCCTTTACTTCTGCCAGACGAGTATCGGAATTGGCTGCACTATCGTGCAATTTTCCTTATTTGGTAATGCATAGGATAAGGCGGTCTTGTGACCCCTTCCTTCTTTTCTCCCGAAGGTAGTCTCTTCTTTTCTTATCAATGAAGATATTGTCCTGCCCTCATTGTGCCCTCGTCCATCGCACCCCAAGGAGTTTGAGTGGCATACTTTGGGCGTAGTAAGGGCCTTAAGAGTGTACTTGGCTGCTACAGCTCCTTTTTGTAAGGCTGGCGCCTTGTTTGTTGTGCCAGAAGGACCGCACAAAAGGTCTGGCGGCCTCTTCGGCTACGATTTCTCCGTGGATTTAAAAAAAAAAAACGTGACCCATGTGTATTCTGTTTCGGGGCTAGGTTCCCCCTTTTTCCGGTCACGGCTCATTCTACCCGGGCGGTTAGTACTTACTGGGTTGTCAGACACCAGGCTTCGGTGTCACAGGTGTGCTATGCGGCCTTTTGGGCCTCGGTTCACCCTTTTACTAAGTTTTATAAGTTGTTGTGTTCGCATCTTTGGATGCTGCCTTTGGCCGCAGGCTCTGCAGGCGGTAGTGTAGGCGCGTCTGACGCCTTCTCAGAGGTTCAGTTGGGTACAGTTGTTTGCGTTTACCCACCCCTCTTTTATTGACACAGCTTGGGGACGTCCCCACAAAGTCATGAAGAGCTGAGTCTGTCAGTGAACGTAGGAGAAAAAGGGATTTTATTATAACTTACCGTAAAATCCTTTTCTCAGAGTTCACTGACAGACGCAGCACCCACCCCTCTGGGCTCTGTTTTGGTACGGCTTGTGTACGAGCTGAAGAGCTATTCTGTGAGGGGGTTTGATGTAGGAAGAGAGGACGGCCCCCAAGGGAGGGGGCAGCTGATTCTTTTCCCTGCCTAGTTAACTCCTAGTAGGACGAACATAAAACCCCACAAAGTCATGAAGAGCTGCGTCTGTCAGTGAACTCGGAGAAAAGGATTTTACGGTAAGTTATAATAAAATCCCTTTAATGTTTTACATTACATATCTGCAAAAGGGGTCAGCCCTGAAGTGATCTAGCAGGACTTTAAGCTTTGAAAATTAAAAATAGTAGCTGATTGGCTCCAGTTTTGATAAATTCCCCTCTATGTTCTCAGTACTGTCTGTAAAATCTCTGTGCTTACCTACCTCTTTTCCTGCCAGTATGGCTATTTGCAGTGTAGTTGAGGCTCAAAGCATAAAGGGGGTGGATTCAGATATAGGCTACAGAGAAGAGTGGCACACAGGTTAGCCATTCGTGTGAGGAGGAGGGCTAATTTATATACCCTCTAACCATTCTGCGCTTGGATTTTTTTTGGTTTCTCCCATAAGACAGTCCTCATAAAGAGGAACTGTACTCCGGAATAAACTCCCAAAGATAGGCAGAGAGAGAGGACAAAGGACTAATCACCAGTATAGCATGTACTCTCCCTGCAGCTGATCTTTTCCCCCATTACGTCCTTAGGGCCCTTTCACACGGGCATTCCATTCAGGTCCCCCTGTCCGTTGTTCATGCGGACCTGAACGGACGCTCAATGCAGCCCTATGGAACGGCAGATGTCAGCGGAGAAATGTCCGCTTTCACCCGTTGCTCTCCGATCCTATACTGTCCGTGAAAAACAGACGGATGGAAAACCTATTTTCCATCCATATTTAGAATTGGATCGGAGTGAATCTGATGACAATCGACAGGCGGTCTGTTGTCATCCGATCTCCATAGAGCAGAGCGGGGCTCTGACAGTTCCATCTCCGCTCAGTGAGCGGAGACGGAGCTGCCATCCATCAACTCAGCAGGGATCGGCGGATCGATCCCCGCTGAACAAAAACGGACCCTTCACACGGAAAGCCCGTATGAAAGGGCCCTTACTGTGCCCTGTTTTGCATGGTATCTCTGTATGAAGGCAGCCAACTTTGCAAAGGGTGACCTTTGTAGTGAGCAGCACTAGGGACATAATCAAATCTCACTCCAAATCTCCTGAGACAGAGGTGGCAGTGCTTTAGATCTCACACTGCAGATATTATGTTATAGAGACAGGAGTGCCTAGGCATCCTTACATACCAGGAAAAGCACTGCTATTTTTTCAGGAGGAATATAACACAAAATGTACATGTTTCAGGGTACTGCTCAGGCACAATATATTACTAAATGTTCCCTATAACCTTCATTTTTGAGTTTATGTCCCCCTTTAAGAAGCATGTGATTTTGTGTTTATTGTTTATGTTTTATTATTTTGTGTGACGTTTTACCCTTGAAAGAGATCATTGTTACTAGGGTTGCACTGATACCGAGTATTTTCTACTCCTACTCGTGAAAATGCTCTGATACCCGACACCGATACCTTTGTGGTGTGATTTTAGCCCATACAAAATGAATGGGCTCAAATTGCACTGCAAAAAAATCGCATGCAATTTGAACAGGAATACGGTGTGAATCCCAACCGATTTGCATGTTGTTTCCCGCACCGCTCCTGTGTGAACCCAGGCTTCTCTTAGTGATATCAGTATGGGTACACACAGGAGAGGTGTGGAAAATCACATGCAATTCAGGACAGAAATCGCACCGCATTCCTGTTCAAATCACATGTGATTCTTTGCAGTGCGATTTGAACCCATTCATTTTGTATGGTCTCACACCACAAATGTATTGGTACCCGGTATTGGCGAGTACTTGACTGGTACTCATACTCGCTGGTAAAAAAAAAAACGGTATCGCTACAACTCTAAATATTACCAGAAAAATGTTTTTTTCCTAACAAGCTGTTGTCACAGTCTGTTTTTTTGTGTGTCACTTGTAGGAACCCAGTAAGAAGAGGGTAAAGCCTGTCGCCAAGTCTTTATCGGCCAACAGTACACCACAGCAAATGAAAGTCACTCCACTGAAGAAGCTCAGCTTATCCATCCAGGTAATAAAAGACACGGAGAGGGGAATTTACTAAAACTTGAGGTGCCAGAATGTGGCGCAGCTGTGCATGACAACCATCAACTTTCATGTTTACAGCTAAAAAGCTGAAGTTAGAAGCTGGTTGGTTACTATGTGCAGATCCTCCAGATTCTGTCTGCTCCAGTTTTATTAAATTTCCCCCAGAAATGCCTGTGGTCTGTGTTTTTCAACAACTAGGCCCTGGCCTGCAACATGAATGTTACTGATTGTTACTGACCACCCTACCATCAATATCATTTGTGGTGACACAGCTAAACCTCCTGGTAATCGCAAGAGCTAAACTGCTACTACAGGCCCAGGAGAGGAGGTCATTGACTATCAGCAGTAGTAGAACATTTAACCGGAGAGGAAACAGATCTTCACTGTCCCTAATCTCTTCGCTAGTGTTCTTGTTCAGTATGATAACCAGAGAGATTTTTGTATGTCCAATCGAAGCAACAAAAAAAAAAAACAGGCACCGCAATGTCTCAAAAATAAAACATATAAGATTTTATTAAATCAATCTATCCAATAAAAGGAATCAATACCTGTAATTATTGATGTGTTTCATCCTCTTACATAGGCCTTAGTCATAATGGTCATCATGTTTATCATTAAAGTGTAAAGTTCACCTTTACAGAAAAACTGTAAGGTGAACTTACACTGGAGCCCCTCCCCATCGCACCTGGTCCCGCTGTTCCTGAGTCCGGTGATCTTCCGTTCTGACAGATTGCATCGGCGCTTTACCAGTCCAAGGATTTTAAATCCTCGCAGCTTTCTCTCCTCTTCCTCTGCGGTGGGGCTCTGTATACTGCTATATGGTGATTCTGTATACCCCTATCTGGTGACTCTGTATACTGCTATATGGTGACTCTATATACTGCTATCTGGGGATCTGTATACTGCTATATGGTGACTCTGTATACTGCTATCTGGGGCTCTGTATACTGCTATATGGTGACTTATACCCTATCTGGGGCTCTGTATACTGCTATATGGTGACTCTGTATACTGCTATATGGTGACTTATACCCTATCTTGGGCTCTGTATACTGCTATATGGTGACTCTGTATACTGCTATATGGTGACTCTGTATACTCCCATCTGGTGATGCTGTATACCACTATCT
Source organism: Glandirana rugosa (assembly GCA_018402905.1). NCBI lineage: Eukaryota > Metazoa > Chordata > Amphibia > Anura > Ranidae > Glandirana > Glandirana rugosa. The sequence continues at coordinate 733,093 of BLSH010448769.1, read as the reverse complement.
GGCGATGCTGGGCTGTATACTCCTGACACAAGGGGAGGAAACTATAAGGGGTGGGGCTTATGAGAAGTGGGAGGGGTCAAAAAGGAAGGACGGGGTCTGGAGCCCCCCCCCCATCCTAAAATTTCTCCAGCCGCCACTGCTGTCCACATACCCCCTCCCTATCGAGCCTGAGCGGACCACACACTTTTCCCAGGTCACAGAATTTCAAAGATTTTTCTTTAGTGATGTGGCAGCTGCTAGTGGGCTCAAGTGATTGTGGGGACTCTAAACCTAAAGCAAGATGTTGACTAACAGATTCCAATCTCTGCAGCGTTCTATAGGCTGCTGCAATGACAATCGTCTTTTCAGCTTCTACCCACGTACACGGAGCCGAGATTCAGCATCAGCTAAGAAAAGGAGCATCAAGTCGTGGAGTGAGACCTATGACAGTGCACGGGAGGAGCTGTCCACCCGGGAGATCAAACGTCAGGAGGTGAGGCACAACTATACCATGAATACTGTTACAAATGCCAGTTCCTGCTTTACGGTCCATTAAAGAGTACAGTTATCCTAAACTAAAATCTGATGGGCCCGGTCAACTATGATCTTTTTCTAACCTTTATTGATTCTTCCAGAGCAAATATATCCTTTCTGATTCCCACTGTGGCCTTAAAGAATATGTAAACCCAACATTTCATATTCCTGATATGTACCTGTTGTACCATATACCTGTATGAAAAAGTATCCTCTTTACTTCGTATTCCTTGCTTTGTGTGATATCCCTGGTGTTCTTGCCAGTCCCTCTGCATTCCTATTAAAAACTGACCACACTAGGCATGAGAACACATCGTGGTCAGTTCTCTGGCTATGCTGGGAACTCAGCCTGCTCTCCTCCAATGATTAGTCTTGTCCTGACAACCCCCCACCCTGCACAGCCATTAACTGGGAAGCTTAGTGTACTGCTGCTTCTTCTTCCCCCAGCTCTTATGCAGCTGAGAACAGAGGGAATGTGATCACTTATAAATAAAGGGGGAAAAAGGTATTTTATGTTTCTTTTTTAAAAAAAAAAAATACTGTGTGTATATTATTATTCACACACAAATGTTTTGGCTTTCATTTCTATTTTAAACCGAATGGATTGTTTTACAGGTGAGGGTTTACAATCACTTTAACCACTTGCCCACCGCAGTCTGACGGCGACAGAGTGGCTTGTTATCGCAATATACGACGGCGGCTGCGACAACAAGTGCTGTGTCCAGGGAGCGGGTGCGGCGGACTCAATCGCCGCCAGCTACCCGCGATGGCCCCCCCACAGAGAGAGAACGGAGGTCCATGTATGTAAACACGGATCTCCGTTCTGTTGAAGGGGGAAGGGTGATGATCACAGGCTTCCTCTATATGGAAGCCGTGATCACCCCCTTTCCCCAGCCAGGGCAGCCCACGCACAGTTAGAACACGCCCAGGGAACACAGTTAACCCTACAGTTAGGACACACCCAGGGAACACAGTTAACCCTTAGAGCGCCCCCTGCAGGTTAACCCCTTCACTGCCAATGGCATTTACACAGTAATCAGTGCATTTTTATAGCACTAATCGCTGTATAAACGCCAATGGTCCCAAAAAAGTGTCAAAATGGTCCGACATGTCTGCTGCAATATCGCAGTACCGCTAAAAATCGCATATCGCCGCCATTACTAGTAAAAAAAAAAAAAAATAAAAAAAAAAAAAAAAAAACCCCAGAAATGAATTCTCATCGTCCGTAAACGCGGCAACTTTTGCGCAAACCAATCAATAAACGCCGAATGCGATTTTTTTTTTTTTTTTTTTACCAAAAATATGAGGAAGAATATAAATCGGCCAGAACCGATGGAAAAAGATTTTTTTTTAATATATATTTTTTTTGGATTTGTATTTTAGCAAAAAGTAAGAAATTTGTTTTTTTTTTTATTTGCAAAATTGTCGCTCTTCTTTTGTTTATAGCGGCGATCAGAAATGACGCAGAGGGGATCAAATACCATCAAAAGAAAGCTCTATTTGTGGGGAAAAAAAGGACACAAATTTCATTTGGGTACAACATCGCACGACCGCGCATTTGTCAGTTAAATCGACGCAGTGCTGAATCGCAAATAGTGCTCTGGTCCTAAAGTGTGAAATCCTTCCGGGGCTGAAGTGGTTAAAGAGGTTTTGTTCAGACCTCTCTTAAACATCTTAATAATTAAAAGATAAAACTATAGGAGACAGATTTTCATGTCATCATTCACTCTACTTCAGCGCCTACCATCTTTTTCTTTTCCTTCATTTTGTTGTGCATTTATGAGCACTTTTTTTCTGCTGCTATTCAGATGGCAGGGACCTTTACTTACAGTAGCGCCAAGGTTCTCCAGGAAAGTTAAACAAAGATATCTAGTGTTATATGCAATGCAAATTTTGCAGTTTCTGTAGAGTTAATTACCTTATACTTCTGCATTGTAAGTTAACTCTACTTCCTCATAATATAGCACACATCCCTAAGTACTAGACCCTCTGTAAGAGCCGGTTCACACCACATTTTCTGCGTTCCGGATGCATTTTGCATGTGCGTTTACATGCATTTTTGCTGTGTTCTGGTGTGTTTTTTTGCACTCCATCTCAAGTAAAGTGTGTTTTGGTGTGTTTTTGATGTGTTTTGCCCTGTTCCATACAGAAAAAATTCAGCATGTTCTACTTTTGTGCGCTGCACTGGAATGCATTACACTGGTGTGAACTAGGGCCAAGTTAGACACTGTTCATGCGTTTTTGATGCAGAATAAAAATGCACCGGACTGCGTCTGGTGCGAACCAGCCCTAGGTTTTGTACATCACATGCAATATAAGTAGGTCCCAGGGTTTCTTCTGTGTAATGCATGATCTCCATTCACTGTTGTATATATGACAAATATAATTCACATACAGGTGATCTTCGAGCTGATGGAGGGGGAGCACATGCTGATAAAAGACCTCAACCTGGTCAAGAAGGTAAAAAACCTGCAAGAACAGCAGTATTAAAAAAGATTTAAGATTGTGAAATTCCAATAGCGCTCCTGTGTGTTTCCAATCCCCTTTTTGCTTTCTATGTAATTTAATTCATAATATATAACTTTAAAATTCTCTGTAATATAAAAATAAATTAAACTCCAGAATTAAAATATTTGTATTTTTTCTCCTTACTGTGTCTGCATTGAACAGAATTTTCCTTCACTTCTTGTCCCAGTGACAGAACAAGAATTGCTTACTGTGTGCCCCTTTTCTCCTACTTTTCTATCCCACTGACACCACAGGAAGTCAGGGGATATCTCTCTAAGGCTGGATTCACACCTATGCATTTTTAGTTCATTTTGCAGATTTGCACTGCAGAACGTGTTCTATAGGAAACCATGTTACATGGACTGCAGTGCAAATCTGCAAAATGCAAAAGGTACTAAAAATGCATAGGTGTGAATCTAGCATAACAGAGCCACAGAAAGCAATTAAAACTTGGCAGAAGTTCACAGCGGTCTAGATAGAGTCATGGCCAAAAATATTGGCATTCCTGCATTTTTGTCAGGTAATGCACCACTTTGCCCAGAAAATTGTTGCAATTACAAATGTTTAGGCATTCTCGTGTGTATTTCTTTTGTTTGTATTGGTATGACACACAAAAGTGGAGAAACATAAAGCCAAATCTGACACATTCCACGAAAACTCCAAAAATGGACTGGACAAAATTATTGGCACCCTCAATTTAATATTTGGTAGCACACCCCTTAGAAAAAATAACTTCAATCAATCGCTTCCTGTAACCATCAATGAGTTTCTTACACCTCTCTATTGGAATTTTGGAGCACTCTTCTTTCGCCAACTGCTTCAGGTCTTTCAGATTGGAAGGGTTTAGTTTCCCAACTGCTGCTTTGAGATCGTTCCACATGTGCTCTATAGGATTTAGATCTTGGCTCATTGCTGGCCAGTTCAGTACTCTCCAGCGCTTTGTCTTAAACCATTTCTGTGTGCTTTTTGACATGTACCTTGGGTCATTGTCTTGCTGTAAGATCCATGACCTCTGACGGAGACCCAGCTTTCTGATACTGACCCTACATTGCACCCTAGAATTCTTTGGTAGTCTTCAGATTTCATAATGCCATGCACAGGGTGAAGACATCCAGTGCCCAAAGCAGCAAAGCAACCCCACAACATCAGTGAACCTCCACCATGTTTGAATGTAGGGACTGTATTATTTCCTTTAAAGGCCTCATTTCTTTCTCTGGAAACAGTAGAATGAAAAAATCTGTAATTTTGTTTCGTCTGCCTACATCACATTCTCCCAAAAGGATTTTGACTTCCTCAGGTAAGTTTTGGCAAACGCCAATCTGGCTTTTTTTATGGTTCTTTGTCAGCAGTGGGGTCCTCCTGGGTCTCCTACCATAGCGTCCCTTTTCATTCAGAAGGCAACGTATAGTACGAACTGACACAATTATTTATACACTGTGTCTGAAGGTCACCTTGAATTTCTCTGGAAGTTGATCGAGGTTCTTTATCCATCTTTCGAACAATCCTTTGTTGCAATCTTTGATCAATTTTTCTCTTTCGTCCACATCCAGGGTGATTAGCTACAAGTGCCATTAACTGTAAACTTCTTGACAATGTTGAGCACAGTGGACACAGGACAGAACATTACGATCCCTGGAGATGGATTTGTAACCTTGAGATTGTCCATGCTTTTCCACAATTTTTGTTCTCAAATCCTCAGATAATTCTTTGCTGCTCTTTCTCTTCTCAATGCCCCGTGTGGCACACAGACACACAACAGAAAGGTTTAGCCAATTTTTGGCCATTTTAACTGGTTGCCAGTTTCTACATTGTCAGCACCTGTTAATTGATACAGGCGAGTTCAGTTACAAATTACAGAAGCATAACAAACTTGGAATGCAATTATTTCTTACAATTTTGAGAAGGTGCCAATAATTTTGTCCAGTCCATTTTTGGAGTTTTGCATGGAATGTGTCAGATTTGGCTTTTTGTTTCTCAACCTTTTTGTGTCATACCAATTGGGGTTATACCAATACTAGTATTGGTGCAGATGCCGAGCATTTGCCCGAGTACTTGGCAAAATGCTCCGATGCCTAATCAGATACCTGGTCAGTCAGGGGTGATCAGTGCGGTGCTGGGGGTGATGGGGGGGGGGGGGGCACACAAACACAGATCTCCCTGTATACATTTCATTAAAGCAGCCGA
>BLSH010448769.1:704764-718334 GCA_018402905.1 Glandirana rugosa | reverse complement strand
AATCCCTTTTTCTCTTACGTTCACTGACAGACGCAGCTCTTCTTAATTGACACGTGGGGACATCCCAAAGCAGTGCCAAAAAACTAGAGGGGTGGGCAAACAACAACAACAACTGTACCCAACAGAACCCTCTCAGGGAGCGCCAGACGCACTCACACCGCTGCTCGCAAAACTTTTGCGGCCAAAAGCAGCATCCGCCGATGCTGAAACATCAACTTTGTAAAAACGTAGTAAACGTGTGCACTGAGGCCCAAGTGGCCGCTTTGCACACCTGAGACACCGAAGCCTGGTGCCTGAACGCCCAAGAGGTACTGACCGACCTGTGGAATGAGCCGTGACCGGAAAAGGGGGAACCTTGCCCCGAAGCTCATACGCATGGGTCACGGTCTGTCTAATTCAACGGGAAATGGTAGCCGACGAGGCTGCCGAACCCTATTTGGAGCCCCCAGGTAACACAAACAACGAGTCATTTCCGAAAGGAAGCCGTAGCACTCAAATAAACCCGCAGGGCCCTCACCACATCCAAAGAGTGTAACTCAAATTGAAAAAAGAGAAAATACCGCGCTAATCAGTGAAATAGTGAGCAGCTAGCACAAACAGCCTTAACAAAATACTGGATTACAGATGGATATAAAAAATGTGCAGCGCATGAGCAAAAACGTGAAAATAAGCCCCCTGGTCGAGGCACTGAGAGTAAATTGAGAAAAAAAACGTAAATCACAGACATGAAATCTACAAAAGAATATTGCAAAATATAGATGTAACCACACTGTAATATGGTAAGGTGGAGTTCAATAACATTAATCCACCAGTGGAGAAGTTTATCTCTTGAACGTGAAACAAAAAGTGTCTAAAGCGACTTAAAAGTAAATAAAACGTGAAAAAATCTTCAACTTGTGCAAGATGAAAACACCATGTATGAATAGGGTACTCTTACCAGAAATACCTGGTATACAGGCATGTGGGTCGGATTCCCAGGTCGTCGGGCATCCACAGAGTGAAGTAGAGATGAAAGACCTGTCGCACAACGACTTGAAGGGACCAGGCTGGTTTACAGGTATGCAGGTCGAATTCAGTCACTGGCATCCAGAACATCAGGCATCCACAAATTGAGGTGACGATAAAGGGCCAGTTGTCCAACCACTTGAAGAGACCAGACTCCAGATGTAGAGGCAAGAGTATAGGGATCCAGATAGTATCACAGCAAGCCTCAGTAGGAAATAAAAGCTACATAGTGTGATACTGTATGACCAGATACGGTTTATTTATAAAATTATTGCACTTACATCCTAAAAACTGGTAACAGGCACATGGAATTCCAGGTAAGTAAAAAAGGCGCAGTAGATGGGAGCAGGATCGTCTACCCGACGCGTTTCATCTACTAAGACTTCCACAGGGGTATATACCAGTTTTTAGCATGTAAGTGCAATAATTTTATAAATAAACCGTATCTGGTCATACAGTATCACACTATGTAGCTTTTATTTCCTACTGAGGCTTGCTGTGATACTATCTGGATCCCTATACTCTTGCCTCTACATCTGGAGTCTGGTCTCTTCAAGTGGTTGGACAACTGGCCCTTTATCGTCACCTCAATTTGTGGATGCCTGATGTTCTGGATGCCAGTGACTGAATTCGACCTGCATACCTGTAAACCAGCCTGGTCCCTTCAAGTCGTTGTGCGACAGGTCTTTCATCTCTACTTCACTCTGTGGATGCCTGACGACCTGGGAACCGACCCACATGCCTGTATACAACGTATTTCTGGTAAGAGTACCCTATTCATACATGGTGTTTTCATCTTGCACAAGTTGAAGATTTTTTCACGTTTTATTTACTTTTAAGTCGCTTTAGACACTTTTTGTTTCACGTTCAAGAGATAAACTTCTCCACTGGTGGATTAATATTATTGAACTTCACCTTACCATATTACAGTGTGGTTACATCTATATTTTGCAATATTCTTTTGTAGATTTCATGTCTGTGATTTACGTTTTTTTTCTCAATTTACTCTCAGTGCCTCGACCAGGGGGCTTATTTTCACGTTTATGCTCATACAATGCAAAATTATCAATCTTTAGCCTCCTGGCTCTTTTTAACAGCACTGTTGTTTAGGCCTCATGCCTCAGTACACCCGATCATCTAACACAACTTGTGAGCAAAACCAGTGCTCGTGCACAAACGCTGTACCTCTGTCAGCTATCTTGTCTGTTTCTTGCAGCTCCCCGCTGCTCTGTCTTTCAGGCTCAGGCCTCTGCCTGTCCCGTCCCAGAAAACACTGTGCACATGCACACCTCTCTGCTCCCTTGCGCACACATGGACTCTTTGGGAGGGTGGAGCCTTGAACTATAGTCCTGACTTTCCTAAGAACCCAGCACACACCTGTACCATCAGTGTGCCTGTTCTCTACAAAACCTGGCCCAGTCTGCCTTTTAACACTGTGACAGAGTACCATACTGTCACACTGGCTGCTGTGTTCTTCGCTTATAGCAGCTTCCTTTCCCATAAGGCAAGCAGGCCTACTGGTACTCGGTTTTCCCGCAGGTCCTATACACAATGCTATAGTGCCTGGCTACTACATTGGGGCAGGTGCCAACTAAATACAGTGAACAGATACTTGCAGTTGGCAGACAGGGAGAGCGATTTTGTGGCAGTCCAGGTTCAGAGCAGGCAGAGTTCAGAGAAGTGAGGGTCAGATCTGTAGTAAAAGGAAGGCTATGTCCTGAGCGTAGTAAATATCTGATCCGAGGCCATCAACAAGGGAATCCAAACTAGCTGGCAGGGCTCGGGCAAAGATGAAGGTGAAGGCACCGGTATAAGGCAGGGAAATGGGGGGTTTGAAGCAGGTGTTGCAAACACTATCACAAGTATGACACTGAGGGCCTGGTAGGCTTAAAATAGGTTTGCATATCACCCAGAGGCTGTGTTAAGTAATCACCTTGCAGATGGAGAGACAGACAGGGAGAGTGCAGCTCAGGACCAGCTTCCCAATCCTGAAAATGATGGACCATGCCTATGTGCAGGCACAACCGTTTGTAGTCTCCTTCTAGGGTGTAATTGACACACAACTGGGGGGTCAGTTGTCACCCCATAACAGGAAGTACCTGAACAAGGACCTTCTCTTTTGTTAATCAAAGCTACAGTTTTAACGCTTTCCTTAATTATGTTCAAATGTTGAAGCTTACTTGAGATTTTAGTAATTGGGTGTAGATCTACTTTGTTTTTTGGATGGATAAAGTTAACTTCTCATAGAGATGGAGTTTAATGGAATTGAAATATCCTCTGTGAAGCTGCCTGGCAGTGGGATTTTTCTATTCACTAGGAGAAAATATCTATGAGAAAATTTCTGCTTTTATTCCAGATCTTCTAGACCGCCTGCTGAAGTTACGCCATGAGGACGGAACAGTGGATCAAGTGGGGCCAGCAATGCTGGAATGGGTGAGCAGAATTTCAGCCGGGTGACACTGCACCAATCAGGTTTCCAGCCCTTCAAGAGGTTGTAAACCTTGTATAAAAAAAAAAAAATTCCTGCAAGAGAAAGGCATAATGAGTTAGTATGCATCGCATACTAGCTCATTATGAAATGCTTACCTTAGAACGAAGCCCTGTATCGGAGTCGGCACTCCAAGTACAGTGCTGACATCTTCCACCCGTAGTTACTTCCGGGTTTGCAGCTCTGACATTGTGATTGACCGGAGACGAGACGATGTTACTCCCACGCATGCGCGCGGGAGCCGCTGCTAATGGCACGGCCCTCTAGAAACGGCACCAAGCGGCCCGTATCTTCAGTGCACATTTGCAGATCACGTCGGCACAAGAGTATACAGGGAATATCTCCTAAACTGTGCAGGTTTAGGAGATATTCTCAGTACCTACAGGTAAGCCTTATTATAGGCATACCTGTAGGTAAAAGTGGTTGTAAGGGGTTTACAACCACTTTCACTGTGTGACAGTTACACTTACAATGAACAAACCCTATTTTAAAGCAAATTTGTAATATGTCTTTCAAATGTCGAATATGATAATGATTGAATTATTTGAGTTGCATTGAACAAGGCATTCCAGGTACCTGTCTTTGTAATCCAAAATTTTAAGGATCCTAACCTGTAGTTGCACAATTTCCTTCCTTCCTTTTCCAATCTACCATTAACTATATAATGCGATGGGCCTGCCTGATTGGATATAGATTGAATGGCCCTCATTTGACTTATGATCCAAGGAAATTTTACAAAAATTGTCCACAGATTGTAACTTGGCTAGGCATCAGTTCACCTAGAAGTAGTAATTCATTTTTGTGGAAATAGAAACTTAAACCATGACAGATTCTTATATCTCTTAGGGTGAAAATTAATGAGGGATGGGATGGGGAGGGGATCGACATACTAAGATGGGTGGGCATAGAACTATGGTAGGACAATCTAGCCAATGGAGCTGCTAGGAGATGCAACTCACTGATGGGTGACTGAGCCCCCCCCGGACTTCATTTTTAACTGAGATATAACTGTTGGGTTGAACAATATAATCCAGTTACAGGCGGTCCCCTAGTTACAAACATCCAACTTATGAACGACTCCTACTTACAAACATAGGGAGACAACAGGAAGTGAGAGGAAATCTCCCCCTAGGAAGGGAAATTCACTCCTGTAAGAGTTATAATGGGAAAAAGGGGTCTCCATTGATGCTTTATCACCAAGGTTTGTTTCCACAACAACCCAAAATTTTCAAAATCCAATTATCATTGGGACAGGAAGTGAGGTGAAATCTTCTGAACAGAAACAGAGACAGCAAAACAAACATTACAGGGGTGTTAACCCTTCCCTATGCTATACAAAAAGCTTAAAAATAGTTTTTTTGGCTGAAGCTACACTTAAAAAATGTACCTGTTCCGACTTACAAACAAATTCAACTTAAGAACACACCTACAGTCCCTATCTTGTTTGTAACCCGGGGACCGCCTGTATAGGTAACTGCAATCCTTTAATGTACATGTGTCAAACACAAGGCCCGCGGGCCAAATCCAGCCTGCCAGGCCTTTTCATGCGTCCCTTTGACCTAGGTGTTTTTTCAGCCAGAACATGGCGGAGCTCTGTTCCACCACCTCCGGCTCTCGCCCTCCACTCACAACTGTCAGTTGTAGACACAGAAGCCTTCTGTGTTTCCAAAAACAACTTTTCTCTCGGCAGCCCGAGGCTTTCACAGATCCCTGCCTGCACTGCACGCACTCACGGCTATTCATGGTGGGAGCAGATGCTGATCAATGATCTCTCTGCAAGTGCTGAGAGGTACTAGAGCCAGGCCGGGTAGGTGAGATGCGAAGGAGCTTCTTGGTTTGGGGGGGGGGGGGGGAGGAGAGATGAGGGCTGTGGAGGGAGATGTGTGCAGAGGTGGGGGAGAGTAGTGCAGAGGTCAAAGGAGGAGGAGGAGATGTGGACAGCCTATGAAAGAGAGCCGAACCCTGCACTATGTGCCCAGCACATCCCTAAACCCTGCACTCTGTAGCGCACTCCTCAACCCTGCACTTTGTACACTGCGTACTCCTGACTCTGCACTCTGTACGTATCGTTACAGGACACATAGTCTTACAGATACAACTAGCCCTTTGAAGGCTACCATAATGCTGATATGGCTTGCAATGAAATTGAGTTTGACACCAGTCCTCTAATATATACTCTAAAAAACCCTACACAGAAATATCACATTGGCCACCATAAAATAGCATTTAATATAAACCCCCTACTGAATATGTCAAACTTTTGCTGAATTTGTATAAAATGATAGTGTTGTATTAAGAGGGGTATTTCCTAAGACTCACAAAGATGACTTCCTGTCCTGGAAATCCAGCTGCTGTTATTGTCTCCTAAAGGGACTGGGCTGAAACAAGAATAGCAATCAGGCATTCTGACTTCACTGATTGCATGCTTGTTCTGGATTAGTGGTTCAAAATACTGAAAGTGGTTCTAAATGCGAGACATATATATATTTTTTTTACCTTAAAGCGGTTGTAAATTTAGACATGAAATACGAACAAAGCATATTCCTGTATAATGTGTACTTGTCTCAATTAGGAGCACTAAGTGTCATTTCTGTCTGCTGCTTCATTCATCTGCCATAAGCATTAATCACTTCTGACAAGTTTACCAGACACCAAGAGAAAAAAGGTGACGGGGAGGGAGTTCTAACTGATTATCAAAACAATATCAAATCTCAATCAGCGCAACCACCAATCTCCTCAAATAATATTACATAAACAGTGTACAATAAGTCGCCAGCTGAACACTCTCTAGTGATTTCACAACACCATCTAATAAAAATACAAAATAAAATAGTGCAGCGCAACCAACCTCTCTAATCGGTATACATTTACACACATATCTCAATCAATATCTGTGAAAGTCCAACGATCCCTGCATAGGACTCAATGTGAAACTTCAAATATATATATTAAGTGCAAAAAATTAATAAAATTAAATAAAAGTCCAGCACTCCCCACAAAAACAGTGATCTTCTAATTCCTTCCTTCATTCAGGGATTCGTGCACCTCCACACACCAGGTGAAAAACCTACTCACCTTAAAGCGGAGTTCCACCCGCTTTAAGACCTCCTCCCCAGCTCCTGATACTGAAGCGGTGCATTTGGGGAGGAGAGGTGCGGATACCCAATTTTTACGGGTATTTCCTTTCCGGTCGCCTTAAGCGATCGGAAGTGGAAGGTCTCCTTCCCCCTCCCTCCCGTAGTCTTCTGGGACACAGGACAGGTCCTAGAAGACTTCAGGACCAATCACACAGCGCCGCTCCGCTCGCATTGCGCAGTGCGTGTCAAGCCACTAGCTGTCGTGGCCAGGTAAGCTCCCAGCCTGTTGATGAGACTGCATCCACAGCGGAGAAGGACCCAGGGACTGGGGTGGAACAGCCTGGACCTTTGGGGGAACAGATTGTTGGTGAGCTGATTTGCGGATCCCTATTCGGAGTGATTCTGGAGGGGAGGTAGCGACACTGGTTACTCATTTGAAGTGGTGGATTCGTATTGAAAAGGTCTGGAAGAGGAATATATGGTACCCTCCACCTTTTTGGGTCATCTTTACCTGTGGTTCAGATTGCCACATAAAGCGCTATTGGGCTCCTGTAATGAGTGCCTGATAGGGCAGGTGAGCGGCTAGTGTGGCTGGTGGAGGAAGTGTATCACCTGAGCACTTATTTCCATTTGTCTGATTATTCACACACTGTACTACACGGGGTGACCTGTATCAAGAGGACTGTTTCATCTTTTACAAGCGCTGCACTGTTTTCTCATTATGTCGTGGCCGGGTGCCCACATAGGAATGACGGTGCTGCGGAGGGGAGGGGGAGAGATCCGAGGCTCCGTGCGGCCCCATCACTGGACCGGGAGACAGGTGCGTGTCTGTTTATTAAAAGTCAGCAGCTACACTTTTTGTAGCTGCTGACTTTTAATAAACATAGACAACACTGGAACTCCACTTTAAGCACATTTAAACATGCTCCTCCTCAGATACATGATGATCTCACCCTCCAACTCCCAATATACTCGTGTCTCAAATTTGGATTGCATGGAATAGAATGGCGGATACATAGTTCTTCCCATTTTTTTATCTTTATTCATATGACCCCACAATAAAAATCCACATACAAAATTGAAATAACAATGCGCTTGTAAAATCACATCAGCCGGCTCACCACTACTGTGCAACAGCGGCGGCACGGCGCCATGGGCCCGGCTCCTCCCTCCTAGACACAATGCACCCTGTGATTGGGCTTCCTCAATAGGCCTATATATCCACCTTTCTATTCCATGTAATCTAAATTTGAGACATGAGTATATTGGGAGTTGGAGGGCGAGATTATCCTGGATATATTGATATACTGTCAGGTCTGTAAACATTGGGACATTGACACAATACTAATCTTTTTGGCTCTATACACCACCACAATGGATTTGAAATGAAACAAACAAGATGTGCTTTAACTGCAGACTTTCAGCTTTAATTTGAGGGTATTTACATCCAAATCAGGTGAATGGTGTAGGAATTACAACAGTTTGTATATGTGCCCCCCACTTTTTAAGGGACCAAAAGTAATGGGACAGATTTACAATCATAAATCAAACTTTCACTTTTTAATACTTGGTTGCAAATCCTTTGCAGTCAATTACAGCCTGAAGTCTGGAATGCATAGACATCACCAGACACTGGGTTTCATCCCTGGTGATGCTCTGCCAGGCCTCTACTGCAACTGTCTTCAGTTCCTGCTTGTTCTTGGGGCATTTTCCCTTCAATTTGGTCTTCAGCAAGTGAAATGCATGCTCAATCGGATTCAGGTCAGGTGATTGACATGGCCATTGCATAAAATTCCACTTCTTTTCCTTAAAAAACTCTTTGGTTGCTTTCGCAGTATGCTTCGGGTCATTGTCCATCTGCACTGTGAAGCGCCGTCCAATGAGTTCTGAAGCATTTGGCTGAATATGAGCAGATAATATTGCCCGAAACACTTCAGAATTCATCCTGCTGCTTTTGTCAGCAGTCACATCATCAATAAATGCAAGAGAACCAGTTCCATTGGCAGCCATACATGCCCATGCCATGACACTACCACCACCATGCTTCACTGATGAGGTGGTATGCTTTGGATCATGAGCAGTTCCTTTCCTTCTCCATACTCTTCTCATCACTATGGTACAAGTTGATCTTGGTCTCATCTGTCCATAGTATGTTATTCCAGAACTGTGAAGGCTTTTTTTGATGTTTGGCAAACTCTAATCTGGCCTTCCTGTTTTTGAGGCTCACCAATGGTTTACATCTTGTGATGAACCCTCTGTGTTCACTCCGGTGAAGTCTTCTCTTGATTGTTGACTTTGACACACACACACACCTACCTCCTGGAGAGTGTTCTTGATCTGGCCAACTGTTGCGAAGGGTGTTTTCTTCACCAGGGAAAGAATTCTTCGGTCATCCACCACAGTTATTTTCCATGGTCTTCCAGGTCTTTTGGTGTTGCTGAGCTCATCGGTGCGATCTTTTTTTTTTTAAGGATGTTCCAAACAGTTGATTTGGCCACACCTAATGTTTTTGCTATCTCTCTGATGGGTTTGTTTTGTTTTTTCAGCCTAATGATGGCTTGCTTCACTGATAGTGGCAGCTCTTTGGATCTCATATTGAGAGTTGACAGCAACAGATTCCAAATGCAAATAGCACACAATAGCACAAATGAACTCTGGCCCTTTTATCTGCTCCTTGTAAATGGGATAATGAGGGAATAGCACACACCTGGCCATGGAACAGCTGAGCAGTCAATTGTCCCATTATTTTTGGTCCCTTAAAAAGTGGGAGGCACATATACAAACTGTTGTAACTCCTACACCGTTCACCTGATTTGGATGGAAAGCTGAAAGTCTGCAGTTAAAGCACATCTTGTTCGTTTCATTTCAAATCCATTGTGGTGGTGTATAGAGCCAAAAAGATTAGAATTGTGTTGATGTCCCAATATTTATGGACCTGACTGTATGTGTGTAAAAGTATACTGATTAGAGTTTGGTTGCGCTGCACTATTTTATTTTGTAACTCCAGCTGATTGACAGCCTCAGCTCTTTCCTGTGTGCTTTATGAAAGGGGGGGGGGGGGGTCGCTTTCCCCACAATCCGCTGTCAGAGCTCTCCTCCCTGAGCTCTGCAGAGTGTAATTTCAGCTCTCCGCCACTTTTTTTCTGACAGCTTAGACAAGCTTTGGAAATTCTAGATTTTGAACGGCCAATGGCTTCTGCTGCTGTCAGTCAAATCCTTTGAGGAGGGAGCTGGGGGAGACGAACCATGCTGTGTGTGTCTATAGAAGCACATAGGGCTTGGGAGCACGCCCATGCTTGTGTCCCCATAGAAAGCGGCTTGCTATGGTGGCAGACACAGAAGAGACAGAGCTGAAGGCACTAGCGGGGGACCCCGGAAGAGGAGTTTTGGGGCCACTCTCTGTGCAGGTAAGTATAACATGTTTACTATTTTAATTAAATAAACAATTACACTTAACCACTAGAAGCTTGAGTCTGCTAGGCAAATAGTTAACAATGGCAGCCTCTGCATTGCTCTCATTACTCCCTTAACACAGGTCACTATTACTATTTTGTTCCATTAAATTATAAAAAAAAATTCTGCAGATTCCTTATCTCCAGGCCTACAAGACATACTGCTGCAACCAAGTGGCTGCCAAGACCCTGCTGGACCACAAGAGGAGAAACCAGGCTGTACACAACTTCCTACAGCTGTGCCAGGAATCGGCCTTCAGCCGTAAACTAGATGTGTGGAGCTTCCTTGACCTTCCCCGGAGCCGATTGGTGAAATACCCACTTCTGCTGAAGGAGATATTGAAGCACACAATGGCAGATCACCCAGACCATGGACCCCTGAGTCAGGCTGTGAGTAATGCACATAAAAGTGTCCCATCATTCAGGGCCGGGACAAGGTCATCCAGTGCCCAGGGCAAAGATACCAAACAGCGCCCCCCTCCCCGCACCTTCCCTTAGGGTTAGCAGTGATGTTGCTGAAACTACTCCATTCTGCCTTGTAACAGAAGCAACTGGAACAGGGCACCCCCATCCCTACATTAAACTGTTGGGTTTAGGGCAGCTGTCCCTCCTGCCCACCTCTTGTCCCGTTCCTGCCATCATTTATTTCCAGGGATGTTTCAAGATTTTGGAGAGCTCTATAGAATATAGAGAACAGAACTATCTACAAATCCCCAAAAAAAGCTTAAAATCGACTGCTCCTACCACAGTCATTTATCTTCTAGCAAATTTTTGAGGAACAAGCCACAGTGACTCCTAAAGGACTGCACTGTTCACTACTTTGTCAGTAAACATTTAGCATGAAGGAATTGTAGATCACTGCAACATCTCTAACCTTAATAACATACAGAGCCGGCCCAGGCACTATGCAGTGTTGCAGACACTGTCATTGGTACACTCTGGGAGCCACTAACCCTAAGAACCTGCTAAAAGAGTCACATTCCACTGTACCTCAAACCAATGTTAGTGGTTCAGCTGCCAGTAACACATCTCTTATTATATGATGGGATGCTGAAGGGAGACATAGATCCAAAGTCAGAGGGGCTGAGCCCACAATTGCAGTGTGCTTGAGATATAAATTAACCTATGTAATAATAAATGTACCTGTAGGCATCTTAGTGTCTGATTTTACTGGATATTATACAGGGGCTCTATTATTCTTTATATAACTGCAGAAAAAGGCTAAATCTACCACTTATTAGGGGCAAAAATTCCTTTACTGAAGTTCCCATTTATTCAATTCCCTATCTGTCAGTCTCACTCTTCCTGCTCCATAATGTAAAATAAACTAAAAATCCCACAGGAGAAGCAAGACCCCCTTTTATTGAATGTGAACTAAAGGAGAATTTGGGAATACGGGACTCACAGGTAGCTAAGCAGGTCAGTCCCACAAAAATAGTAGTCCGTTTATATTCAGTAGACTGACCCTTAAAAATGGCAGCATCAGGTTAATGACTGATGTACGTTGTAAATCTCTAGACAATGCCGCCTCTGCATATATTTATGTGCTTCATTTCTTTTGAAGGGAAATCTAAGGAGGAGTATTGCTAAATTGTCCATTCTCTGTTTAGGTGAATGTCATTCAGACCATGATAAGCCAGATAAACAGCAAAGCTGGGGAGGCAGAGTGTGAATATTATAAGAAACGGTTGTCCTATCTCTATGAGAGTCAGAATGAAGAGGATGTGTCACGTTCTCGAATCCTACATTGCCACGGAGAACTGAAAAACAACAAAGGTCACGTGAGTAAGATTATCAGTCTTCTATTAGGAGGGATGGGTGGAAACCTAAGTCTGCCTGGTGCCGTAAAAGTGCTTGTAAAGCTGACATGAAATATTATCAAAGCTTATCCTTCAATTGTGTGTACTTCTCTCAATCTAGAGCACTATGTGTCATTTTTGTCTGTTGCCTTGTTCATCTGCTATCTGCATCAGTCACTTCTAATAAGTTTTCCCAAAACCAGGAGACAAAAAGGTGACAGGGGAGAAAGCTCCACACACAGCCTGTGACTGACAGTCTCCGTTCTGTTCCTGTGTGAAAGGGGGGTGGATGTTAGTCAGTGACGGCTGGTGCTCAATTTTCTTGGGCCAGCCAGGCACCCCTGCTACTCAATCACAGATCCCCCCCCCCATCGCTCACCCATTGCCAGCCAGGCCCGCACTTACCCCATCCAGGTTGTGGCTTCGGCAGCTCCCCTCCCTGCATCTCATCCCGAGTCCCAACGGCTGCTTCTCCTCCCAGCCCAGACTTGGGACTCTGCGGGCAATCGGGTCTTGGGACTCCCAGTCAGTCGGGTCTCAGGGCCCCCTTCCTGATTGGCTGGGAGGAAAAACAGGAAAACATTAGCAAATATTAATTCGCTAATGTCACACCTGGGTAGGCTCTGGGCGCAGTGCTCTGCACCCCGAGCCCACCCTTTTTTGAAACCTACTAGAGCCTCAGGCTCTAATCATGTGCTTCGAAGAAAAAAAAAACAAGCCATTGAAATCCAGACACAGGGAGAACATGAAAACACCATGCTTGTGATGTGCTACTGGAATTTGAACCAAAGACATCGACACTTATAGAATAGAATATTAACTATGTAGCCACAATGCTGCCCTTAGAAACCCACAGCAGACAGGTTTTATTGTTTACTGAAGTCACGTCCTGTAAAATCTGAGTTACAGCTGGCTGCTTTTTGTTTGCCTATATACTGTAAAATCTGAGTTATGATTGCTTGCTTTTGGCTTCTTTGTCTATATCCTGTAAATCTGAATAAAAATTTGAGAAACATTTTGCAGGATTGTGAAAAGTAGTAATTTTTTATTCAGGAGCAGCAAGTTTATATTTACCCATGTTCTTTTCTTTTTAGAGGCTTCACGTCTTCTTGTTTGAGAGTGTTTTGGTCCTGACACGCTTAGTGACCCAAAACGATAAGCCTCAGTTCCAGGTCTATCGTCAGCCCATCCCTCTACCAGAGTTGGTGTTGGAGGACCTTCCTGACGGTGAAGTGCGAGTTGGTGGCTCCATCCGAGGAGCTTTCACGGCAGCCAGTGAACGAGGTACTGGTTCACTGTTTTTTTTTTTTTAACAGAGTAACTTTATTGTCATCGTTAGCAGTGTCAGTTACAGAATCATAACATTTTAATAATGAGTTTAGGACAGAATACATGAGTTCTCCAACTTACTTAGACTTCGACTGAGCCGACCAACCCTGTCGTGATAACGAGACGTTGTCGATTACTGTATACCCTTAACGTAGATATTTTCGTGATGGGACTGGGACAACAAACTGCTACGAGACAAATACGTACTACGGTGAATATTTGACATTACGTGTCGCTTTTACAATACTAAGACATTGACTGTGACGATTGCTACTGTTATTTCAATGAGACAATTTTTTTTTTTTTGTCACTTGGTCATGGAGCAAGTGACCGACGGCACTTTCGAGGTGCCTACCTCGGTGGTTGAGCGTGAAGTGGCAGTCCTTCCAGGAGGTTGTGGTTGAGACCATCTCCCTACCC
>BLSH010448769.1:685236-704754 GCA_018402905.1 Glandirana rugosa | reverse complement strand
TGGCTCCATCCGAGGAGCTTTCACGGCAGCCAGTGAACGAGGTACTGGTTCACTGTTTTTTTTTTTTTTTTGTTTTTTTTTACAGAGTAACTTTATTGTCATCGTAAAAAAAACACAGTACACTGATCTCTACAGTCTCTGCAGCAGCGCTAACGAGTGATCATATGCAATCCTCAGAATAAGAGAAACATCATAATGGAACTCTTGCCACCACCAAAAAAGCACCACGTGCAAGAGGATAACGTTCCCTTAGGAATTGCACTTACCAGACCTAGGTAAGTATCTCGCCTGTATTTAGACTCAGCAAGTGTATTCAATAGGTGTAACCATCCTTTTGCCGTCTCCAACAAGAAGTCCTCTTCCACTGCGGGTTGCCCTCACATGTGCGGATAAAAAAGGGACGGAATGCCAACATAGCGTAAAACCGTCATGTTTATTGGTCACCCATCCAACCCATAAAATAACACTCACATGAATGCAAACATAAAATCGCTGTATGAACACAGAGAAACTCGTTGCAGTGAAACTCTCAAGTCCTACCGGTACCCGCCCGATGTATGCTGGAGTTTCCTAGTTCCGGGTATCTCCTACGTTCTCACTCCGATGCGTCACTTGGCCCCGCCCTGACGCGTTTCGTCATATCCGACTTCGACAGAGGGCGTGGCCAAGTGACGCTGTTACTTGGTTTTTATCCTGTCGGCCGCAGGAAGTGGTCATCACCGCGGCCGACCGGCCCACCTGTCTCCAAAAACAGTCACCCTAATGCTGATCGCTCTCATCCTTGGAACTACCACTGCAACACGGAAAAAGAACCACTAGAGGTCTCCCTCTTTAAAAAATGGTATTTGTCCGTCATTGCACAACACATCCAGGACAAAGCGATCTTAAAGTGAACTGGTATACCAATCTGTGTGTCAGACTAGAAGGATGTTATTTCACTCATCCTATCTATCTCAAGTGCCTCTATCAATTGAAGCATCTGAGGGCTGACAGACAGACTGCAATTATATTTTTCATCAGGGAATCCCCAATTTTTACATATATACATGGTCTATTCATCATATTCATCCATTGTCATTCTAACAGAGGACGAGTTTTCAAATTCCATTAACTTAAGGCAAACTGTACATCAACCAAACCAAAAGTGGAACTTGATTATACCTGATATATCCCGAATGACCCCAAACAAAGCAGGCAACACCTCAATCGCATCAATAGCCCCTTCAATAATCATTAATGAAGCAGTTGATGTCCAACTCTACATTGAGGCCCCTGGGCGTAAGAGAGTCAGTTAAATAGATCCATCGGGTCTCACGTCTGGAAAGGTCCCGGACCAGATTGGTGCCCCTCCAATTAGGCACCAGCCGGTCGACCCCCCAGAAAGTGAGACCCGATGGATCCCGGTCATGAAATTTCAAAAAATGCAGTGAGACATTGTGGTCTCTGTAACCCAACTTAATATTTGCGATATGTTCCGCAATACGGACTCTAAGTGGTCGCTTGGTTCTCCCAATGTATAATAAGCCACATGGGCATCTCATGGCATACACCACATGAGTCATGTTACACGTGATAAATTCAGCAATCTTAAACTCAGAGTTATTCGACTGAGAAGTGAAGGTCTTTAAACCTCGCATGGTAACTTTGACTTCTCTGCAGGGTCTGCATTTTCTGCAAGCAAAAAAACCCTTTTGATCCCAAAAAGTGACAGGTTTACTAGGAGCATCGAGCACCTTATGTACTATTCTGTCTCCTATATTAGGACCCTTACGGTAAATGAACTTTGGCCTACTTGGCAACACTGGGCCCAATAGCTTGTCCATCAACAGAATATGCCAATGCTGCCTAAATATTTCCTCCACCTGTTGATATTGCTGATGGTAACCCGAAATAAATCCATATTGGTGTCCACTTGTTTTAGCAGGCCTATTTGGTTGATCGCTCAACAAAGCCTCCCTTGGCACCCTGGCTACTTCACTAATGACTCCCTCCAGATGCTCTTTTTTATACCCTTTTTCCTCAAATCTCTCTTTCAGTATGCCTGACTGTATTTGATAGGAAGCTGGATCCGAACAGTTTCTGCGTACCCTCATCATTTGGCCCTTAGGGATGTTTCTTAGCCAAAGTGGATGATGTCCACTAAACCAAGGCAGAAAACTGTTTCTATCAGTTGGTTTGAAAAAGACTTTCGTAGTTAGAACATTGTTGGATCTATTGACTGTGACATCCAAGAAATGGATTTCATCCCTGCTCCACTGACTAGTGAGAGAGATGTTATTCTTATTGCTATTAAGCTGACCTATGAACTCGCTCAGCGAAAATTCAGACCCTTGCCAGATGAAGAACAGATCATCTATGTATCTGACATAGAAAATCAATTCCTTCCTTCTATTCGCAAAAACTGCCCTGTCCTCCCACTCACCCATAAATAAATTCGCGATGCTGGGGGCAAATTTTGCCCCCATAGCAACGCCTTTCCTCTGTTTGAAGAACTTACCATCAAACCAGAAAAAATTATGGGTGAGACAGAAGTCAAGGCAGTCTCGAATGAAGGTCATCTGGTTAAATGGAAGATCATCCCTTTGACTAAAGGCCCAATTTAAGGCCAAGAGGGCATCTTCGTGCTGTATGATAGTGTACAGCGAAGATACATCAGCCGTCACCAGGAAAATATCTGAGTCATCACTGAGCGTCACCTCCCCTAGTCTGCGTAAGAAGTCTTTTGTGTCTTTGAGGTAGGCTTTCGTTTGGACCACACTCTCTTGTAAGAAGCGATCCACATATTCTCCCACTCTTGATGACACTGATCCTATGCCGTTTACTATGGGGCGTCCGGGTGGATTAAGTGGATCCTTGTGGATCTTGGGTAGAGTATAAATTGTTGGGATGCGTGTACTGACGGGTAATAGATATCTCTTTTCCTTCCTCGTAAGTACACCCAACCTACAACCACCATCCACCAAACTTCCTAGATCTTTCTTGAACTGTATGGAAGGATCTCCTTGAAGTTGTTGATAGGTGGTGGCATCTCTTAACATCTCAGAAAGTTGTGAGACGTAAAACTCCTTGGTTAGGATGACGACCCCACCACCTTTATCAGCTGGTCTTATAATGACTTCCTTCCTTTTCTCTAGTTCCCTGATTCCATTTTCAATATGGAAGGGATTTGCTCCCTTTATGGGTGTAATTTGTTCCAAATCTCTCAGAATCAATCCCTTGAATACATCAAGGTGGTGTGACCCATTTTGTGTTGGATTGAAGAGAGATTTATTTTTAAGGCCACTGTTAATCACTGTGGTCTCTACATTGCCTGTTGAAGTAGGCTGGGAGGCTTTATTAAGGAAAAATCTTTTCATATTAAGGGTTCTGATATATTTGTGTACATCCACAAACATATCAAATTTATTGATCGGTCTCTTGAGACCACACTTTAAGCCCAAATTAAGGATATTTGCTTCCTTTGGAGTTAATTGCACCCCTGCCAGGTTGTATATTCCACTTAATGAGCATCCAATTTTCTTTTTTTGGACCCTCCGTCCTGCTCTACATCCCCTCCCTCCCTTCTTTGCACCGCCGGGAGGGTATCCCTCCTGTGCTGAGGGAGAGCTGTGGGTCTCCCCGACTCTTGATAATTCCTCTCCCCCCAAGGGTCCAGATGATCGGACCTCCTGGGTGTCAGTGGGTGCCCTTGATGTCTCGTCATTGATGGACCTCCCCTGTAAGGGCGGAATCTCCCTCTCCAAGGTCTCCCCCGTCCCCTCCCTAAAAAATGATTTTGTGGGTGGTGTTGAGGGTAATAAGAGTCTGTGTTGTTTTCCAAACTGCTGTACCTATTTGAAGTGGGTATCTGATAGACACCTGTATCCCTTCTGGGATTGCATGGGGTCTCTATCAAGGTATGGTTTTGTGTGGTTGGTCTCGTTGTTGCCTCCTCTGATCTATTTTTCTTTTTCCCTTTTTTCCCTCTGGGATTCTGATATTCATTTGGGGCGGAGGGACATTGATTGGAGACTTCCCTCCGCACCAAATTCTGATTGCCTTCAGATAAATTAACGTCCTCCCCTGCATTGGATGTCTGCCATGTATATGCTTTGTTATTTTTACATTCTGTGTAGTCCCTTTGGAATTTCTTGATTTTCTTTTTCTGCGTGTCCCTATCGACCTTTTCAAGTCTCTTTTGGATCCTGAAATTAAAATCTACCACCTGTTGTGTTTCCTTGATAGGGTCTATCTGCTGCTGAAGATCTCTGATTTTAGATTCCAATTTGGACATTTTGAGCCTCTTTCTTTTCAGAATAAGCTCATGCAGCTTCAAACCAACCCCATCAAAAAAACACTTCCATTCATCTGCACTCTCCTGGTCTTCCAAACCATCTTGTGGGGGAACATCCCACCGTAAACTCCGTATCAGGATATTCTCTTTCACATAGTGTTCCATGGTGAAAATGTCCCACCAAGTCCTCACCTGTTTTTCCAAAACATTGCCTAAGGCTGATAAAATACCACTATGGTTAACCTCTTGGTTTGGACTTTGTTCATCATTGATTCTAAATACATTCCTAAAGTCAGTATTTCTACTGCTCAAAAAAGATATTGCTTCCATAGCTGCTATGAGAACACAATGGAACTGTAACAATAAAGACAATAAAATAATGTTCCGCCCCCTACAAAAGTCTTTGCTCAGCGCCGTGGATGATGCAATATTACAACTTTATTGTCATCGTTAGCAGTGTCAGTTACAGAATCATAACATTTTCGCTGTGCATTACAGTTTATAAGTGGCATCATGCATAAACAGAGCATCGTTAAACAACAGGGTCAGGGTAGTGTTTTTATAGATGCAATTCCCATATGTCATTAGCTGTTGCAGAGCAATAGTGCTGTCCCAACCAGCCGAGTCAGCTTCAGATTCATTCAACCTCTTGAGTACATAAGACAGGATTTGAGTAATAATAAATCATTACAGTTATCATTAAGTGTCGGATAACACAGAGGATACCTTACCCCACCCCCCCACCCCACTAGGGAGAGGGGAGAGGGAGGGGAGACAGCCCAGGCCCCGGAGGAGAGCCACAACCGGAAAAGTCAGGGTCAGGACTCCACGAGCACAGTTCCCGTCAGCCACCACATTTCTCCATCAACTTGGCCCATATCTTATCAAACTTTTGTGGGTAGCGTCTACTCTCATATGTTATCCTAAATAGAGGCAATGCCGAATTGACCGCCTTAAGCCAAGTATCCCTTGTTGGGGGGGTCTGGGTATTTCCAACGAAGTAGTGTTTCCTTCCTGGCATAAAAAAGTGTATGTCAGGCATAATTTAAGATATCTATCCCCCTCAATGTCGATCATGTAGCTCAGTAGCATCAGTTTAGGGTTCAGGAGAATGTGCAACCCAGTCACCCGCCTCAGAGTCTTGGTCACCGATTCCCAGTATGTGTTCAATCTTGGACACGTCCAGAACATGTGCCAAAACGAGCCCACCTCTGCCCCACATCTAGTACACAGGGGATCTCGGGATGGATAGATTCCTGCCAGTTTTTTGGGGTGTAATACACCCTATGAATTAATTTTAGCTGTATGAACCTATCCCTGGCCGAGATTAAGGAAGGCACAAAGGTAGCTATGCAGTCCTCCGCCTCTAACTCTGGGATATCTTCTCTTCATTTGTCCATACTTCTAGTAGGCTTAAGGTCTTGGGCTACAGTTAGATAAAGGTACAGAGAGGACAGTGGCTTGCCCATTACCCCAGAGGATAACAGTCTTTCAATTGGGTCTGACGCTAGACTAATCAAGTCTGGGAACTATGCATTCACAGCGTGCCTCAGCTGCCAGTATCGAAAGGTATAGGAGGCAGGTATTGAGTAGGCGTTCCTCAGTTCCCGGAATGATAGGAGTTTACCATCCCAGAAGATATGTTTCAAGGTAGCAATACCTCTAGCGGCCCAGATCGACGGATCAGGGACAGACTGCAGATGTGGAAACCTAGGATTTCCCCACAAGGGGACGTGGGGTGAGTAGCGATTCGGGCTCCCATATACCTTCCTCGCCTGCTGCCAAATCATGACTGTCATCTCCATTGGGCTAATAACGGACGGATGCGACTTTGCCCCCCAAAAGACCAAGTTGCTAAGGGTTGCATAGCAGCCTAGAATGGCCTCCTCCAGTCTTATCGCAGGGTTCTGGTGAGGCGGGGAGAACCACCAGCGCACCATAACCAACACCACTGCCCAATAATACAACTGGAAGTTGGGAAGCGCAAGGCCTCCGATTGACAGCGGGAGGTCCAGTATCCGCTTGGCAATCCTAGGAGTGCGACCCCCCCCCCAGATATTCGACACTATTACCCCCTCAATACGCCGGAAGAAGGAATTTAGGAGACGCGTCGGGGTGTTACGGAACTAATAAAGAAATTTTGGCAGATACACCATCTTAATTAAATTAACACGCCCGACTGGTGTGAGGGGGAGGTTACGCCATGTATCGCATTTCTTTGTAAGTTGAGTTAGCAAGGGGTAAACATTACGTTCCGGGTATTTGTTGAGATTAGTTCCTACCCTAATGCTCAAATATTTGAACTCCAATACCCATTGCAGAGGTGTCTGGGTATCGATTTGGGGTGTGTCTGAGTGCAGGGGGAAAAGTACCGACTTCTCCCAGTTAATACATATGCCCGAGTATTTCCCAAACAGGTCAAACAGGGCCAGGGCCCTATGCAGGTTAGAGGAGGCATCTGCCATATATAGAAGTGTATCATCGGCATATAATGATAGTTTCTCTTCTACCGGTCCTATAGTTATGCCCTTCACCAGGCGGTCCGCTCTTATAAGCGCGGCTAAGAGTTCCAGTGCCAGGGCAAACAGGCATCCCTGCCGAGTTGCTGAAATGTGTGGACACCGTATCATTAGTACGCACCCACGCCCTTGGGTTAGTATGCAGCATTTTCAACCAGGTTAGAAATCTGGGGCCGAAGCCATCTAGTACCGCCCATAGGTAGCCCCACTAGACCGAGTCAAAAGCCTTCTTGGCATCGAGTGAGGCCACCACTTCCATGTCCCCCGCCGAGACAACTGCCAGATGTGTGTGTAATCTGCGTATGTTAATATCCGTTCCTCTTCCTGGCATGAACTCTGTCTGGTCCGGGTGCGTCAATTCGGTAATGACCGTATTTAGTGTGTTGGCCAAGATCTTGGCCAGCAGTTTGGCATAGACATTAAGAAGCGAGATAGGGCGGTAGGCCGAACATTGGACATGGTCCTGCTCTGGTTTGGGGATGACCACTATCACCGCCTCCCCCATCGAGCCAGGCAGCTCCCCTGCATCAAACGATCCGGCGAGCAGAGCTTTTAATCTAGGTGCTAAGGCCTTGGCATACTCCTTATAGAATTCCACAGGTGTACCGTCAGGACCCGGTGTTTTCCCAGGTTGTAGCATGGCCAGGGCTTTCTGAATCTCCTCTTCAGTTATAGGGGAGTGCAGTTTATGGCTGTAGGTGTCCATCAACTTAGGAAGGTCTATCTGGTCTAGGTAGTCTGTCAGTTCATCTGGGTCATATGCAGCTCTAGACCTGTATAGCCCTTTATAGTATTTAACAAAACATGCGTTTATTGTAGCAGGAGTAGTCTGTCTATTCCCTAGGGAGTCTAGAATATATAATTTGGCCCCTCCCCCCTGATGTTCCCTAGAGAGCCAAGCAAGCATCCTGCTAGTGCGCTTTCCTTGCTCAAAAATCCTCTGTGTTTGATGTAGAAGTTTTTTCTCCATCAAGGCCGTTCATGGGGTCATTACTTTTTGGGTGAGAGGTGTCAACTGAGCATATTGCTGTGGGTCTCCGGTCCTAACATACAACCCCTCCTGTCTAGCCGCCTCAGCTTCTGTCTCTGTCAGCTCAGCTTTCCTCTCCCCCCGGACCTCCCTGATGATCTGCTGGTACTGCCCCCTGGCAAAGGCCTTGTTGAAGTCCCAGACAACCATCACCCAGGCCAAGCCAGGGTTGATCCGCCAGTATTCCTCAGAGGCCTCCACAAATCTGCCACCCACCACCTCGTCGGAAATCCAGAATCTGGAAAGTCTCCAGAGCCTGTCCGTTGGGTCACTAGAGACATCTAATCTGAGGAACATCAGGGCGTGGTCAGAAATACCTCTGGCCAGGAGCCGAATATCCCTTAATCTAGGCAGAAGCGATCCACTGACATATATCAAATCTATACGAGAGAAGGATTTATATGAGGTAGAGTGGCATGTATATGCTCTCTCCCTAGGATTTTTCCACCTCCAGACATCCACCAGGCCATACGCCTCTGCCCAGTCTGCCATTGGTTCACTGTTTAACATCTCCAGCTATGTTGGTTACTTCAGCCTAATATTCAGATTTTATTCACTGTGCACCGGAAACACAAAAGAATTTTGATTGCTGTGGAAAAAATTGGGATTTCTTTTACTCATTGCAAAATTATTTACCTGTCCATCAAAAGATACAGAAGGTCTTTAATCTTTGTGTTATACTGCTGCCCAGAGGAGGCTTGGACACTGGCAAAAACTGCAGGTCAGTCCAGCATGCCTCAGTTTAGTAGCAAAGCATTTAGTACTGCATCATCAGAAACACAGAGGGGTGGGACTTGTGCCCCGCCAAGATAAGGATTTTATAGTGAGTACAAAAATCATATTTTCTCTTTCGTTCATTGACGAATGCAGCATCTCTTCATTACGCCTGGGTTATGCCACCTTTCACTAGGAGTGGACTAGGCAGAACTTCAGTTCAGCTAAATGCAGACACAGCCCCTCCCAGGGGGCGGTTCTCCCTGGTATAACCCACCACCGGCCAGCTGAGCCTTCAGTCTTTTCTGCCTAGTGCAAGGAGTAGGACCGGGCCCCATGCTGGGACCCGTGGGTCCCCAGTTTTTCTTTTTCTTCTGATGAAGACTGCAATCAAGCAGCCGGCTGGGTGACAGGCTGGATAATATAGATCCAGGGTGTCTCCCCGGCTCGGACAACGGACCGAGCCGACCTATGCTCAGCGCTAGGTCGGCCGTGTCAGGCCCCATTCCGTGCAGGGCGGCCTGCGAGTTAAATGTCCCACCAGCACGCTTAAGACCGGGCATTCAGGTCCGCGTCACGGTGTCGCTCAGCCGGCAGCTCCCCCTGTAGGAATAGACAGGGAGGCAGGTCTATCTCGGGTGGGTTACCCGCTCTGCCCGTCTGAATGGGTAAGTACCCCCCGTCCCTGCTCAGGGCGTGGAGGGGGGGCTGACGGGTTTCCCCCCATTTCCTGGGTTGTCTGGCGGTGCTCCCTCCTCCATCCTTCACCCTGATGCCCCGGCTGCCTGTGCTGCACTGCAGGGAGAAAAAAAAAGTGTTTTTTTCTTTTTCCCAGGCCCTCTTCTAGGGGCCGGTTTCGCCGCGGGGGGGGGGGGCGCTCTGGAGGGTTTTCATACCCCCCCCAGTTGTCATATGGCCGCCATTTTGCGGGAGTCGCCCGCTTGTTTTTGGCCTCTAGTGTGCGCGGCGGCCATTTTTGGTTGGTCGGCGGTGCATTAAAAGCTATGACTGGAGGGGTGGGCGGTCCCGGAGCACTTCCTGGTCTACAGAGACATGTGAAGACGCTGGGATGGCGGCAGCAGCATCAGCAGCAGCAACGCTATTGTGCGGTTGGTGAGGCGGACTCAGCAGCTTGAGCAGCGCTTCCCCTGGGGCAGGGTGCGGGCTACGGTCGGTCCTCCTGGGTGTAACTGCAGGGGTCCCTGTCCAGTGCGCCTGGGGTGGGGGGGGGCGCCTACCTCCGGTGCTTAGACCCCTCTTGCATGACGTGGGTGTCCGGTGTGGGTAGCACAATGGGGCTGAAGCCAGCACTTCTGCGGCGGGGACCTCCGCTGGGGCTGAGGGTGTGCTGGGTCCTGTGGTGCCTCTAGCTACATTGACTCAGGTCCTGGAGTCCTTTATTTCCCGGGCAGAGTTGGGCCGTGACCACAGAGCGGACAAGAGACGGCCTCCTCCTCCTTCATCTGGGGGGGATTCGGACCTTGAGGGGGGGGTCCACTAGAACGGGGACCCCCCTCGAGTTGTCAGATGGGGAGCTCCTGGATTCCTCTGATGGGGAGGAGAACTTTTCAGGGCACACCGTTGTGCATGAAAAGGCTTTGGTGGGCTCCTTAATCTCAGCTCAGGAACAGTGGACCTCTCGCATTTCAGATTCCTGGGTGTGCGAGGTGGTCTCTGAAGGGTACAAAATAGAATTCCGTACCATGCCTCCAGACAGGTTCTTTGCCTCCAATCTAAGGCTTCCCCCCAGGGCGACGGTTGGCCCTGATGGGGGCCATGCAGGATCTGTTCTACAAATGGGTGGTTGTGCTGGTGCCGGCCACGGAACGCTTCCATGGTTTTTACTCCAACCTGTTTGTGGTCCCAAAGAAGGATGGAGTCAGGCCCGTCCTGGATCTGAAGGCGCTCAACATTTATGTTCGGGCGCGGAAATTCAGGATGGAGTCAGTCTGCTTGGTGGTAGGGGCCCTTCGCCAGGGGAACTCGCTTGCATTCTTGGATATCGAGGATGCGTATCTGCATGTCCCCATCTGTGTCTCCCACCAACGTTTTCTATGTTTCACGGTGGGCGATCAACACTACCAGTTTGTGGCCTTGGCGTTTGGCCTGGCCTCGGCCCCCCGGGTTTTCACCAAGCTCCTGGCCCCAGTGTTGGCTCTATTGCGGCAGAGGGGCATTGCAGTTATGGCATATCTGGACGACCTGCTTCTGCAGGCAGAGTCGGCCTCAGCTCTGAGGGACAACATAGCCATCACACTGCACACCCTGCAGGAGTTTGGATGGGTGATCAATCGGCCGAAGTTGGTGTTGACTCCGTCACACCACCTGGAGTACCTGGGTTTGACCTTGGACTCGGTCAGGGCAAAAGTTTTTCTCCCTTCAGGAAAACTGCAGACGCTGCAGCAGGCAGTGAGGTCTCTTCTGTCAGAGAAGTGGCCCTCTCTGAGGTTTTGCATGCGGGTCCTGGGGCTCATGATGTCCACCTTCGAGGCGGTTCCGTATGCCCAGAGTCATACCCGGTCCCTGCAGCGCTCGATTCTGCTGCGGTGGGATAAATCTCCTCTATGCCTGGATCGCCTGGTCAAGCTGGACCACGAGGCCAGGTCCTCTCTAATTTGGTGGTTAAGGGCCTCGGCCCTGAAGGAAGGTTAGTCCTTCCTCCCCTTGATGTGGTCCATAGGAACCACAGATGCCAGTCTAAGCGGCTGGGGGGGGAGTCCTGGGGTTGTTGTCAACCCAGGGTCGTTGGTCTCGGGAGGAAAGTCGGCTCCCGATCAATGTGCTGGAACTTCGGGCCATCAGGCATTGCCTCTCACCTTGGTCGGGAAGGCTGCAAGGGCGCCCTGTCAGAGTTCAGTCGGACAATGCCACAGCCGCGGCATATGTGAACCATCAGGGCGGAACAAGAAGCTCGGCGGCAGCATTAGAGGCGGCTCACATTCTGCGGTGGGCAGAGCTTCATGTGCCGGCTCTCTCTGCCGTGTACATTCCGGGCATAGAAAATTGGCAAGCGGATTACCTCAGCCGACAGAGGTTGGATCAGGGAGAATGGTCCCTGCATCCGGGTGTATTCCGACAACTTTGCCAAAAATGGGGCACTCCAGACGTGGATTTGCTGGCGCCCCGGCTCAGTTGAAAGGTTCAGACCTTCGTGAGCAGAGCAAGGCATCCGCTGGCGGACGCAGCGGACGTCCTTGTAGCTCAGTGGAGCCAGTATCGGCTCATTTATGCTTTTCCCCCTCTCAAGCTGATTCCGCATCTGTTGCGCAGGATAGAGGTGGAGGGAATTCCAACCATTCTGGTGGCTCCGGATTGGCCTTGGTGTCCGTGGTACGCCGACGTGGTGCGGATGGTGGTGGATGTTCCCTGGAGTCTCCCGCTTTGTGAGGACCTTCTGTCCCAGGGCCCCATCTTGCACCCTGCTTTACCCTCTCTGGCTTTGATGGCCTGGCTATTGAATCCCAGGTCTTGAGAGATCGGGGGGTCTCCGCTTCGGTGATTCCCACCATGCTCATGGCACGTAAGTGCACTTCTAGAAAGATATACCATCGCACCTGGAAGGTGTATATCGCCTGGTGCGAAGGGGTGGGGTGGAACCCCCGTTCCTTTTCGGTGTCTCGGCTGCTAGCTTTTCTGCAGCAGGGCCTGGACTGTAAACTGGCGTTGAGCACTATCAAGGGCCAGGTGTCTGCCTTGGCCATCTATTTTCAGCATCCTTTGGCGACACATTCGTTAATCCGCACCTTTATTCAGGGGGTCTGACATGTCGCTCCCCAGGTGTGTACGCCTTTGGCTCCTTGGGACCTCAATCTGGTCCTTTCGGGGCTTCAGAAGCCTCCCTTTGAAAATATCAGGGAAATTTCCTTACAACTGCTTTCGCAGAAGGGGGCTTTTCTGGTAGCCATCACTTCTGCCAGATGAGTGTCAGAGTTGGCGGCTCTGTCGTGTAGGTCTCCGTATCTGGTCCTACACAAGGATAAAGCGGTTTTACGCCTGTTACCTTCCTTCTTGCTGAAGGTGGTATCTTCTTTTCACATTAACGAGGACATTGTCCTTCCTTCGCAATGTCCGCGCCCGTCCCATCCTAAGGAGATTGCCTTGCACTCCTTGGATGTGGTTAGGGCTTTGCGGCTGTACCTGGCGACTACGGCCTCTTTTCAGAGGTCGGATGCGCTTTTTGTCGTGGTGGATGGGCCATGCAAGGGCTTGGTGGCCTCTTCGGCCACCATTTCTCGATGGATTCGACAGACAGTGACCCGTGCGCCCCCCTTTCCGGTCACGGCTCACTCTACCAGGGCGATTAGCACTTCCTGGGCTTTCTGACATCAAGCGTCGGTTTCTCAAGTGTGCAGAGCGGTTACATTGTCCTCAGTGCACACCTTTACTAAGTTTTACAAAGTTGATTTGTCAGCATCCTCAGATGCTGCTTTTGGCCGCAAGGTTTTGCAGGCCGCTGTGTGAGGTTCCTCCAGATTCTTATGGAGAATTCCCCGTTGGGTGAAGTTTTGTTTTTGTATTACCCACCCCTCTTTTGACACTGCTTTGGGACATCCCCAGGTGTAATGAAGAGATGCTGCATCTGTCAATGAACGAAAGAGAAAATAGGATTTTTGACTCACCGTAAAATCCTTTTCTCATAGTTCATTGACGGATGCAGCACCCCTCCCCTTTTTTTGTTGGTTCGAGCTTGCACTGCTTGTTACGGACTGAAGGCTGGGCTGGCCGGTGGGGGGGGGTTATACCAGGGAGGACCACCCCCTGGGAGGGGCTGTGTCTGCTTTTAGCTGAACTGAAGTTCTGCCTAGTCCACTCCTAGTGAAAGGTGGCATAACCCAGGCGTAATGAAGAGATGCTGCATCCGTCAATGAACTATGAGAAAAGGATTTTACGGTGAGTCAAAAATCCTATTTTTTTTCTTGTCCGCTGATAGACACAAAAAGTATTTAACCTAGAATAGTTA
Source organism: Glandirana rugosa (assembly GCA_018402905.1). NCBI lineage: Eukaryota > Metazoa > Chordata > Amphibia > Anura > Ranidae > Glandirana > Glandirana rugosa. The sequence goes on along the minus strand of BLSH010448769.1, from coordinate 691,258 downwards.
AAAAGTAGTCTGAGAGGCCGGCAACACTGCAAAGAAACAGGCCAATGAAAAAAAAGGGAACAGAGCAGCTCAAAGAGCTGCCTGAAGGACCTCACGCCTGAAGCTGGCATCGGAGGAGGCCTGCACATTCACCTAGTAGAACTTAGAGAACATGCAAACAGAAGACCAGGCAGGAGCCTTGAAAATCTGGGAAACAGTTCCCTGATGCTGAAAAGCCCAAGAAGCACTCAGAGATCTAGTAGAGTGAGACCACGTGGATTGATGATAATCTGCCTAAGCGGATGCACCCTTTCGGATTCCATTTAGGATGACATAAAGGGAATCAGTGATCCTGAAATAGGCAGTGGCTGAGACACTCAGACAGCCCAAGCCACTTCCAGACAATGGAGGGATATTTCCTTTTGGTGAACTGGATGCACAATGAATGATGAAAGAACAATATCCTGAGAGAAGTAAAAAGCAGAAACTACCTTGGACGACAAGAATCACAGGCTCAGAGACACCCCTGCCCCTCAGAACATAGGTTTCAATAGCCATGCCGTTAAAGCCAGTAACGGTGAAGCAGGATGACAAATCAATCCTTGGGACAGAAGATTCTGACAGTCTGGCAGAACCTGCAGAGTGTGTGCCAGGAGTCTTACCAGGTTAGCCGACCACATCTGCCTTGGCCAGCCCAGAGTAATGGTGAATACCGGAATACCTTCCGTCTTGATCCTGCAATGCATACTAGAAAGAAGTTTTGTGGGAGGAAAGGCATAGATCAGGATGTGCAGATCCCACAAAGCCACTGCTTCTGCCAAAGAGTCCCTGTACCTGGAGACAAACTTATCCAGGTTGTTGTTGAACCTGAAGGAAGTCCATGTCCAGTATTTCCTACTTGTGACATGAGTTCTTGGTTTAGTGACCGAGACTCCTCTAGGGCTCAGGTACATTTCTAGCTGGATGGTCCAACGCTGCAGAGAAAGCCAAGTCTCCTGCACCAACAGGGTACCCAGAATTCATTCCTAACCCGACAAGCTCCAGCTGGCACCCATCATGAGGATCTTCCAGAAGACAGGAAGGAAAGATTTCTGTGATTCCAGAGCCAAACTCCTGATCCACCAGGCCAGTGCCAAACCGAATGTTGCATTGTATAGGTCTGGACTGAAAATGGTAAAATGGGACTGCCTCAAAGAAGGCTACCATCAGACCCAAGAAGAAGCGGAGTCTCGGATGAATTCCAGACTTTAGAGCTTGGATCTGAGATTATAGAGATTGAAGTTTCTCTTATGCCAGAAACACTCTGGCATAAGCAGTTTCTAGGAATAAACCAAGATACTCCAAAGGATAAGTCTGTTGCAGCAATAATTTCTGAAGGTTCGGGTTTCATCTGAACTGCTGTAATATTTGGACAGTCAAAGCTATGGAACACCAACTGTTCCTTCAACAAAAGGTTGTCTAAGTACATGAACTGCTGTAATATTTGGACAGTCAAAGCTATATTATCAGACAGAGTGCACACACATGTTCCTTTAACAAAAGGTTGTCTAAGTACATTTAGAGCTGTGAAATGCAAGCTAGGGCAGAAGGCCCCCTGGGGTTTGGGAACAGTGAGTAGGTTGGAGAAAAATCCTTGAAACTTTTGTGCCACAGAAACTGGGGCAATGACACTTTGGTACGGATATTTTGATGGAGATCTGCTAACTTGTGTGGTAACACAGGAAGGTTGAAAGTGAGAAACCGAGGAAGTGGCAGTGAACAAAATACCAATTTTTATGCCATGGATAGCACCTCCTGCACCTAATTGCCTGAGAAGCGATCTGTCAAAGTGTTCGCAATGGTTAACAAATGTTTCCCCCACTGTGGAAAGTGCAGATGCCATTTTATGCAGAGGAAGGTTTGTCTGAGCATTTAGCAGACTTCACACTCCAGACTTTGAAGGTTAATTGGGACCCAAGCTTGGGTGGAGGTCTGGACATGGAGAATGTGAGCGTAGAGAAAATGAAGGAAGTTTTCCTGACAGATAAGAGGGAGAAGACTTTGCAGAAATGTTTTTGGGGATTCTTCTGCTGAGGAAGATGGGTACACTTGCCACCAATAGTGTCCATGATAATGGTATCAAGGATAGATCAGAAGAGACGTCCTTCAAAGGCCATGAGGATTAGATGCAGATTCCACACACTCTCCAGGGCAATGAGAAATCCTGCCTTGCAGTTTAAAAACTCCTTTAAGGTATTTTACCCAGTCAGCCATGGTTTGGCTAATTGTATTTAAAATAACTTTTAATGTACACATAACAGCATTATTTGGTGTTTTTTATGCTCGGAGTTCAGAACTGACTTTAGCCAGATGGAGAGTGGCATGTGAATCTGGTGCTATAATCTATAGCTGGGTGAGGGAAAGAAACTATGAACCACAGCAAGATTTTCACATATTCTTTTTTCTTTAAACAGCCAAAAACGTTTTCCGAGTGAGTTTCCGGGACCGATCCAGAGGCCAAGCTCACACGCTACAAGCCAACGACTCCTTCAACAAACAACAATGGGTCACCTGTATCCGGCAGGCCATGGTGGCAAGCAGAGAGCAAAGTAGCAGTCCCCTCCAGGCACAGGAGACTTCTGGTACTCTTATAGACATTTCTGACCTGAGCCTCAATTGCTATGAGGACAGCAAGAAAATGGAAGATGGGTGAAAGGTGAAAAGAGAACTGTGCTCCTCTGTTACAGACATGCGGTCAGTAGAGAGACAATTTGACATATTAGACTATTGACAATGACCTGCAATTCTAATGAATGGAGCTGAAAACCCAAGACTGTTAGGTAAAATCTAGAATAGTTTTTTTTTTATTTTTTTATTTCAAGTCTATATATTTTTTATACATTGTTTATAAGAATATGATTTTAATATTGTGATAATTAAAAGTGATTTTTTTTTTTTTTGTTTTCTGGTTGCTCTCCTATACTGAAATGTTTCTGCACAGGGCTTTACAGAAACTGATCTTTCATCTTAAAATCTTATTAAAAAACACAATGTGTTAAGTTGGCCAATCACATTTTTATGTATACCAATAACTAAGAACTGACCACTTTATTTACTGTTGCAAATAGTGAATTGGTTGCATTTTTTATCAATAAATTTGACTGCTGACTACAGTAAAAAATTGGAGTTTGTATTGCTCACACCTGACCTGTTCAGTGAGTGGAGATAATTTCTGCCAGGGAAAGGAGGATTGCCATTTTATTTCTATATGGATATTGCATTACCTGTGAATAATGGCAAACTTTTATAAAGCTTGTGAGAGTTACCAAAAAAAGATTTTTTGAAGAAGAGGCAAATAAATAATATTCTGAAGGGATCCACACTCTAACAACAGCAGAACCAGAGCGAAGGCACAGCACCTCCTGAGAAGGCACAAACATCCAGGAAAGATCCATACCCCAGCACAGCAGGTTTGCTGTAAAGGCTCAACACCCCCTAGGGGGGAACAACTTCTGGTAAGTGTATTACCTTAGGGGAGCATGGATTGCACCACCAGCACCTTTTCTGATTTATGGTGTGAGCACAAATGAAAACATCAGATTCTAAAGAAACAGTTTTTTCATAATTATCTGGAAAGGAACCTGATATTTATTGAGGACTGTGTTCTTCTGACATCAGCTATATCATTCTATACCTACTATACTATTTGAACTGGGGGGGTGTATTAATTTATATTTCATTTTATTATTTATTTTACACTGATTGATACAGGTCACTTTATCTCATGTAATAGTCCGATAGGACACACATTTGAATTTGCACGCATAATACTAGCGTTTTTTTGCTCAGTATCAGCACCAGCCATTTTATTTTAGAAAGTGTATACTTGCTACACACAAATACTCCAGATTAAATTTAATTTATATCGGTCACTTGAATGGAGTGATTTTCCCTCACTAACACACACTACGAGCAGCGCCACACCCACTACAATCTCCCCAATCCTCTAACCTCTGGCTCCCAACACCAGGGGGCTTAAATGGAGGCTGCAGCTGTCAATAAATACTAAAAGACTCTCACACCTGTCCTTTGCATGGAACACCCCCATTCAATTTAAAATTTACATATGCTTAAACCACACATACATTGATCAAAATTTACCCAGTTCAGCAGGTAGAGGCTTAATCTCAGTTCATGTAGCTGGTTGTACACAAGACGATTGATCAACTTACTTGTGTACAACCAGTCTGTTGGGTTTTTCCTGAACGCACAGTGCCGCCAGCTATAAGGGTTGCCCATAAAGAGTCCACCAGCAGAACCTGAGAGAAATTCTCATGGAGGGGAACTGAGGGGGTGCTAATGAGGGTATGTTCCTGAACATGGGACCTGACATACAAAATATCATAATAAAGGGAGAATGGGAATGATGTTAGAATTAAACCCAGGTACTTCAGACCAAACAAAGTTGGGGGAGGAGCCTGAGAAGGATGCAGTTTCAACTATTTCCGCAGGACAATGCTAAATCACATACCGCATCTATGACAACAGCATGGCTTTGAAGTAGAAGAGTCTGAGTGCTTAACTGGCCTGCCTGCTGTCCAGATCTTTTACTAACTGAAAATATTTGGTGCACCTTGAGGCTGGGTTCACACCTATGCGAATTGGATGCAGATTTCTCCGCATCCAATTTGCATAGCAGAAGATTGTGACCGGCTCTCTCCGCAGCGTCTCCGGTGCAAATTGCACAGGAGTCCTGTGCGTCTTTTGGTCCGTTTCAGGTCTGAATTCAGCCCAAAGTTCTGGATGAAATCAGACCTGAAACTGTGAGTGGAGATGCACCGGACCCCTGCTGTGAGCCGCTGCATTTTCCAGTGTGAACCCAGCCTTAAACAAAAAATATGGCAGTTAGAATCCTATATCAGGCAAGAATGGGACAACATTTCTATCCAAAAGCTCCAGAAACTGGTCTCCTCAATTCCCAGACATTTACAGAGCATTGTTATAAGAAGAGAGGCTGTTATACTGTAGTAAACATTGTCCTGTCCCAACTTTAGGACTTCCCACTTTAGGACTAGAACACTTTTTGCGATTCAGCACTGCGTCGCTTTAACTGACAATTGAGCGGTTGTGCGACGTTGTACCCAAACTACATTGACGCCCTTTTTTCCCACAAATAGAGCTTTCTTTTGGTGGTATTTGATCACCGCTATAAACAAAGAGCGACAATTTTGAAAAAAAAACCCAATAATTTTTACTTTTTGCTATAATACATGTCCAAAAAATAAAAAAAACTAATTTATTCATCAGTTTTGGCCGATATATATATACTTCATATTTGTGGTAAAAAATAAATAAATCGTAATCGGCATATATTGATTGGTTTGCGCAAAAGTTGACGCATTTAAAAACCATGAGAATTGATTTATCGCGTTTTTACTTTTTTTCTCTTTACTAGTAATGGCGGTGATCTGCGATTTTTATCGGGACTGCGACATTGCGGCGGACATGTCGGACATTTTTGACACTTTTTTGGGGCCACTGACATTTATACAGCGATCGGATCTCTTTTCTCTAAACCTCCTCCCTCCTCATTTGTTATGGGTCAGGAGTTGGGATATTATAGTTTGTGCATTTTGGGATGGTGCCAGAAGAGAGTCTTACAGGAAGGCTCCACCAATATATTTGGGGGTTTTACGTGTTTGATATTATAGGGTTGAGGACTGGGTATTGTTTACTCCTCCCTCCTCCAAATCTCTTTTCTCTAGGCTAGCGACATATTTACAGTCACCGGGGTTTTTTCACAGTTTTTACAGGCTGTACAGGCGGCGTTACAGCGTCAGGGCTATTTTTAGCGTCTAGTGGCGGTAATGATCATTTCTCTTTTTTTCATTTTTGCGCTATTTAGTTAAGAGTACCAAAAATTTACGCAGTTGAAAACGCGTTTGGTTAGTTATATACGGCTAATGCTAAATAAATAAAAAATGGTGTTTATACTTCATATATATATAGCCGGTTTTGACTACTTATTTAATCAAAAAAAATAAAAAACCTGTACATAATATCG
>BLSH010448769.1:638703-680676 GCA_018402905.1 Glandirana rugosa | reverse complement strand
CTCGACCTTGTGATTGAACCTGGACGCCATGAGGTCTACCTCTGGTGTGCCCTACTTGCAGCAAATCTGGCGAAACACCTCCGGATGCAGGGACCATTCCCCCTGTTCCAGTGTCTGGCGACTGAGAAAGTCCGCCTGCCAGTTCTCCACTCCCGGAATGTAAATTGCGGAGAGCGCCGGAACGTGTTGTTCCGCCCAGCGGAGAATCAGAGCAGCCTCTGCAGTTGCCGCGAAACTTCTTGTCCCTCCTTGATTGTTCACATACGCCACAGCTGTGGCATTGTTCGACTGAACCCGGACAGGGAGGCCATGCAGCCTTGTCGACCAACGGGACAAGCAAAGCCTGATCACTCTCAGTTCCAACACATTTATCGGAAGTCGAGCTTCCTGAGCTGACCAACGGCCCTGAGCAGACAACTGACCCAACACCCCTCCCCAGCCCGACAGGCTGGCATCCATCATTACAATCGACCAGTTGAACGGAAGAAAGGACTTTCCCAGAGTCAGTGCTGGAGCCCGGAGCCACCAAGTCAGAGATCCCCTGGTCTGGTGGTCCAAACGGATCAGTCTGTCCAGAGAAAGGGGAGATTTGTCCCACCGTGACAGAATTGCCTTCTGCAGGAGCCGAGTGTGACTCTGGGCGTAAGGTATCGCCTCGAAGGACGAAACCATGAGTCCCAACACCCGCATGCAGAACCTTAGGGAGGACCTCCGGCGCGACAGTAGGGTCCGAACCGCCGCTTGCAGCCCCAATAGCTTGTCGGGAGGCAAGAACACCTTCCCCTGCACCGTGTCTAGAATCAGACCAAGGTACTCCAGGCGACACGAGGGGGCTAGTGAGGACTTCTGCAGGTTGATGAGCCAACCGAAGTCCCTTAGTGTAGAGGCCGTGATTCTCACGTCCTCCAAGGACACTGCCGACTCCACCCTCAAGAGCAGGTCGTCGAGGTACGCTACCACTGCGATACCTCTCTGTCTTAGCAGTGCTAGAACCGGTGCCAACACCTTGGTGAACACCCTGGGAGCCGAGGCCAGACCGAAAGGTAGGGCCACAAACTGGTAGTGTAGGCCTCCCACTGTGAAAGGCAGAAAACGCTGGTGTTTTTGGCAGATGGGAACGTGCAGATAGGCGTCCCTGATGTCCAAGGACTCCAAGAATTCCCCTTGATGCAGGGCGACAACGACCGAGCGAACGGACTCCATCTTGAACTTCTGTGCTTTGACAAATCAGTTCAGAGCTTTGAGGTCCAAAATCGGCCTGACCCCACCCTTTTTGGGAACCACAAAGAGGTTTGAGTAAAAACCTAAAAACCGCAAAACCTCTCCTCCAGTGGAACTGGCACCACAACGCCCATGTCCGCAAGGGACTGGACCGCGCCTAATAGCTTCTCCAGACGCCCCTGCGGGAGTCTTAGGTTTGAGGGAAAGAACCTGTCTGGGGGCAGAGCTTTGAACTCTATCCGGTATCCGGTGGACACCACATCCAGGACCCACCGATCGGAGATGTGAGCTGTCCAGCAGTCCGTAAACTCCAATAACCGGCCCCCCACTCGAGAGATGGGCGGGGGCAACCCGTCACGCTGAGGAGGGCTTATCCTCCGCTTTACCGGGTTTCCGTTGCCAGGTTCTCTTACCAGACCCAGCCAGAGCCTTACCAGACTTGGAACCCGCCCCGGCTGTGCCGGAGGCACGAAAAACTTTTTTCTGCCCAGAAAAAGAGGGGCCCTGTCGTCAGCGAAAGTCCCGCCGTTTGGGTTCCGGAAGAAAGAGACTCTCCCCCCCCCGTGAAATCCTTAATGATTTCGTCCAGCTGCGGTCCAAATAAACGACCCCCCTGGAAGGGAAGGTCAGTGAGGCGTTTCTTAGACGCCTGATCACCCGACCAAGACCTCAGCCACAACACCCGTCTGATGATTATAGCAAAAGCTGAAATTTTGGACAGCATGGGCATGATGTCCAGCAGGGAGTCGCACAGATAATGGACCCTCCTCCACGTGTTGCACCTTATGCAACTCCCTCCTCGCACAGTTGCAACGCAAATTTTTGCTCACCGAGGAGAGGCACTCCAAAAGAGACTGTGCTGTCATTGCTGAGGCCAGAGCTGGCCGCATAGCAAAACCTGCTACCTGAAAGATAGCCTTAGACACCATTTCCGTGCGACGATCCGCCGCGTCCTTAAAAGAGGGCGAACCCTCCACAGGAAGGGTGGTAGCCTTATTTAGACGGGCCACCGGTGGGTCCACCGAAGGGGAAGCCCACCGCTTAAGGAAGGCATCCTCAAAGGGATAGCGCACCGCAAAACGCTTAGGCAAGGTGAAGGAATTTTTGGGGGAACCCCATTCCTTAAAAACAGCCCGCTCAAAAAATTGATCATAGGGAAAAGCCCTAGGAGACTCAGGAGGCCTCATAGACCCACAGACATAAGTGGAAGACTGCACCTCCTCTGACTGATCAAGGCACAGGGCCTGGCGAATGTCCGCAATTAGCGCCGCTACAATTGCCCTGTCGCGCGCCACTGAGGCCCCCTGGTCCTCCTCAGTATCTGAGAGAACCAATTCGCCTTCAGAGAGTTCCACGGGGGTCCCCGTGACAACCGAAGCGACTTCATGATCTGAATCCTCGCCTGAGGAGACATGAGGGGCCAAGCGCTTAGCAAGGGGCTCCGGGGCCGGAGCAGTAACCACCTTTGGAATGAATTCCACAAAAAGAGCCCGCAAAAGGTCCAAAGCGCCTGCAGGGGCTTGTGCGGAGCGCTGCTCTGTCGGTTCAAAATCAGAGGACGCTGCAGGGTCCATAGCCGCCGCGTCGCCGTCCCCAGACATAGGCCTGAATGGGACGCCCCCCCACGTAATCACCACCACCACCTGAGACCACCCAGAGAGCCTGGGAGGACAAGCCCACCTATACCAACACCCCAAGGAGCCAGCCAAACCTGCTGCTTCTAGCCCTGTAGCCTGTCAGCGCTGTGAGAGAAAAAAGCGCGCCTGGGGACTGTACCACACGTGCAGCTGCCGCTTCTCTGAGGAGAAAGCGCGCGCAGTTACACAGAGTGCAGTACCACAAACCGCCACCGGGGAGAAAATGGCGCTCGCGCAGCACGAGCCAACCGCCGCAAAATGGCGGCGGTTAAAAAGGCAACGCGAACGAATGTTCCCCAGTGGGAACGCCGGTACAGGCCCCAGGGCCCTCTATATCACAAACGTGACGCCGCGCGAACGCGGCAGACCAGGGGGGGAGGGGGGACCGGAGGTGCTGGGAGGGAGGGGGGCAACGTAAGTACTAGGTGCCCCCCTGGTAGGGAAAAGCTACCACTAAAATTAAAACTGCCCCGGATGTCGCCCCCCCCACGCCCTAAGGCGGAGGAGGGGTCCACTCACCAGTCCCGAAGCAGACTTTCCCCCCTTGTCCCGGGAAGGATTGCTGCTGGCCAAGGCCACTGGAAAGGCAAAAGCCAGACACTGGGCAAAAATGGCAACAGCCACAGGCCACCTGCACGGAACGGGCCCTGAGCGACGTTGCCCTGTCATTTTAGGGTAGGTCGTCAGGAGGTGGCCGGGCAGGGCAAAGCTTTGGATTTGTGATATCCGCTCTATGCCAATGCCGGCTACTTGATAGAAGTCTTCATCTTTTTCTTAGAAAAAATTTACATGCAGAAAAACGCAGGTCCCATGAGAGAACCCAGTCAACTCCTGTTGCACTAGGCAAAAAAAACTGAATGCTATTGGCCAGCAGGGGGTTTTATAGGCTCAGGTGAGGACGGCCCCCATGGGAGGGGCCAGCCTATCCCTGATGCTTTTGCATCCGTTTTGCCTAGTCACTCCTGATAGGACGACATAAAACCCACGTGTCAATTAAGAAGAGCTGCGTCTGTCAGTGAACGTAAGAGAAAATCTAATTTCTGCATCAATTTATGTATTCTACTACATATTTTTGGTAAGAAAAAAAAAGTTATAGCGTCTAAAAACTATGGGATATTTTTATGGATTTTTTTTTTCTTTACTAGTAATGGCAGCGACCAACAACTTATAGCAGGACTGCGATATTGCAGCAGAAAAATCAGACACCTGACACTTTTTGGGAAGCAGTGACACCAATACAGTGATCAGTGCTAAAAAATATGCAGTCACTGTTTTAATGACACTGGCAGGACAGGGGTTAACATCAGGGGCAATCAAAAGGCTAACTGTGTGCCTAGCTAGTTTTTGTGTACTGTATGGGAGGTGCTTTTAATTAAGAAGGCATTGATCCGTGTCCCTGCTTTGCAGGAACACAGGATCAATACCTTCCCTACTGACAGAACAGTGATATCTACCTTGTTTACATAGGCAGATCAATGTTCTGGCACTCTGCCTAATGATCAGCGGGTGCTGGCAGACATTGAGTCTTCGGTATCCGCAGATCAGCGTGAGCTCCCCAGACCCAGAAATGCAGGATCATGTACTAGGTACATATTCCTGCACAGCAGAACAGCTTTTCCACCGTATATGTAAGTTATACAGTCAGCAAGCAGTTAGCATCATTTACAAGGCTAAATAATGCAGGGACAATAATGCCAAGGGAAAAAAAACACGAAAAATACAGAATACCCCATAGCACTGTGGTGTGCCTTGTAGGGTAAAAGGATATAATATAGTGTTTCCTACATTCAAATAATGATCCAACACATGTATAGCCATGAACCAGTATATGAAGATACAGGTAAACCCTGTCTTACCTTATCCATATCATTGATCTTTTCCAGGCTTTGCCTCTCATGGTGGGTATACCCGTGAAGAGGTCTTCAGGGTCTTGGCGCCATAATATTGAACCACGGCCCTGAACCTGTGTAGCTCAAAGCAACCTGCAGCCAACTACACTTGTTGCACTACGTGCCAAGGTGAGTGCCTAAAGCAAGATCCAGTGCCAAACACAAATGTTGCAGGCCAGCCCTGCTGCTGTGGGGTCTGTGTATGGATCCAAAGGTATACACTGAGGGCAACCGATCTGGAAACTGCTAGTGTGCCATTACGCAATAAGCAGTCAGATGTTGATCAAAGTGTCAGTCGGAAGGAGATCTGGGGAAATAAAATAGAAAACTCTTCTCCAAAAGACCATAAGGCAGTGGTTCTCAACTCCTGTCCTCAGGACCCACCAACAGGCCAGATTTTAAGTATTACCTTGGGGAGATGCAGACTAGAATACTGCAATCACTGAGCAGCAAATGATATCACCTGTGATGTATTTCAGTTATCCTGCAAACCTGGACTGTTAGTGGGTCCAAGGACAGGAGTTGAGAACCACTGCCATAAGGGGTGCAGCCCCCCCAATACATGCGCCCGGCCCCTAATCTACGTGCAGGGCGCCGGACGCATGAATTTCAATTGTTTTGTTTTTTTTTAAGCACGATTAGAGCTGGACGCTCTAATTGACTTAAAAAAAAAAGGGTGGGCTCGGGGAGCAGTGTGTGACAATAGCAAATGTGCAGAAATGGGCCTGTCAGAGCTCCGCTCTCCTCTATGGGGGATCGGATGAACATGGACCGTCTGTTCGTGTTCATCCGATTTGCCAGTTGGATGGAAAATAGGGTTTCCACTCGTCTGTGTTTAGCGGATCGGATGTCAGTGGACATGTCACCGCTGACATCCGTCACTCCACAGAGGACAATGGAGCGTCCGTTCAGGTCCGCCAGAAAAACTGACAGGTGGAACTGAACAGTACATGCGTGTGAAAGGACCCTAACAGTGTAAATTTGCTGTCCCCTCAAAATAACTCAACACACAGCTATTAATGTCTAAACCACTGGCAACAAAAGTGAGTACACCCCTAAGTAAAAATGTCCAAATTGGGCACAATTAGCCATTTTCCCTCCACGGTGTCATGTGACTTGTTAGTGTTACAAGGTCTCAGGTGTGAATGGGGAGCAGGTGTGTTAAATTTGGTGTTATCACTCTCACTTTCTCATACTGGTCACTGGAACTTCAACATGCCACCTTGGCAAAGAACTATCTGAGGATCTGAAAAAAAAAGAATTATTGCTCTACAAAAAGATAGCCTAGGCTATAAGAAGATTGGAAAGACACTGAAACTGAGCTGCAGCATGGTGGCCAAGACCATACAGTGGTTTAACAGGGCAGGTTCCACTCAGAATAGGCCTTGCCATGGTCGACCAAAGAAGTTGAGTGCACGTGCTTGGCGTCATATCCAGAGGTTACTTTTGGGAAAAAGATGTGAGTGCTGCCAGCATTGTTGCAGGTTGGGGGTCAGCCTGTCAGTGCCCAGACCATATGCCGCACACTGCATCAAATTGGTCTGCATGGCTGGCATTCCAGAAGGAAGCCTCTTCTAAAGATGATGCACAAGGAAGCCTGCAAACAGTTTGCTAAAGACAAGCAGACTAAGGACATGGATTACTGGAACCATGTCCTCATAGGTGTGCGCAGCCTATTGCATAAGGATATGCAACACAAAGCGCAAACAAACATGAGTGTGTGTGTATATATGTCAGAAGGGCAGAGGACGGTGTCAGTAGGGCGGAGATAGGTGTCAGTAGTTTATTTTTATTTTATTTTTTTACAATTTAGTTTTTTTATTTTTTACGATATTATATTTTATTTTTTTTACAATTTATTTTAGGAGCCCTGCTGGGGGATTTTGGTGAAATATCAGGCGTCTAAACAAACCCCTGATGTCTCACTTTTGAGGACAGAGATTTCCCAGTCCCTTTCTTTGCAGTCAGGCAGCAGGGAGAATCTGCACAATACAGGGTGATTAGGGTGTGCCCAGGCACTTATTTAGTTCGGATGGTGTCAAGCGAGTGTGACAGCAACCAGGTGAGGAGTACAAATACAAGTGTGTCTTGCCTACAGTCAAGCATGGTGGTGGGAGTGTCATGGTCTGGGGCTGCATGAGTGCTGCCAGCACTGGGGAGCTACAGTTCATTGAGAGAACCATGAATGCCAACATGTACTGTGACATACTGAAGCAGAGCATGATCCCCTCCCTTCAGAGACTGGGCCGCATGGCAGTATTGCAACATGAAAACGACCCCAAACACACCTCCAAGATGACCACTGCCTTGCTAAAGAAGCTGAGGGTAAATGTGATGGATTGGCCAAGCATGTCTCCAGACCTAAACCCTATTGAGCATCTTCAAATGGAAGGTAGAGGAACGCAAAGTCTCTAGCATCCACCAGCTCTGTGATGTCATCATGGAGGAGGGGAAGAGGACTCCAGTGGCAAATTGTGAAGTTCTGGTGAACTCCATGCCCAATAGGGCAGTGCTGGAAAATAATTGTGGGCACACAAAATATTGACACTTTGGGCCCAATTTGGACATTTTCACTTAGGGGTGTACTCACTTTTGTTGCCAGCGGTTTAGACATTAATGGCTGTGTGTTGAGTTATGTTGAGGGGACAACACATTTACACTGTTATACAAGCTGTACACTCACTACTTTACATTGCAGCAAAGTGTCATTTCTTCAGTGTTGTCACATGAAAAGATAGAATATAATATTTACAAAAATGTGAGGGGTGTACTCACTTTTGAGAGATACTGTATTTTTTTTTTTTTACAGAAAATAAATGAAAAGTACTACAAGAATTCCACTACTGGGGAAAGCAGACTGGGCTTGCAAACATTTAGATAAGAAAAAGACAGAACACTTACCAGTAACATAATTAGATCTTTAAGTGAAATCTGGTTACTGTATTTTGCACAATCTACACAACTTTTCTTCGTGCAAATTCAGGTCTTTTCATAAGCTATAACCCCACCCCACCCACTCATACTTACTTTTGTCATACTCTCCTGACAGTAAACAGAAAAGTGCATTATCTTCTGCAAAAAAGGTAACATTTTGTGAAACAAAAGAGGCAACTCATACAGCGGGTAAAATAAGTATTGAACACGGCACCATTTCTCCTTACGTTCACTGACAGACGCAGCTCTTCATGACTTTGTGGGGTTTTATGTTCGTCCCACTAGGAGTTAACTAGGCAGGGAAAAGAATCAGCTGGCCCCTCCCCTGGGGGCCGTCCTCTCTTCCTACATCAAACCCCCTCACAGTATAGCTCTTAAGTTTCAATGCCTAGTTCGCAAGGAGTTGACCTGGCTTCCCTGCTATAGGGGAACTGCGGTCCTATTATGACCATTTTTTTTTTTACTTTTTGCCTTTATTTTTTTACTGCAATCAAGATGATCTGCTATCAAGAAGCCGGTCGGGGCATAGAGAGTCCTGGAGCTCTGTACTTTCCCCAACCTGGCCAACATGATGCGAAGCCAGTCCCGCTATGGGGGACCCGCCGCATCTTGCCCGTTCCGTGCGGGCGGTCCGGGATAGAACTTCCCTGTTGGTCCCCTTTACCGATGCGATTCGGCAGGGCGACTTTGGGTCTGCAGCATACCGCACATCAGGGGCGGAAAGTCTGCTTTTGAGTGGCTACCGTGGCGTCGGACTGGTAAGTGAGCGCCCTGCCTTCCCCCCTTTTTAAGGGCATGAAGGGGGCCCGACGACCGGCACTCAACCCTGTGTTTTCACAATTGTCCCGGGGTAGCCACTGGTGGGAACTGCTCTCCATCATGCCCCCTGCCACACCATCCCCCCCCCAGCACCGCCGCGATCGTTCCGGCCCTCTCGTCCGGATCGCCATGCGGCGATCAGCCGCCATTTTGCCGTAGCCGCTGACATTTTCATACTATGGGGCTTTCCCTCTAGTGCTCGGAGCGGCCATTTTCGGTACTGCACGTTTCCTAAGGTGTGTTCGACCTCTAGTGTTTCACGGCGGCCATTTTGACTGCATGCTCTGCGAATCTAACACGTGGCTGCAGCTTCTCCCTTCTCTCAGGAACGGCGGTGATACGGGCAGCTCTTCTGACGATCTGCACAAGGCGGCGGAACAGCAAGTATAGCTCCCTCCAGGTGCTGGTGGTGGCGGGGTGCTGTCCTCTGATACTGTGGGTGTGTAGCTGTGTGGGGGCGCCCCTTCCATCCCTGTGTTGTTTTCTGGGACAACTATGGCTGATCTCCCTGCTGCACCTGCTGAGGTGGCACAGATCAAGGGGCCTTTTCTTAACCTGCTGCGGGCGGTGAGTTTTTTCCCCGTGAGGGCGCTGCTATGCGGGTCCCCAGGAAGCGTCCCCCTCCCCCTCTTTATCATCAGGGGAGAATTCTGAGCCGGATGTGGCCTCAGGGGTCTCAGGTGGTGACAGTATTCTAACTGAGGGGGACCAGGGGCCAGCAGCTGCCAAATAAAAAAGGCAATTGTCGCTGGCAGTCGCACGGAGTTGCAGCTGGATCAAGAATTCGACCTGCTGCGTATGTGTGCGGATCTTTTGGGCCCCCAAGAATGAATTTTCTTTTGACCATCTCCTATTGTGAGTGGCAGCGCCTGCAGCGTTCCTCCTCACGGACAACACGCTTTGCGGTTCGCTATCCCTTTGAGGAGAGCTTCCACACAAATGGGGCCACCCGTGGTGGATCCACCAATTGCACGCCTTACCAAGGCGACTACTATTCCTATGGAAGGTACCCCTTCCCTCTAGGTTTCCGCTGAAAAAAAAAAAAAAAAGACAGAGGCACTTTTGAAGTCCCTATTCTTGAACGCGGGCTCTGCTGTGCGACAGGCTCTGGCTCCGGCCATGACGGCACAGCATCTAGCTGTATGCATGGAAGAACTCGTGAAGGACCTATTAGGCGGTCGTCTGATGGAGGCGCCGCAGAAGGCTGAGTTTACTCCAAGGGTTGTTAATCCCTCTGGGAATGGATATTCTGACCTTGTTGTCCAGAATATCGATCTCGGCCATCAGACTTCGACGAATTCCTTGGAAGCGTTCCTGGTACAGGGACCACGCTTCCATAAGAGTTTTGGCTGACCTCCCTTTTCAGGGTGGGCGTTTATTTGGTGCGTCTTGATGAAATCATCAAGGTTTTTGCGGGGGGTAAGGGCCCTTTCCTTCCGGAGCCCCGCAGGCGAGAGTTTCGCCATAGACAGGAGCCCTCTACTTCGGGTCAGAAGAAGCCTTTCGCGCCCCGGGCGCGGCAGAAAAAGGGGACCCGTTCCAGTAAGGTCGCTGCAGGGACCGGTAGACGGCAGTGGCAGCGCAAACACAAAAGACGGAGGACAAGTCTTCCTCAGCCTGATGGGTGACCCCCACTCGAGTGTCGGGTGGGGGGACGTCTTCTGGGGTTCGCAGACAGGTGGCTGGCTCACTTTTCCGACCGCTGGGTCTGGGTGGTGGTGTCCACCGGGTACAGGATAGAGTTCATCTCTCTACCTTCAGACAGGTTCTCCCCATCAAATTTAAGTCTCCCGCAGGAGCGCAGGAATGTACTTTTCCAGGGTGGTACAGGCCCTCTCAGACCAAGGGGTGATTGTACCAGTTCCCCTAGGGGAGAGGTTTCAAGGTTTTTACTCAAATCTTTTTTGTGGTACCCAAAAAGGGGGAGGGATTTCGGCTATCCTGGACCTGAAGTCTGTTCGGTCGGTGGTGGCCGCCCTTCACCTGGGGAACTTTTTCGGCGTCGTTGGACACCAGGGATGAGTTCCTCCATGTACCCATCCATCCATCCGCGACATCAGCTTTTCCTGCGGTTCGCGGTTGGGGACCGCCATTTTCAATTTGTAGCTCTCCCCTTCGGCCTGACCTCTGCACCCCGGGTCTTCACAAGGTTTGCTAGCCCGGTGTTGGCGTGGCTGCGTCAGAGAGGCATTGCCATAGTGGCATACCTGGACGATCCGCTCATGCGAGCGGACTCTGCCTTGGATCTGGAGGAGAATGTGTGCATCACGATGGCATCCCTGCTGGACTTCGGCTGGTTACTAAACCTGAAGAAGTCGTCAGTGCCTCCTTTCCACCGTCTGGAGTATCTGGGTCTCATCCTGGACACAGAACAGGCGAAGGTGTTCCTCCCTCTGAAAATGCTGCAGTGTTTGCAGTCGGCTGTGCGCACCCTTCGGTCGCACCGTCGGTCTTCCCTACAGTTCTGTATGAGGGTGCTGGGGCTCATGGTCTCGTTGTTTGAGGCGATACCTTTTGCTCAGAGTCACACGCGTTTTTTCTCCAACGCGCAATCCTGGCTCAGTGGGACAAGTCCCACCGGTCGTTGGATCTTCCGATCCGGCTGGGCCCCCAGACCTGGGGCGTGTCTGATCTGGTGGCTTCGGGACTCGGCCCTAACTCAGGGAAAGTCGTTCCTGCCTCTTCAGGGGCTGATAATAACCACAGACGCCAGCCTGACGGGCTGGGGTGAAGTCCTGGGGCAGCTATCAGCCCGGGGCCGTTGGTTGGCCCAGGAGGCTCGCCTGTCCATCAACGTGCTGGAGCTGAGGGCAATCAGACTGTGTCTTTTTCATTGGACAAGGTGATTGCAAGGCCGTCTGATCCGAATTCTTTCGGACAATGCCACAGTGGTGGCGTATGTGAATCATCAGGGCGGCGCAAGTAGCCCAGCGATGGCTGCAGAGGCAGCTCGGATGCTGCGTTGGGCGGAACTTCACGTTCCGGCGATTTACATTCCAGGTGTGGAGAACTGGCAGGCGGACTTCTCAGTCGCCAGAAGCTGGGCCAGGGGGAGTGGTCCCTCCACCCGGAGGTGTTCAATCTGATTTGCAGCAGATGGGGGACGCTGGATGTGGATCTCATGGCGTCCCGGTTCAATCACAAAGTGTGAGCTTTTGTGTCCAGAACGAAGGATCCGTTGGCAGTGGCCACGGACGCTCTGGTGGTCCCCTGGAGCCATCATCGTCTCCTGTAATCCTTCCCTCCGATACTTCCGCTCCCGAGATTGGTGCGCGGAATAATGCTGGAGGGAATACCAACTATTCTGTTGGCCCCGGCGCACCTGGTACGTCGACGTGGTGCAAGTGGTGGCAGACGCTCCCTGGCGGCTCCCGCTGAGAGACGATCTTCTGTCTCAAGGACCCATATTGCACCCTGCTTTACCCTCACTGGCTTCGACGGCTTGGCTATGGAGTCCCAGGTGCTGGGGGATAGGGGAGTGGCCGACTCCGTGATCCCTACTCTGTTAAAAGCTCGCATGTGCACTTCTCGCAAGATTCCTCACCGCACCTGGAAGACTTACATTGCTTGGTGCGAGACGGAGGGCTATGACCCTCGCACGTTTTTCGTGTCCAGGGTCCTGACCTTTTTACAGCAGGGCCTGAATAAACATTTGGCCTGGAGTACTATCAAAGGCCAGATCTCGGCCTTAGCCATACTCTTTCAGAGATCTTTGGCTTCGCACTCCTTGGTTCGTACCTTTGTACAAGGTGTGCGACATGTGGCGCCTCGGGTGAGATCCCCGATGGCTCCGTGGGATCTGAATCTGGTGCTTTCTGTTCTTCAAAAACCACCTTATAACAAAATCAGGGAGATCCCCTTACAATTTCTGTTGCAGAAGGTGGCCTTCTTAGTCGCCATCACTTCTGCCAGACGAGTGTCGGAATTGGCTGCACTATCGTGCAAGTCTCCTTATTTGGTAATGCATAAGGATAAGGCGGTCTTGCGACCCCTTCCTTCTTTTCTTCCGAAGGTAGTCTTTTCTTTTCATATCAATGAAGATATTGTCCTACCTTCGTTGTGCCCTCGTCCATCGCACCCAAAGGAGTTTGAGTTGCATGCCTTGGACGTTGTGAGGGCCTTATGGGTGTACTTGGCTGCTACAGCTCCCTTTCAAGAAGCTGATGCCTTGTTTGTTCTGCCAGAGGGCCCGCGCAAAGGCTTGGCGGCCTCTTCGGCACGGAAAATCCGCGACCCATGCGTATTCTGTTCGGGGCAAGGTTCCCCCTTTTCCGGTCAAGGTTCACTCTACCCGGGCAGTTAGTACTTCCTGGGTCTTCAGACACCAGGCATCGGTGTCACAGGTGTGCAGCGGCCGCTTGGGCCTCGGTTCACACGTTCACTAAGTTTTATAAAGTTGATGTGTTGCATCTTTGGATGCTGCTTTTGGCCGCAAAGTCTTGCAGGCGGCAGTGTAGGCACGACTGGCGCCTTCTCAGAGGTTCAGTTGGTTACTGTTGTTAGCGTTTACCCTCCCCTCTTTTTTGACACAGCTTGAGGACGTCCCCACAAAGTCAATGAAGAGCTGCGTCTGTCAGTGAACGTAAGGAGAAAAAGGGATTTTATTAAAACTTACCGTAAAATCCCTTTCTCCGAGTTCACTGACAGACGCAGCACCCACCCCTCTGGGCTCTGTTTCTATACGGCTTGTGTACGAACTGAAGAGCTATACTGTGAGGGGGTTTGATGTAGGAAGAGAGGACGGCACCCAGGGGAGGGGCCAGCTGATTCTTTTCCCTGCCTAGTTAACTCCCAGTGGGACGAACATAAAACCCCACAAAGTCAATGAAGAGCTGCGTCTGTCAGTGAACTCGGAGAAAAGGATTTTACGGTAAGTTTTAATAAAATCCCTTTTTTTCTAGGTAAATATATTTCTAAGGTTGCATTCACACGGGGCAACGCGACTTCAGAACGACTTTGGCAATTTCAGCGTGACTTTCAGGGTGAATTACAACACGATTTATGCCAGGCGACTTTGCCTGTGGCCAATCAGAGAAGGGAGTGAGGGGGCTGCTCCAAATAAATTATTTTCTTTTCACTACAAAGTCACCTGCATTTAGATGGGGGATCTGACTTGGAGGCGACTTCTATTCAATTCTATGGGCACAAGTCGGATAGAGGTCGCCTCCAAGTAGTACAAGAACCTTTTCTGAAGTCGCTCCGACTTCAGTAGTGTACATTAAGACCTCTCCCATTCACTTCAATGAGATTTCACTTGTCAAGCGACTTGGGGTGACTTGCGACGACTCAAGTCGGAGTGCAAGTCGCCCCTGTGTGAATGGGCACTAAAGCTGCTATTGACATTAAATTTTGACCATGTCAGTAACAACCCATGCTATCCATACAAAGAAACCAAAACAAATAAGTTCAGACATGAAGTTATGTGTAATAAAATGGAATGACAGGGAAAAAGTATTGAACGTGCTAACTGAAATTTATTTAAGGCTACTTTCACACTGAGGCAGTTTTCAAGCACTTTAGCGCTCTGCAAAGCACCTGAAAACCGCCTTTCATTCATTGCAGTGAGTCTTTTCACACTGGGGCATGCTCTTGTGGGACGTTATGAAAAGTCCTTCAAGCAGCATATTTAGAATTGGTTGGGAGCGCTGTATTTAGTGCTCCCAAAACACCCTGCCCATTGCAATGAATGGGCAGCGCTTCCAAAGAGACTTAAAAGCCCTTTGAAAATGCCGCAAAACTGCAGCTTTTACCCTTTTTTGGGGTAAAAACTGCCCTGCTAGCAGCCAAAAAGCAGAGCTAAAACATAAAAACGAGCAGGGCTTTAGCACGGACGGCCAGGCATCCCAGTCTGAAAGTAGCCTAATACTTCATGCAAAATCCTATGTTGGTAATGACAGCGTCAAGATGCCTCCTGTATGGAGAAACGAGTCGCATGCATTGCTCAGGTGTGATTTTGGCCCATTCTTCCACACAAAAAAATCTTGAAGGTTCCATGGGCCTTTTCTATGAACTCTGATCTTTACTTCTTTCCATATATTTTCTATTGGATTCAAGTCAGGTGATTGGCTGGGCCATTCTAGCAGCTTTATTTTCCCTGAAACCAATTGAGAGTTTCCTTGGTTTTGTGTTTGGGATCATTGTCTTGCTGAAATGTCCACCCTCATTTCATCTTCATCATCCTGGTAGATGGCAGCAGATTTTTACCAAGAATGTCTTGGTACATTTTTTCAACTCCTTGTTGAATCATATAAATATAAAATGCTTAGTGTTAATAAAAATGATAATAATTGGGAATGAGAATCAAATGTTATTAAAAAAAAAAAAAAAAAAAAATATATATATATATATATATATATATATAAAATCAGAAATGTGTATATAAATAAACAAGAAAAATGTAGAGAGCCTTTTTGTGTCCTTATTGATAATATTATCCTATAAAAGATGTATTAAAGGTCTGATTTGGTGTACCCCAGTGCTATATAAAACATATTAATTAACACTTAAATACGTAAACAATGCTAAAAAAATGTGTAGAAAAAACTGAGAATCACTGGTATTGATACAATCAACAAGTGTCCATAGAGTGAAGTCCATAAGCTTTTCTTTGTGAATCACACGTGCTCCCCTATCACCACCCTGCTTACCGGACAGCGCCACCCCACACAGGGGTAAAGCGCAGAGGCGCCTGTCTAGGCAGGTATTTCTGGGGTCCTGTAAGTTGATGCTGCTTCCCGATGGTCCGTCTTGTCTTTCAGATGTATGGCTGAATCCACAATGTGATTTATCCAAGTCCTTGAACTGCAGAATGACCGAATTGTCAGTGATCTATACACCAAACCAACTGATCGAAATCAATTGCTCCATTTTAGGAGCTTTCATCCACCCAATGTCTTTAAATGTATTCCCAGGAGCCAATTTTCCAGAGTAAATAGGATAGTTATGGATCCAGCCAGACGGGTTGCTAGACTTGCTGCATGTGTCCTGTCCAGTGTCCAGGACACATGCAGCAAGTCTAGCAACCCGTCTGGCTGGATCCATAACTATCCTATTTACTCTGGAAAATTGGCTCCTGGGAATACATTTAACCTCCTCCTATCCGCGCTATAGCCGAATGACGGCTACAGCGCGGCTCTAAAATGCCGGGAGGACGTCTATTGACGTCCTCCCATTCGGCTCGTGCTGGGCGCGCTCCCGCGGGCGCGAGCACGTGCCGCCGCACACTGCGGGAGCGTGCCCGCGGGTCGGGCGGACCCGATGTCCACCGGAGACCCGCGATCTCCTTACAGAGAGGAGGAACGGGGAACCGCCGAAGTAAACACAGCAGTTCCCCGTTCTGTGAGGGGGGGCATGCCAGATCTACTGATCCCTGTCACTGGGATCAGTTAGATCTGTCATGCCCCTGTCAACCCCGCCCCCCCCACAGTTAGAACACACCCAGGGAACATTGTTAACCCCTTCACTGCCCCCTGCAGGTTAACCCCTTCACTGCCAATGACATTTATACAGTAATCAGTGGACATTTAAATTTCTGATCGCTGTATAAATGTCATTGGTCCCAAAAAAGTGTCAAAAACGTCCGACATGTCCGCCCCGATATCGCAGTACCGCTAAAAATCGCAGATCGCCGCCATTACCGGTAAAAAAAAATAAAAATGCCATAAATCAATGTCCATAGTTTGTAGGCGCTATAACTTTTGAGCAACCCAATCAATAAACGCCGATTGCGATTTTTTTTAACCAAAAATATGTAGAAGAATAAATATCGGCCAAAACTGATGAATAAATTTGTTTTTTATTTTTGGATATTTATTATAGCAAAAAGTAAAAAATATTGTTTTTTTTTTCAAAAGTGTTGCTCTTTTTTTGTTTATAGCGGCAATCAGAAATGACACAGAGGCGATCAAATACCACCAAAAGAAAGCTCTATTTGTGGGGAAAAAAAGACGCCAATTTTGTTTGGGTACAACGTCCCACGACCGCGCAATTGTCATTCAAAGAGCGACATCGCTGAAAACTGAAAATTGGTCCGGGCAGGAGGGGGGTTTGAGTGCCCAGTAAGGAAGTGGTTAAAGACATTGGGTGGATGAAAGCTCCTAAAATGGAGCAATTGATTTCGATCAGTTGGTTTGGTGTATAGATCACTGACAATTCGGTCATTCTGTAGTTCAAGGACTTGGATAAATCACATTGTGGATTCAGCCATACATCTGAAAGACGGATAATATTATCAATAAGGACACAAAAAGGCGCACTACATTTTTCTTGTTTATTTATATACACATTTCTGATTTTATATATTTTTTTTAATAACATTTGATTCTCATTCCCAATTATTATCATTTTTATTAACACTAAGCACTTTATATTTATATGATTCAACAAGGAGTCTATTGAAATATATTTGTAAGCCTACTTAGGGAAGCGCCAACCCAGCCCATAAAACATATCGCATTAATACTCCCTACTAGGGAGCCACCACTGGGGGCAGCAAACCCTGCTACTGAACCCAAGAAATCCTGAGCGCAGTACATATATATTTTTAAGCTTATATTCTCCCAGTATTTCACATGCTTGTCTAAATATTGTGCAGCAATCTTTTTCTTCAGCAATGCAGTCTTGCATGGTGAGTGGCAGTTAAGTGCATTACTTATTGTTTTCTTTGAAACAATTGTACCTGCCAATTCCAGGGCTTTCTGAAGCTCTCCACAAGTGGTCATTGGCTCTTGGACAACTCTTCTGATAATTATTTTCACTCCTCTGTCAGAAATCTTGCGAGGAGCGCTTGGTCGTGGCCGGTTTATGGTGAAATGATGTTCTTTACACTTCTGGATGATGGCCCCCAACAGTGCTCACTGGAACATTCAGAAGTTAAGAAATCCTTCTGTAACCAATGCCATCAGTATGGTTTGCAACAATAAGGTTGCACAGGTCTTGAGAGAGTTCTTTGCTTTTACCCATCATGAGATGTCTCTTGTGACACCTTGGCAACGAGACACCTTTTTATAGGCCATCAGTTGGGACCGAACCAGCTGATATTAATTTGTACTGACAAGGGGCAGGATTGCTTTCTAATTACTGATAGATTTCAGCTGGTGTCTTTTTTTCTTTTTTTTTTTTGCACCTCCCTTTCTTCATGTGTGCCATACTTTTGCAATGTCATTCTATTTTATAACACAACTTAATTTCTGAATGCATTTTTTTTTTTGTTTCTTTGTATGTATGGACTGCATGGGTTGTTACCAACGTGGTGAAAATTTCATATCAATAGCACCTTTAGAAATATATTTACATAGAAAAATGGCAAAGTGTTCAAAACGTATTTTACCCGCTGTATATGCTCAGCTATCAGGCCGGCAGAAGACTGTGTAAGGGCTCATGCACACTGCACCTCAAATAAGCAGCTACCATTTTTTCCTGCCTGGAAACTCCCCTCCATGTAAGCCAATGTGTCCATGCACACTCTGGCTTTTTCAGTTTTCAGGCATAACTGAAAACTCAAGTTTTTGAGAGGAGCTTTCAAGCAGAAAAGAAGCCTACCTACCCAAAAACACGCAAAAAAAAAAAAAATCAAGGAAAGATGAACTGAGGGGTTTGTGAAAAAAAAAACGCTTATGCTCAAAAAAGCTCAATAGAACTTCGCAAAAGAGCACCAAAAAGCACCAGCTTCTTCAAGCTTTTAGGGAGAGAAATAAAAGCAGCTTTTTTGCCCGTGAGGATGTGGATTGCTATGTATTGTGCGCTTTTTTAGTACCTTCATTTTATCATAAATGCCTTTCTGAAATGCTGTTTACCTGCCAGACCAGCGAGTCTAAACCCTGTGTAAGCTTCATGTTAGAGATTACATAGAGTAATAACCTTCTACCATGTGTCCGAGTTCAGGTATGGCGATTGCCTGCTAGGGCCTGAGCAATGCATCCTGGGAAGGTGGTGAGAAAGTTGCATGATCCTCCATATTTAAAATATCTGATGTTCACAAGGGCTCCAACAGACCAATGAAGCTGCAGAGAGCATGATGAAGGTTCATATCAGCAGGAAGGGGAGGTTGGTATTGGGGGAACCTGTCTCTTTGGTCAAAGAGATAAGTAGTTCTTTTTAGGTGACTGTAAAAGATACATAAAAAACAAACAAATGTTATACTTACCTGCTCTGTGCAATGGTTTTGCAAATGGCAACCCTGATTCTTTTCTTCTCCTGGTTCCTCCCCCCTGCTGTGTGTAACTTGTGCAGGCATGCACCCAAGCAGTGCTCTGTGAGTCAGTTGACACACAGAGCACAGCTCAGTGCCTCCCCCCTGCTCTCTCCTCAATGGCTGTGATTGACAGCAGCAGGACCCAATGGTGCCTCTCTGTCCAATGGAGAGAGAGAGCTCTTGTGCACGACGCTGGATTGAGATTGGGCTCAGGAAAGTATAAAGGGGAAACTGCACAAAAAAGTTTTTTTTCTTAAAGCGGAGGTCCACCCAGAGCTGAAAACATTAATGTCGGCTACATATACAGTAGCTGCTGACTTTTAATAACAGGACACTTACCTGTCCTGGAGTCCAGTGATGTCGGCACGGGGGTCGGGTGCAGCCGCGTCCATTGCGGGTAAGGGAACCCGAACATGTAGCATTACAGCTGCACGCCGGGTGCCCTACTATGCATGCTCGAGGCTCCGCTGCGCTCTTCTATTGGCCAGCAGCAGAGCAAAGATGGAGGAGGGAGCCGGGCTGCTGAAGTCAGCGGCCACCGGCCCGAGCTCCCGGATGAGGGGAAAAGGACACCTGTCTAAAGACAGGTGTCCTCTTTCCCCTCCGAAAGGTGCCAAATGTGACACCTGAGGGGGGGAGGAATCCAATCAGCGGAAGTTCCACTTTTGGGGGGAACTCTGCTTTAATGCAGAGAATGCATTAAGGCAAAAAAACATTCTACCTTTAACCCTGGTTCACACTGATGCAATGCGAGAAACGTACAAGATTTGCTGTGCTTCCCCGCATCGCACTGCAAAGTAATCACACAGCACCCATGCGATCTGCTGCGGGTGTCAATGTTAGATTAACGACAAATGATATATATAAATAAATATATACATATATGAGTGCAGCACTCATACACCCTATTACCTTCTTCTAAAGTAAATTTTTATATAACGTGCATACAATGCAACCATTAATGTGCAAAATTGAAAAAAAAAACATTCAAAGTGCTCTGGTGCAATGTTCATACAAAAAAATCATAGATAAGCTCCAAAACTTGGCTGCATGTTGTCTTATACACAGTGTAATACACCCTTTATACTCTTCCAATGCTAGGAGTCATGGCTTTAACCACACAATGTTCATTCCAGTGAATAATCCTATTAAGTGTGACCACACAGCAACTTGTGCCCACCACCAGATGTGCCCTCACCTTAAGGGCGTATAATGCACGCCTATGATAAGTCATTATCTGTACTTGTGGAACTCTTCCAACTCAGGTGTATCCTAAAACGCTCCAAGACTTTTCCTCATAAGGACTTCACTCCATCCCCTCGAGGCTCCACAGATCACATGCAGGGATAATAATAACACCATACATCACGTAATCCCATTTGACCAAACATTTATTAAAACATAACAGCAATAAAAACAAATCACATTTAATGTATGATAAAAACGCCTGTATACTAATAGAGTGGTAAGTGCAGAGCCGTCACCTGTCCCAGGGATCAGCAGCTCCTTCAGGCAGGCATGGATTCAAGCACTCCTCTCTGTAACTCCATGTCTAGTCCTCATCCATCGACCTTGCCAGCCCCTCCTACCGGTTTTGTCACCTCACGTGACTTCTACTGGGAGATCTGGCAGGTCGATGGTCGTCAGCAAATTTGTATAAACCGCCGCCATCTTGCTGTGATCCATTCAGCAACATAGCGGTGGCCATTTTCTTGAAGCTTCCTAATCACATTACATATTCCCAACGTCTCTGCCTTATGATAGTGAACAATGTGTACCCACACCAGTATCAATGTGGATAGCTAGCCATTCTTTTCTTTCCCTGTCACGGGAGGCAAACAACAATTATAGCAAGAGGATTTAATTTACTTGTATACACAAGGCCATTGCCATCTTACTGTAGACCAACCTGCAATACAGCGGCAGCTATTTTCTTGGAGCCTCCCATTCACATTACTATTGCCTATAGATGGCCATTTTCTTAGCGCCTCCCATCTACATTAATACAGTCTATAGATAAAACATGTGACAATGCAGACCTCTAATCGGTATCCTACTTCATTTTTCCCTATATGAGATGTACCCCAACTAAATTACTTATATGCAAGGGTCAGTGTTAATCTGAAATACGATTATACTAAGGTATAGCAACTCACAAGGTTTCTTGTTTTATTGCATATCAATGTTAGATTAGCAACACCCCGAAAGAGATCGCAAAACGCAGTGAGATTGCCAGAATCGCATCGCATGGCATCCAGTTCAGATTCAGTTCGGGGAAAAAAAGGGTCCTGCACCATTTTGATACAGATGCGCACACCACACAGACATTGAATGTGATGTTCACAGGAATGTGGTGCGATTCCTGTGAGAATCACATGCAATGTCTGCAACCTAGGCTTAGAACCACTAAGTTTGACAGCACTTCTTAACAATAGCATAGCAGTTTATCAACTACTAACAAAGCCAGAGAATCAGCATGACCGCCATGTTTTTTTTTTAAGATTTCCAGAATGGGGTCAGCAATGTAATTCTCTATATCCCTCTTGGGACAAGTTTCCTTTAAAGAACCAACACATCTAATCTACAGCCCGGTTTACATAAAGGGAACAATAAACACAAAACTGTATGTATGAGGTTTTGGAAACTTTTAGAAGCAAAGATAATGGAGAGAACATTCTCACTTCCCTTTCTGTTATCTCGTTGTGTACTTCAAGCAATCTAAATGGACCAATAGCCATGGCTGGACAAGTCCATCTAAAATTCATTATCCAGAGAGCAAAATGTCAGAGCGAGGGAACACAAAATTCTGCTAACAATAACAGACACTACAAGTGCACACCATCCAGGACCACAATTGTAGTCAAGGTGTCAGAAGCAACTGATGACTATGATGGTAATTGCTGGCTGCAATGGAAAGATCTGTGATCCTCCAATGCGAGCTATGCTTCCAATACAGCAGGCTGCTGGAAGTATTGCTTTCTTTTATTCTTGTGATTTCCACCAGCAAAGTGTTCAATGCGTTTGACAGTAGAAAACACAAGTAGACTGAGCCTGAATACAGAGCAAGAGTTAGCACAGAGCAAAGTTTATTACAATGTAAGATATTCTGACATCACTGGCTGCTTGTTTTTGAGGCGACTAGCATTTTCAGTAGGGCGGCGGTTACAACCTACATGTTTCCCTTAAAAGGAATTACAATTCATTATAACATCATTCAGTATAGAACCCAACAATCTTCAAATCCCATTAATACAGACTGAAGCTCTGGTCCTGCTCTCGTCAATTACTTAAAATATCCTTACAATATATATTCAAACTGTGTTTCTTATATGTTATACTATATGTGCAAAAATAAGACTTTTACTTACCGTAAAATCCATTTCTTGGAGTCAATTGAGGCATACAGAAATTCAGAGGGTTATGCTTATCACCTACAGGAGGATTGGGTACTGGCAAACAGAAAAATGGGACCAACCCAATATAATCCCCCTCTTCCCAGCATGTCTCATTTTTGTAAAGTCAAAAAAAAAAAAAAAAACCTGCAAGACAAAGGCATAATGAGCTAGTATGCATCGCATACCAGCTCATTATGAAATACTTACCTTAGATCGATGCTGTTGCAGTGGTCCCCGCACACCGCCGTGACCGGCGACATGTCTCCCAGAGTTATTTCCGGGTTCACGGGCTCCGGCGCTGTGATTGGCCGGAGCCTCGATGACGTCACCCCCACACATGTGCAGGAGCCGCCGGCCATGGCATGGGCCATGAAGAAATGGCTCGAGTGGGCCGTTTCTTCAGTGCACATGTGCCGATGATGTTCGCACGTGCGGATACAGTGAGTATCTCCAACACTGTGCAAGTGTAGAAGATATTCACAGTACCTACAGGTAAGCCTTATTATAGGCTTACCTGTAGGTAAATACGGTGTAACTAGGTTTACAACCACTTTTAAAGGAATCTTAAACCTGAAATCAGATGCGGATTGAACATCCATCTGATGTAGAGAACATGTGAACAGAAGACCAGATGGACCGGACTCAAACAGAAAGCACTCACAGTTCTAGGAGTGCTGTTTGACAGGAAAGGGTCTGTCTGAGCCAACATGAAACAAGATTGAGAAAAAAAAAAGTGAAGAATGAAAGAGTCAGTCTTTCTAAGAAAGGACGTGGCTGCAAGGTAAAGCATAGTATGAGCTATATCCAAGAAATGGATAGAAAGCTTCTTTTGATGAACTGGGGCTGGACAGAGATTGAGGAATATTGTCCTGGTTAAGGTAAAAGGCTCTAACTACCTTAGGTAGGAAGAAAGCTCTGAAGCTCACCACCACTTTGTGTAAGTCCAGAAAGGTTGGGGCTGTCAGCTTAGATTGCTCACTTTAGAGAGGTGATGGCAACAAAAAAGGCAACCTTGTGAGTGTGAAAAAGGGAATATACCTAATCAGTTCAAAAAAAAGTTTTTGATTAGCTAAGAAAACCAATTTAGATTCCATGGAGAAGATCGCAAGCGTAGAAACCTGACCCTTGATGGTGTTCAGGGCAACCTGCTGATCAAAGCTCATTTGCAAAAAGGTTTTTTTCAGGATTACTGAACATGGAAGGAGATTCAGAGGAGGTAAGGAGTGAATCAGGGTGTGCTAATCCCATGCACCAAAAGAGCATCCACTGCTTCTGCAAGAGGATCTCTGTAGCCCAAGACAAACCTGTCCAGTTTGTTAAACCTGGAAACCAGTAGATCCACATAGTGTTCCCTACCTGTGACACAGGTCCTGAAACACCTCTGGGTCTAGGTACCATTTCTCCAAATCCTTCTAGGTAAGGAAGTCTGCCTGCCAACTGTCTACACCTGGAATGGTGTACAAGGCTGAAATGTGACGGTTCTGCCCAGTACAGGATTCTTTCTACCCCTCCCGCAATGGCGAGACTTCTGGTTCCTCCCTGAAGGTTGATGAATGCCACTGCTGTGAGGTTGTCCGACTGCATTCTAATCAAATGACTCTCCAGATAGAGTGTTCAGCATGGACAACCAAATCGCTGAAAACTTCAGAATGTTAAATTGGAAGTGACATTCCTCTGATGTCTAAGTCTCTTGCACCGACAAGGTGTCCAAGACTCCTCACCAGCCTGACAGGCTTGCTTCCATCCCTAGGACTTTCCAAGAGAGGGGAAGGAAGGACTTCTCCCCCCAACGTCAGAGCTACAATCTTGAGCCACAGAGTCAGGAACAACCTGATCTTCGGTGCCAGAAGAATTTTTATTCAGGCATTGTGGGAAATTTGGGAGTGAAAATTAAAAGAGGGCAGTACTCTTTAAAAAAAATGCAGCTAATTGTGCATTAACGTCAATTCAAAACGTGGTTAAAAGCACTTTTTATAGTGTCTGTAATGGCTTTGAAGCTCATCAAAGCATAGACCAAAGCACAGGGCACACTTCCAGACTGTCAGTGTCTAGCACCGCAGGAGGTACATCACACGCAGCACTGGAACATTTAGTGACGTGCATGTTGGAACGACCTAGCACAGCAGGACTGTCCCTATGTGTCTAGAGAAACGGTCTAATAATCGTAAGAGTAGGCACCTTGGGATGTCTGTGCTTAAACTTTAAATCTGATTTTGGCCCACTTTAAAGGAGCATAGTGATCATGGGAGTGGAATGTACTTCAAAATAGGTTAAACAGAATAGGAACTCTTTTGTTGAGAATATACATTCCCTTCTGGGTCATCTGTAGACATTGCAAAGATTTGAACAAACTGTTACAGATTCCTACCTTTTGTTGCTCTGAAGATCCATTTGTTCCACTATGTTTTTGGACATGGTTCTGAATGGGAGTGACTAATGGATTTTAATCAGCTGGTGCACTTGGACTACTTTGATGAGAAATGATGCAGTGTCAGTGTCCCTTTAGGATGTAATTAACCCTTACCCTTAGGAATAAATTGGTCATCAAAAATGACATTTTATTGCAAAGGTTGCCTAAAGCCTGACTTGTACCTTAGTGTAGTAGAGTTTTCACACAAATAGGAAATTACATATCTGGAGACATTCTGTACAATGAATATATATATGTATATGTATATGAAATGCCTCCAGGAGCCATATTGCATCGACTTTTTAGAAAATTACTGCAACTGCAGTTTGAAAAGGAAAGAGAATTCTTAATAACATTAAAATGACAACATGGCTTGTGTAGCAATTGTATATGCTACATTCATTTTTTTTACTATATTTTTTTCTATGAAAGTGGAGTAAGGGCACTTTCACACTGTTAAGTTTTTGATGCGATTTTGGTGTTTAAGAAATTATTATTATTTCAGGTGTCAATTTACGCAGCGCTTTACATATACATTGTGCATTTACATCAGTCCCTACCCTCAAGGAGCTTACAATCTAAGGTCCCTAACTCACATTCATACATATACTAAGGTCTATTTAGACCGGATCTAATTTACCTACAGCATGTCTTTGGAGTGTGGGAGGAAACCGGATTACCCAGAGGAAACCCACCCAGGCACAGGGAGAACATGCAAACTCCAGGCAGGTAGTGTCATGGTTGGGATCCGAAATGGAAAAAAAATGCTTCTGTTTAAATCCTATGGACCTTTTCACATCTATGCGCTACATGCGTGGTGCATTTTTAAAGAGTGCACATCCCCATTGACATGAATGGAAAATGCATCAAAAACGCACCATGGTTGTGTTTTTGAGTCACAGGTCCATGTTTCACATGTGCATGATTGAAGTCACCAAAAAAACACCAAAAATGCACTAAAACATGTCTTTGGTGTGCGCTTTTACCACGTTTGCTCAACAGAACAGTGTGAAAGGGCTTTACCCCTTAAGCCCCCATTCGCTACCACATTAAGTTTCATCCTTGAATCAAGAAGAATCTGCTCAAGAAAGCAAATCTTTCAGAGGCTTTACGGTACCACTGCCACCGCTTCAGGTTGCCTAGCATTCACACAAGTATATCTATTTGTGAATGTGTGTCTCCATGTTTGTTACAAATCATCTGTCATTTTTGCCATATTATAACATATACCCCCAAAGAATATTTCAATTTACATTGAAGCTCATTGACCATTTTAAATGTTCTGTAACTTCATATATCAATGTAGTCCTTGACCTCTTTGATAATATCTGTAATAGGGCAGCATAGTAAGCAGGAAATAATACCGGACACACAAGTTAGTTATTACAGCAGAGAAATATTTCAGTATCTGTAAAAGGAAAGAGGCAATTTACTAAACATGACTACAACATTTTATTGTGAAATTCTGCTTGCTGAGAAAACGGTGTATTCAGTAAATTTTATCTTTGAAAAAAAATATCAACATTAAAAAGAGGAATAAAATTAGACATCTTTAAAACACACAGATATAGCAGTGGCCAGGCTCAAACTTCGAGGAGGCAGGAGGAAAGAGGATGGAGCATTAATGGTACAGAAACAGAACAAAAAGCACTGATCGCCAACGCCTGGCTGTGATAACCACTTCCTTTTCCTGTTTCTGAAACCCTATCCTGACAATGCAGGCCATACAGCAGAGCCTACAAAGCTAAACAACCATCTGCTTCAAACAGAGATTGGCAGCTTTTGGCACTCATGATGCAAAGGAATAGGAGTCCCAGCATGGCCATGCCAGCTTGAGAGCCCGCACGCCGACGACAGCTAGAGAGATTGGGCCCAGCAAAGCAATGTACAAACATCTGAGACATATATATTTATATAGAAAGGGAAGATCAGTTTTTGTGAAGCAGAATAAAGTTTCCCCCCCAAAAAAATTCTGCTGCTATGCACCCCAGAACAAGCACAAGCTTCTGGAGAGGCCGAACAGCACTGGGCGCTGCCCTTCAACCCCCCAAAAAGAGATCCTGCAAAAAAAAAAAAATGGCACCTGCCTACCCAACTCCTTTCAGAGTCCTAGAACACATGGCACACATGGCACAGGAGAGCAACCCTTGCTCGAAAAAGGTCCTTTAGGATGGGTGGTGGAGCAGATCTCCTCACCTGTGTCCAACGTGGAGGACCCGCAGAAGGTGGCACTGGCTTCCCCTTCCCCATCATGGAGGCTTCCTCAGAATAAGGCAGTGTGGCTGACATTGAAGGAGGGGCACACAGCTTTTGCAATGGACCCCTCGTCGGCCCACTTTGCAGGTGGGAGTTGCATTGACGGAGAGGGGAAGCAGGTGGAGTGCATGACGAAAGGGGGTGGTGGGGGGAGGTTGTTTCCTTTTCTGAGACTTGGTTGCATCTTAAAGCAAATTGCACGTGTTTTTCTTACGCCCTCGTTTGGCCTGTAGAGCAGCTCTTGTCGCCATCTCAAACACTTCCCGCACACCGTCCTTTGTTTTGGCAGAGCACTCCAGGTAGCCAAACGCTCCAATCCTATTGGCCATGTCCCGGCCTTCTTCTGGCTTCACTGGTTCCTGCACAGAAATGAAAGTCAGAGACAGAAACAACTGTCAACCATCTGATTTTCTTCCCTAAATAAGAAATATTTTAGACACTTGCATGCACAATACAGCTAACAGTGATATCATCTATGACTTAAAGAGGAGCTCCAGTCTTCCCCCCCCAAAAAATCAAAAGTCAACAGCTACAAATAATGAACACTTACCTGTTCAGGGATCCAGCGATGTTGGCACCCAAGCTGATTCTTCAATCAGCTTCAGGTGCAGGCATCTTTTACTAAGGTAAAGTGGCAGTTAAGCCTTCGGGCTTCACAGCCGGTTTCCTACTGTACATGCGCGAGTCGCGCTGCGCTTCATGAATAGTCCTGCCGACTTCTGGGACTGGTGTGTGTCCCAGAAGGCTGTGATGGGGGGGGGGTAGGACAAGGGGCCAGACATACTCAGATTGCCGCAGCGATCTTACCCGGAAGGGAGAGCGGGTACCTGTCAAAGCCAGGTACCCACTGCCCCCCTAAAAATTGCCAAATGTGGCAGTGGAGGGGGGTGCAAACAAGAGGAACTTAGCCTTTTGGGTGGAGCTCTGCTTTAAGGGCCAATTTACACCAAAGAAACACAGTCTGGATGCATTCCTGTATGAGTGTTTTGGATGTGCTCCGGTGCGTTTTCCCCCCTCGTTTGTTTTTTGCTGTAACGTGTTGTAGTGCAGTTCCTTGCAGAAAAAATGCAGCGTGTTCTACTTTTGTTGACTGTACTGGAATACACTGCAATGGTGTGAACTTTGCTATTGAAATCCTACTGTCCGTGCAGTTTTGATGGACAAGAAAAATAAAATAAAAAATGCACTGGGCTGCATGTGGTGTGAACCGGCTCTTAATGCAGGCCTAGACAAACCCCAGGCGCCAGGTCGCCATGGCGACCAGAAATCTCATCCTGGCGAGTGACTGCCGTTCCTGCTCTCCCCATGTTAAAACAGCTGTCAGATTCAGCAAGAGCTCTCTGCTTCATCTAACAGCTGTTAAACTTGGCTGCGGATATTTGTTGTTAGGAATAAACAAGCAACAATGTATCTTCTTCTTTCAAAGCAATTATCTCCCGGGCTGTTATCAGGAAAGTTTAACCGTTTATAGACTAAACCCTTTCTCACATTAGTGGCTTACAATTAAATTTCCAGTGTTTTCTGCTAGAAAATGACTTGGAACCCCCCAAACATTATATATTATTTTTTAGCAGAGACCTAGAGAATAAAATGGCGGTTGCTGCAATATTTTATGTCACATGGTATTTGCGCAGCGGTCTTTCAAGCGCAATTTTTTGGAAAAAATACACTTTAATGAATAAAAAAAAAAAACGAAACAGTAAAGTTAGCCCATTATTTTTTTGTATAATATGAAAGAAGATGTCACACCGCGAGAAACGTGACCTTTATTCTAAGCAACAAAATTGTGATAAAGCCCTGTGTACCATCAGCAATTACCACTCTATGTGCAGCTGGGCTCCAGTATTTCATGGTGACCGGAAACCCACCAGAGCAATGAAAAGTCACTGTGGGGGACACACATGTAGGCAGGAAGTGGCTGCAAAGAGGCAGCAGAAGATCAGCAGCGCTGGAATACTTTTCACCTTTTTTTGTATTTTATTTACATTGTCACTAAGGCTTTGTGTAGATGTGCAAGTTGGGTGGTAAAAATGTGCAGTAGAGACATGTTTTTGCCACCCACCATTGGCCTCCCTTAAGCTCCATTAGGCAGCAGATGAGAGGGTGTTTTACATGCCGCAGTCACGATGCATTCGGCAGAATAAGGAGATTCCCCCATAACAGATTTTTTAGTGTCACTCTTTCTGGCCACCCTGTAACCCTGATGTAATGGTGGAGTTATTGACTGGCTGCTCTGCTGTAAGTTAGGGGCGCAAATTACTTGTCTTACCGCGGGGGGGGGGGGGAGTTGGTTGGATGCGCTGACAACCCAACACTACGCTATAAAAAACTGGCTCCTAACTCTTTTTTAGCCGGTTCCTAAATTCAAGGCAAATTTGTCAAGCCCTGTCTTAATGTATCTGGAAACATGACTTGCCCATTATACCTTATCTTTTTCCAGATCAAAAGGCATTCCCTCTCTCCACCTCTAGGGTCCCAGGCCCCATCCTGCCTTCCTCCTCCCGGGTCCCAGGCCCCATCCCGCTCTCCTCCTCCCAGGGTCCCAGGCCCCATCCTGCTCTCTTCCTCCCGGGTCCTAGGCCCCATCTCTCTCCTCCTCCTGGGTCTCAAGCCCCATGCCTCTCTCCTCCTCCCAGGTCCCATCCCTCTCTCCTCCTCCTGGTCCCAGGCTCCATCCCTTTCTCCTCCTTCCCGGGTCCTAGGCCCCATCCCCCTCCCGGTCCCAGGCTCCATCCCTTTACCCCCTTCCCTTACCACTCCTCCTGTTATACACAATACCTCACTCTTCCTTTCTTTAACCGATTTCTTAAAAAGTATAGCATGATGATTTTTTTTTCACACACCTGTTTCATTTTAGCCAGCTCACGACGAGTGTGTTCATCATTCCTCAAGTCCTTCTTGTTTCCAACCAGAATTATAGGCACATTGGGGCAAAAATGCTTCACTTCCGGAGTCCACTTCTCTGGGATATTCTCTGCACAAAACACAAAGAGAAACATTACAGTGTGTTCTTAAACAACAGCTGCCACAGTGCTACAAGGAGTAACTGGAAAGCAACTGTAGGGCTTCAATGGAGCAGGGGTAGGCAACCTTTGAGAGATGGAGATCTAAGTGGACAACATTGAAGAGCTCAAAGATCACTGGGATGCAGGACCCCCCATTTTTTGTTTCTTTTAAAGAAATTAACTAGCAAGCCCCCAATAAAAAGTAAAGACAGCATGAAGAAGACGCAGAAAAATATACTAAAACTAATGTCACTGTAAAAATATAAACTAAAGCCTTGTACAAACGCTTAGATTTTCAAACGACAGAACGTCTTTTTTGTTGGATGCTTGTCTCATGTCAAAAGTCAAGAGGTTACTAATAGGAAAATTCTCATATGACCGAATTCAACGTCAGTAGTGACGTAATGTGTTGAATAGCTGTGTATGTGTTTTTTCATTTCTAAGCATGCGTAGTCTTGTATGTACGTTTTTTTTTGTACGAAAACCGTAATAATGAAGCGAAAATTGAACGTTGTGTTGTCACCCGACAAAAATTCTATAGTCTGCACATCCAGCTTTTGTCGTCTGAAAAAAGAAAATCTGCTGTCGAAAGCACCATACTAAAGGTCCGAAAATTCATGTCCAAAATTCGCATCGGGGCTTTAGCCTACCTTAAAAGTTAGCTTCAGTGAGAAACTTGGCATTCAAAATTTCTGGGGAGTAATTGGGTACCCCCACAAGCTTGATGTTGGCGTTCATCATGAAAGCGGAAAATTGGGTACTGCAGGCTGATTTTCTTGAATAGTTTCAGGCACGGCTATCTGCTCTGATTTCTGGCCAGTGCAAGTAGTATGTAGGGCAACATTGAGGGCTAAATAGTATGCAGAGGTCAGTAGTATGTAGGGCAGCCTACAGAGGTAAGTAGTATGTAGGGCAGCCTACAGGGGTCAGTAGTATGTAGGGCAGCCTACAGGGGTCAGTAGTATCTAGGGCAGCATACAGAGGTCAGTAGTATGTAGGGCAGCATACAGAGGTCAGTAGTATGTAGGGCAGCATACAGAGGTCAGTAGTATGTAGGGCAGCATACAGAGGTCAGTAGTATGTAGGGCAGCCTACAGAGGTCAGTAGTATGTAGGGCAGCATACAGAGGTAAGTAGTATGTAGGGCAGCCTACAGAGGTCAGTAGTATGTAGGGCAGCCTACAGAGGTCAGTAGTATGTAGGGCAGCCTACAGGGGTCAGTAGTAGGTAGGGTAGCCTACAGAGGTCAACAGTAGGTAGGGAAGCCTACAGAGGTCAGTAGTAGGAAAAGCAGCGTACAGAGGTCAGTAGTAGGCAGTGTACAGAGGTCAGTAGTAGGCAGTGTACAGAGGTCAGTAGTAGGCAGAGCGGCGTACAGAGGTCAGTAGTAGGTAGACTGGCGTACAGAGGTCTGTAGTAGGTAGGGCGGCGTACAGAGGTCAGTAGTAGGTAGGGCAGCGTACAGAGGTCAGTAGTAGGTAGGGCGGGGTACAGAGGTCAGTAGTAGGTAGGGCGGCGTACAGAGGTCAGTAGTAGGTAGGGCGGTTTACAGAGGTCAGTAGTAGGTAGGGCGGCGTACAGAGGTCAGTAGTACATATGGCAGGGGTCAGGAGGACATGGTACATGGAGGTCAGGAGAGCAAGGTATAGGGAGTCAGGAGAGCACAGTGCAAAGAGGTCAGGAGAGTGTGGTACTGGGAGATTAGGAGGGCGCAGTACAAGGGGATCAGTAGGGCTGGGGTCTCAAGAGGGCATGGAACTGAGGGGACAGGAGGGTATGGTATGGGGGGGGGGGGGAGCAGGAGGGCTGCGGTGTCAGGAGAGCATAATACTGGGAGGTCTGGAGGGTATGGCACTATGGTGTCAGGAGGGCATGGTGCTGGGACATCAGGAGGGCTGGGGTGTAAAGAGGGCACAGAAGTTGTTTAATGCAGAGTGGTGCTGATCCCTGCCAGCAATCCTCTCTCACCTCCCCACATGGTATCCTTGGATCAGGGAGGAGGGCCGGTGGTGATGAGCACACAATATCAATAGTAAGAGCTCGGCATGTTCGGGGGAAGAGCCCGAACTTGCCCAAGCTATTCCAGAGGCTTCCTCCCTCCACAGCCGCATGTATGAAAGGGGCAGGGGCTGCCTCTGCAGCCAAAGATTGTGTGTGTGCATGCGCTGCTCTGGAGCAAACAACAGGTCGGCAACAGTGGAAAGTCTTTGTGATCTACCTGTCACCTGACGACATATAGCCCACAACTGACGAGTTGCCGACCCCGCACTGGAGTGTTTGAAATAAGAACTGTCTGTGTTGCAAACAGTAGCATCAGATTCACACTTCATCTCCAAGTGTCATTTTCCAGCTCAAATATTTGGTTTCTTATAGTAGGCTATTGCAGGTGATTGCGTGTGCGGGAATCCCACTTGTTCCTGCAGGGCTGCCATTCATTCTTAACCACTTCCATACCGGGCCTGTTTTTTGGGTTCTGTGTTACGACTTAAAAACAGGTATTTTTGCTATAAAATTACTTAGAACCCCCAAACATTATATTTTTTTTTTCTAACACCCTAGAGAATAACATGGCGGTCATTGCAAAACTTTATGTCACCGTATTTGCGCAGCGGTCTTCCAAGCATGCATTTTTTTGAATAAATTCAGTTTTTTTAGTTAAAAAATAAGAAAACCGTGAAGTTAGGTAAATTTTTTTCCATATTGTGAAAGATAATGTTATGCCGAGTCAAATGATACCCAACATGTCATGCTTCAAAATTGCGTCCGCTCGCGGAATGGCGACAAACTTTGCAACTTAAAAATCTCTATTGGCGACGTTTAAAAAATTCTACAGGTTAGCAGTTTTGCGTTACAGAGGAGGTCTAGTACTAGAATTATTGCTCTCTCTCTAACGATCGCGGCGATACCTCATGTGTGGTTTAAACACCGTTTTCATACGTGGGCAGGACTTACGCATGCATTTGCTTCTGCGCGCGAGCTTGGCGGGACGGAGTGCTTTAAATTTTTTATTTTATTTTTTTTAATTATTTCCCTTTTTACTTTTTATTTTTACACTGTTCTTTAAAAAAAAAAAAATTTTTTTGATCACTTGTATTCCCATTACAAGAAATGTAAACATTCCTTGTAATAGAAAAAAGCATGACAGGTCCTCTTAAATATGAGATCTGGGGTCAAAAAGTCCCCAGATCTCATATTTACACTTCAATGCAAAAAAAGAAAATAAAAAAATAAACAAAAAAATTTGAATAAAATGACAGGATAAAAAAAAAAAAAAAAAAAAACGGGCCCTTTAAGACTGTTGGGCGCACGTGACTTCTGCCGTCATTTCCGCCCCGCCGTGTTATGGAGCCGAGTGAGCGGCTTCAGCTGCCGGTGGGTCCGGAAAGCGGCGGAGATAACCGGAAAGCGGCAGGAGGGGGCACCTCTCCTGCCGCTGATAAAAGTGATCTTGCGGCGAATACGCCGCTAAGACCACTTTTATCAGACGCAGAATCGTCTGAAGAACAAAACGGTGTCTGAATGCAGGCACCATTCAGATATCACTTCTCAAAGGCAGGACATCATAGTACGTCCACCCTTAGAGAAGTGGTTAATGGCACCCACACGCATCTAAAAACGTAGCGCGTTTGCGAATGCAGGAACCTTTGGAAAATCGCATGGTGCAAAAGCACCTCGCAACTTCCCAACCACTGTGTTTTTAAAATGCTGCAGAAACCTTTTTCCTGGTTGAAACGCAGGCACTCTCCCCCCTCCTCTCGGTTCTCTCAGCTCTCGGAGTCCATACACAGATAGCATCCAGAGTGGCAGCCAGCGGCAGTTATAACAATTACAGGCAGATGATCCCCTTGTGCTGGGGAGGCACTTAACAATGAGTAGCTTTTTATCACATGCTGATGTGTTTTAGGCCCCTTTCACACTTGTGC
The DNA here is from genome assembly GCA_018402905.1 of Glandirana rugosa. Lineage (NCBI taxonomy): Eukaryota > Metazoa > Chordata > Amphibia > Anura > Ranidae > Glandirana > Glandirana rugosa. The sequence goes on along the minus strand of BLSH010448769.1, from coordinate 646,996 downwards.
AACTTGTCCTGCGACTTGCAAAGTCGCATGACAAGTCATACCCCATGATTTCCAATGAGTACCATTCATATCTGTGCACTACTTTGGACCAACTTTGATGCGACTTGAGGTCCACAGACCTCAAGATTACACAGGCATTGCTTCATGTTGCGGCAAAAATCACACGACTTTCAGGTCGCTCAAGTGCGAAAGGGGCCTTAATAAAGAATATTTTGCGCAATGATATCCCTCTCTGCTTTATATACAAGTTGAGTTCCAACTGGTCTGTGTAAAAAGAAACAGCATTAAGGACACCTAGCCAAGCACAGCCATAAGAGGTCAACTACATCTGGCGAGTCTAGACCCACTGGGGTTGGGGCACAGTGCACAGTTGAAGGGGTCCAGCACTGCACTGTCATTTTAAGGCGGAGTACCAACCAAAACTTCCGCTCATCTGTCTGTCTCCCCCCCCCCGAGCCACATTTGGCACCTTTTGGGGGAGCGGATACCTGTTTTTGACAGGTACCCTGTCTCCACTTTCGCCAGACCTCGCCACGGTGAATTACGTCATTACTCCGGCTCCTTCCCCAGCCACCAGGAAGAGAGCGTAGCACGCTTAAAACATGTGCAGTAGGGATCTGGCTGTGAAGCCGCAATGCTTCACTGCTGGATTCCCTTACTGGCAATGGCAGCACCCAACAGCTGATGGAGACATCAGCTGAGGTGCCGACATCACTGGACTCCAGGACAGGTAAGTGTCCTATTATTAAAAGTCAGCAGCTACAGTATGTGTAGCTGCTGGCTTTTAATTTTTAGAGGGGTGGGCGTACCTCCTCTTTAAGAGCACTGCCATGGATTATTAGAGGATGTGACTGATCTACACATCAATCAATTTTTATTGATGAAAACTTTGCACTTTCTTATCACAATGGACTTTCTTGTTTGAATGTTTAATGAACATTATTTTCATGGAGTCACGAATTGCACTTTAATTCAGCCACTGGCACTTTTTGGCACATTTTACTTAAATTATATTTGTATCAAACATTTTTATTTATTTAATACCTTTCTTACTTAGGTTCTTTTGTTTTTGGATATATCCAGCACATGTAGATGTAAAAAAAAAAAGAAAAGAAAAGGGAGTAGCGCACTTTATACCATTTGTCTCATTCCAATGAATGGGACTGCTGTGCCTGCGAAAACACGGCCCGCAGACCTGTGACAGTGTGAACCATAAAGGCACATTCCATTGAGGAAATGTACTAAAATTTGAGCAAACAGAATCTGGAGCAGCGGTGTATAGTAATCCGTTTCTAACTTAGGCTGGCCATAGACGCTGCAAATTTTTTTCCTGCAAAATTCGCTTGATTCCCCCATCAACTCAGACAGCATTGACAGGGAAATCGCTCCCGCTGAGCTATTGAGTTCTCCCAGTGGGGGGCGAGGGACGTTGTCCCTGCCGGGAGAACACAGTGGTTATTGCTAGCGGCTATAACAGCCGCTAGCAATAATTGATTTAAAATCTGGTAGGCTGGTTCTACCAAAGTTAATCGATTGATCAACTTGGATATATTCAGACTTCCCATACATGGTTCAAATCCTGGCCAGTTCCTGCTGACCCGCCCAAGATTCGAACAGTCTATGGCCAGCCTTGTTCAGCTAAGCTGTGAAAATACAAGCTAGAAGATGATTGATTGCCATGCACAGCTGCTCCAGATTTTGGCTGCTCCAGTCTTAAACCCCCCCCCCCCAGCACTCTGTACAAATTCCCCTGCCCACAGCTCTCACCTCTGCAGAACATTCACAAGTTGTCCACAGCTATCACTCTGCATAAATCCCCAGCCCCTCCCCAATCCTTCGGCAGCTTTCTCACCTCTTAAGGGTTTTTAGAGTGGTGCAGCACAGAACCGAGGACGACTTTCAGAGTCCTTCACTTGGCTCTGTGCTACACAGATCTGACAGGAGGCAGGCAGGAATAGAACCTGCCTCTGGAATCCCCCAAGAAATGACGACAGTTGCGGCGTCTGGCCGTCAGGCACCCATCAAACATATGTGGGGCACATGCCCTGGATGCCGGCGTTCACATATAAAAGCCAACTGAGGAAGTGAGTGGTATAGAAAACTTGCTCTACCGGCTTTCTGTGTTAAGTGAGGAAAAGGCTGCCGGAGGTGGCGGAACAACGTTTTGCCACATTCCGGCAGAAAATAAGCCCTGAGAATACTATATTATGACTCTTATTCAACTATGTTATTTTACATGTACTATGAACATGTAAAAAGGAAGGAGATTTGTTCTGTATGCTCACCCAAGCTATCAGGGCTGTCTATGGAGAAGCACATAAGAATGACATCAGTATCGGGATAGGACAGAGGTCGAAGGCGATCGTAGTCTTCTTGGCCGGCTGTATCCCACAATGCTAGCTCCACCTGCACAAATTCAAAAGATCAAGTTATGTTTTTTTTGGCATTCTTAAAGGATAAACTATCCAAATAGCTAAAATGCATTCACAATCTTGTTTAGAAAGCCTTGCGATTTACACAGAATTGATACACTGCAAAAAGGGCAACTTCAATATTCACTCTTGCCTCACTGCTCTTTTCTGAGTCACTCCCCTGTCAACAGGACTACACACTGCATCAACACAGTGTATTACAATAGCAATAAATTACAAAAAAAGGTAATATTTACTAGATTTCCAACTTGTATACAAGCACTGGATGGCACTTTTAATTCTAATACTCCAGCACCTAGAGTATTTTACGGCTATAGTAACCACCAGCATCAATAAATGTGATATATTCAGGACTACATTAGCAGCCGACCAATATGGTCCTAAACACATTCCAATGCCCTTATGCTGCAAGATGGTCTCTGGGGCTATAAAGCTACCAAAATCTGACTTGGATCATAGGATTTTCTGGCAAAAATAAAATTCAGGTAAGCCGGTATTGCTTGCAAATTGATGAATACAGGGTTTATAAACTGAATAACTCGCTGTAGAATCCTTTTCTTGAAGTTCATTGAGAGACAGCTTGTGTCTCTCACCATCAGGATTTACTGATGCCTATAGGAGGTTTGTAAACTGGCAAACAGAAAAAAACTGTAGCCCAGCCCAGGATAGCCCCTCCTACTACCAGAATATCTGTGTCCCTCAATGGACTTCAAGAAAGGGAATTTTGACATACCTGTATATATGTTCATTATTTTGGAATACAGGATTTGTAGTCAGGCTACATATGTTACATGCTGCTAACTTCAGGTGACTGAACACTAGCAAAGGCTTTGCTGGGAACACACCCAGTGTACCCCCATATAACCCCACCCACTCCATGGGACTCCAGTTTTGTAGCAAATAATGAGGAGAAAAGTAGAACAGGGGGGAAAAAAGGGATTTTATTAAAACTTACCGTAAAATCCTTTTCTCCAAGTTGACTGACAGACGCATCTTCTCCATTGCGTGTGGGTTTTATGCTTGTCTCACTAGGAGTTAACTAGGCAGGGAAAAGAAACAGCTGGCCCCTCCCATGGGGGCCGTCCTCTCTTCCCACATAAAACCCCCTCATAGCATAGCTCTTCAGTTCGTACACAAGCCGTACAAGAACAGAGCACAGAGGGGTGGGTGCTGCGTCTGTCAGTGAACATGGAGAAAAGGATTTTACCGCAAGTTTTAATAAAATCCCTTTTTCTCCTATCGTTCACTGACAGACGCAGCTTCTTCATTACGTGTGGGGATGTCCCCAAGCTGTGTCAAAAAGAGGGGTGGGTAAACACTAACAACAGTACCCAACTGAACCTCTAAGGAGGCGCCAGACGCGCCTACACTGCCGCCTGCAAAACTTTGCGGCCCAAAGCAGCATCCGAAGATGCAAACACATCAACTTTACAAAACTTAGTGAAAGTGTGAACTGAGGCCCAAGTGGCCACCTTGCACACCTGTGACACCGAAGCCTGGTGTCTGAAAGCCCAGGAAGTGCTAACAGCCCGGGTAGAATGAGCCGTGACCGGAAAAGGGGGAACCTTTCCCCGAACAGAATACGCATGGGTCACGGTTTTACTAATCCAACGAGAAATCGTAGCCGACGAGGCCACCAACCCTTTGCACAGACCCTCTGGCAGCACAAAGCATCAGCTTTTCGAAAAAAAAAAAAGGCTGTAGCAGCCAAGTACCCTCGTAAGGCCCTCACTACTTCCAAAGCATGCAATTCAAACTCCTTTGGGTGCGATGGACGAGGGCACAATGAAGGAAGAACAATATCTTCATTAATGTGAAAGGAAGAGAACACCTTCGGAAGGAAGGAAGGAGAGGGTCACAAGACCGCATTATCCTTATACACGACTAAGTAGGGAGACTTGCACGATAGTGCTGCTAATTCAGACACCCGTCTGGCGGAAGTGATGGCAACTAAAAAGGCCACCTTCTGCGACGGCAATTGTAAGGAAATCTCCCTGATATACTCATATGGCGGTTTCTGAAGAACAGAAAGCACCAAATGCAGATACCACGGAGCCATCGGAGCCTTCACCCGAGGCGCCACGTGTCGCACACCCTGTACAAAAGGTACGAATCAAAGAGTGCGAAGCCAAAGGTCTCTGAAAGAGAATCGCCAGAGCCGATATCTGGCCCTTGAGGGTACTCAAAGCCAGTTTTTTGCTCAGGCCCTGCTGCAAAAAAGTCAGGACCCTGGACACGACATAAGAGCGAGGGTTATGACCCTCCGCCTCGCACCAAGCTAAATAAGCCTTCCAGGTGCGGTGATAAATCTTGTGAGAAGTACACTTACAAGCTTTTAACAAAGTAGGGATCACGGAGTCGGCAACTCCCCTGTCTCTTTGCACCTGGGACTCAATAGCCAAGCCGTAAAAGCCAATGATGGTAAGGCAGGGTGCAAGATGGGTCCCTGAGACAGAAAATCGTCTCACAGAGGGAGCCGCCAAGGGGCGTCTGCCACTATTTGCACCACGTCGGCGTATCAAGTGTGCCGAGGCCAATCTGGAGCCACCAGGATTATTGGTATCCCCTCCGCCACTATCCTGCGTATCAATCGCGGAAGCAGTTTTATCGGAGGGAAAGCGTACAGAAGACGGTAACGGTCCCAGGGGGCCACCAGAGCGTTCGTGGCCACTGCCAACGGATCCTTCGTTCTGGACACAAAGGTTTCCACCTTGTGATTGAACCGGGACGCCATAAGATCCACGTCCGGTGTCCCCCATCTGCGGCAATTTTGATTGAACAACTCCGGGTGGAAAGACCACTCTCCCTGGTCCAGCGTCTGGTGACTGAGAAAGTCCGCCTGCCAGTTCTCCACACCTGGAATGTAAACGGCGGAGATTGCCGGAACGTGACGTTCTGCCCAACGCAGTACCATTGCTGCCTCCGCCGTAGCTGCTGGACTCCTTGTGCCGCCCTGATGGTTCACATACGCCACTGCTGTGGCATCGTCCGACTGAATTCGAATCGGACGACCCTGCAATCTCATCCAAAAAAAAAAAAAAAAGCACAATCCAATTGCCCTCAGCTCCAGTACATTGATGGGGAGGCGAGCCTCCTGTGCCGACCAACGGCCCTGGGCAAACAGCTGTCCCAGGACCCCGCCCCAGTCCAAAGGACTGTCATCCGTGGTAATGATCACCCACTGAAGGGGCAGGAACGACTTCCCCTGAATCAACGCTGAGTCCCGGAACCATAGGTCAGAGACGCCCTGGTCTGGGAACTCAGACGGATCAGAAGGTCCAAGGATCGAAGGGACCTGTCCCACCGAGCCAAACTTGCTTGTTGAAGGACACGAGTGTGACTCTGGGCGGATGGTATCGCCTCGAAAGTCGAAACCATGAGCGACAGCCCCCCACGTAAGGAAGACCGTCGGTGCGACAGGAAAGTTTTCACTGCCGACTGCAGTGACCGCAACTTGGCTGGAGGAAGGAAAAACCTTTTTCTGCTCTGAGTCCAGAAACAGGCCCAGATACTCCAAGCGACGGGATAGAGACACCGTCGACTTCTGCAGGTTGAGCAACCAGCCGAAGTCCTGCAGCGAGGTCATTGTGATCCTCACCTTCTCTTCCCGAGCCGAGGCGGATTCGCAGGAGCAGGTCGTCCAGGTAGGCTACTACCACAATGCCTCTCTGTCGCAGTAACGCCATACCGAAGCTACCAGTTTTGTGAAAAAAAAACTCGAGGTCTGAGACTAGACCGAAAGGGAGTGCCACGAATTGAAAATGGAGGTCTCCCACTGCAAAGCGAAAGAAACGCTGAAGCCCTGGAAAAATAGGTACATGGAGGTACACATCCCTGATGTCTAGAGACGCCAGAAATTCCCCCTAATGGAGGGCGACTACAACCGAGTGGATAGATTCCATCCGGAAATTTCCGCGCCCTAACGTACCGGTTCAGGGCCTTCAGGTCCAGTACTGGCCGGACCCCCCCCCCCCCCTTTTTGGGAACCACGAACAGATGTGAGTAAAAAACCTCGAAGCCTCTCGCTGGAGGAACTGGCATGATCACCCCTTGGTTCGAGTGCTTGTACAGCCCCAAGGAGGGCCTCCCGGCGTGCCTGCGTGAGCCCTAAGTCAAAGGGAAGAACCTGACTGGAGGCAGAGTGTTGAACTCAGAAACGTCCCCCACCCAAAGCCCGGACGGAGACAACCCATCAGGCTGAGGTTTGTCCTCCGCCTTGTTGGTTTTGCGCTGCCACTGCCGGCACCCAGCCCCTGCACCGGAGCGGGTCCCTTTACCCGCTACGCCCGGGGCGCAAAAAAACCTCTTCTGACCCGAGGTAGGGGGCCCCTGTCTACGGCGAAAACTCACGCCTCCGGGGCTCTGGGAGGAAGGCACTTACCTCCTGTGAAATCTTTTATGATCTCACCCAGCCGTGGACCGAATAGACGTCCACCCTGAAAGGGAAGGTCTGCGAGACCTTTTCTAGAAGCATGGTCACCGGACCAAAAACGCAACCAGAGTACCCGTCTGAGGATACAGCAACACCGCTACCCTGGATCACATAGGCAGTAAATCAACGGCCGCATCACCAAGGTACTTGAGACCTCGGAGGAAAAAGTCAGCCCTCTGCGGCGTAGCCAGCAGGCAGCCGCAGTCCAGAAGATTCTGGAGCTCCCTCATAAGCTCAGACAGATATTGCGCCGCCATGGCGAACGTCAGGGCTGGCCTCAGAGCAGAGCCTGCCACCAGAAATAGCGACCTTAACAACGCCTCTGTCTTTGCCAGCGGGGCCCTTGAATGCAGGAACCCCTTCCAGAGGACTGGTCTTATTAAAGCGACCATAGGCGACTCCCATTTCTTTTTCTTTTTTTAAAAAAAGATTTCCTCAAGGGATAGTGAGCAGCGAACCGTTTTGACCCAAGTCCCTTGGAGTGTGGGAGGAAACCGGAGCACCGGGAGGAAACCCACGCATGCACAGGGAGGACATGCAAACCTCAGGCAGGTCATGGTTAGGATCTAACCCAGCAAGCATTATGCTGCCAGGTACAAGTTCCACTGCGTTAAAAGGAATGCTGCGGACGCTGCCATTTACAACAAACAAGGCGATCAGGAAAAAGATCATATGGGTAAGCCTTGGGCGCCCTAGAGGACCACACCACATGCGCAGAAATCAGCGATTCGCCATCCTGACTCAATCGCATCGCAGTGCGATACCAATTATAATCGCAGCTGCCTTCCCCTGATCCTCTTCTCCGTCCGAGGGACCATCCGGATCAAAAAATCCTCCCTTGAAAAGCAAGGAGGAGGGGGACACTTCTTGGGGGGCCTGTTGGTGACATCCGCCCTGGGGAAAAAATCACTAAAAACCGCCACAGCTGGTCCAGAAAAGCCCCTTGCGCAGATTGCGCTCCTAGCATGTTCAGCTCCCTTAGGAACACATAGATGCATAGAAAAGGTTAAACGCACCCCCACACAGCCGCACACCACTACCCCACAGTGCACCCAGGAGGACTGCACCCGCCGCCACCAGCACCCACAGGAGAGCCCAGCTATACTTGCTGTTTGTGGCCATAACCCTGAGGATCGTCAGAGAGCCGCGCCGTCAGGAGCACACACCGTTCCAAAGTGAAAGTAAAAACTGTAGACACGTTTTTTGCATGAGCAGGGAATCCAATATGCCCACGTGACACCCCATCACCACACGCCGACACACCCCCACGCAAATTGGAAAAGATACGTAGATACACAAGGATTCCCTCGACTTGTACGATCCTCGCGTTAGACGCGTTCCCCGAAAAGACCTGGTCGACACCGCCAAAAATCACTAAAAAAGGGGTCCCGCCTACAGTGGTTGTCCGGGGGGTTCTTCACAGGGGGAG
>BLSH010448769.1:617684-627748 GCA_018402905.1 Glandirana rugosa | reverse complement strand
GGTCTTGGCTGGGTCTCTTCAGAAAGGCAGCAAGCAGTCCGGATCCTGGCTCCGCAACCCTGTGATCAGCGGCATGACAGTGAGGGCTTGCACCGATCAAGGCGGAATGCCCGGCTGGGGTCCAGATCCCGACTCCCCCCTGTATTCAGCAGCAAGGCAGGCTCACTGTGACACCGAGCAGCTGATGGTGTGCGAGTTTGGCGGCTCTCTGTGAATGTAGCTGGCAGCTCAGGTCGGTTTGTGAAAGAATCAGTCCAGCCCAATGCAACCTCTCATACCCAGGCCAGCCAGGCTGACAAAAGCCTAGGCGGCCGAAGTCCCAGGATGCAATTTCTAGTTGCCATGGTGACCTGGGGTTTGTCAAGCCCTTTGCTAATCTGTGTGGTGATACAGGGAGGTTGAAGGTGAAGAGCCGAGGAGGGAGTGGAAGGCAAAGTTTTAATCAGTGTACTTGGAATTTAACTTTGTGCACCTGGGTGCCTAAAAGGAAAAACTGCCCATAAGTCTGCAAAGATGGAAAAATGTCCCCCCACTTTGAACAGTGGGGGAGCACCTTCAGGCCGAGGAAGGCTTTTCTGAGAGTTTAGCAGGCTTTTTTTACCCCAGATTGTGTGTGGCCAGAGAACCCCATTTGGGTGATCTAGACTTGCATAGCCTGTGAGACATTGCTGGTCATTTCCTGGGCTTATGCTGAGACAGATGACAACTTTGATATTAATACTAATGGCTGGTTGTCCTTCGAAGACCCTTGTGGAAGAGGTGCACTCTAGACCCAGACTCTGAAGACCAGCACTTTAATTGGAGCATATTTCAAAAGACCAATGTGGGAGACAAGGTGCTTCCAGCAGGCCACCACAGCTGAAGTGTAAAGCTCCGGAAATTTTCTCCACATATTATCATTGCAAGATCTATTGCTGCAGCGGAGGGAACCTTCTTCCGTGGATTGGCAACTTAAGGCGGTATTGAATCCAAAAGCAAACATATATTTTATTACAGTTTACCAATTATTATTATACAGGATTTATATAGGACCAACAGTTTGTGCAGCATGTTACAATATAAAGGGAGACAGTACAATTACAAAATAGTTCAATACAGATATGATACCTGCATTAGTTTTCCTTTTTTTTTTTATAAGGCTCTTTCCTTCTTTTATTTCCACTGGGTGATCCAGCCATTAAGTCTGTTGTTTTTCAACAGAACAAAGCTGGCCAGCAGATGTAGCAGGAGGGTTGAGACATACCATTATTTACCAATGGCAGGGTGGTTAAAATGATCAGCTTTTGTTTATGTAAAACCTTAATCCCAAAAGGAAAAAAAAACTTTTGCTGTAACTGCTTAAAAAGTGCTAGCTGGAGTTTGGCTTGTTAGTGTATCTAAATCTAACACTTCCCTCCCCCCAGACTGACAATACTGCTGTCCAAAGGTACCTCTGTGCTCTTTCATCCAGATTGTAGGCACGCTAACACATGAGGTGTTTTAATGGCTGGATCACCAGTGAAAACTGAATTTTAAAAGAGGGATTCCAACTCTTCACTGATAGGGCTCTTGAATATATGAATGTCCTCCATTTCCCTAGTGTTACGTTGGACCACATACAGCATCTCACAAAAGTGAGTACACCCCTCACATTTTTATAAATATTTTATTCTATCTTTTCATGTGACAACACTGAAGAAATGACACTTTGCTACAATGTAAAGTAGTGAGTGTACAGCTTGCATAACAGTGTAAATTTGCTGTCCCCTCAAAATAACTCAACACACAGCCATTAATATCTAAACCGCTGGCAACAAAAGTGAATACACCCCTAAGTGAAAATGTCCAAATTGGGCCCAAAATGTCAATATTTTGTGTGGCGACCATTATTTTCCAGAACTGACTTAACCCTCTTGGGCATGGATTTCACCAGAGCTTCACAGGTTGCCACCGGAGTCCTCTTCCACTCCTCCATGACGACAATATGGAGCTGGTGGATGTTAGAGACCTTGTGCTCCTCCACCTTTTGTTTGAGGATGCCCCACAGATGCTCAATAGGGTTTAGCTCTGGAGACATGCTTGGCCAGTCCATCACCGTTACCCTCATCATCTTTAGCAAGGCAGTGGTCATCTTGGAGGTGTGTTTGGGGTCGTTATGTTGGAATACTGCCCTGCGGCCCAGTCTCTGAAGGGAGGGGATCATGCTCTGCTTCAGTATGTCACAGTACATGTTGGCATTCATGGTTCCCTCAATGAACCGTAGCTAACCAGTGGCGGCAGCACTCATGCAGCCCCAAACCATGACACTCCCACCACCATGCTTGGCTGTAGGCAAGATACACTTGTCTTTGTACTCCTCACCTGGTTGCCACCACACACATGCTTGACAATATCTGAACCAGTAAGTAAAGTAAGTTTATCTTGGTCTGATCAGACCACAGGACATGGTTCCAGTAATCCATGTCCTTAGCCTGCTTGTCTTCAGCAAACTGTTTGCAGACTTTCTTGTGCATCATCTTTAGAAGAGGCTTCCTTCTGGGACGACAGCCATAAAGACCAAATTTGTTGCAGTGTGCGGCGTATGGTCTGAGCATTGGCAGGCTGACCCCCCCACCCCTTCAACCTCTGCAGTAATGCTGGCAGCACTCATACGTCTATTTCCCAAAGACAACCTCTGGATATGAAGCTGAGCATGCGCATTCAACTTCTTTGGTAGACCATGGCGAGGCCTGTTCTGAGTGGAACCTGTCTTGTTAAACCACTGTATGGTCTTGGCCACTGTGCTGCAGCTCAGTTTCAGGGTCTTGGCAATCTTCTTATAGCCTAGGGCAGACTTTCTCAATCTTTTCAACACCAATGAACCCTTGAAATAATTCTCTGGTCTCTGGGAACCCCTGCTAAAAATCTACAACTCATGATACATTAGTGTTATGGTCAAGGGGAAGAATGCTCCTTACACTTGAGGTCATTCAGAAGAATTACCCCCTTACAGATGGCTAAAAAGATCAATGGTATCATTGGGAATTTATCTGAGAGGTAGAAGTTGACCATTGCTCAAAGAACCCCTAGCAACCTCTGGAGGAACCCTAGGGTTCCACATAACTCTGGTTGAGAAACCCTGGCCTAGGACATCTTTATGTAGAGCAACAATTCTTTTTTTGCAGATCCTCAGAGAGTTCTTTGCCATAAGGTGTCAATGTTGAAATTCCAGTGACCAGTATGAGAGAGTTAGAGCGATAACACCAAATTTAACAACTGCTCCCCATTCACACCTGAGACCTTGTAACACTAATGAGTCACGACACTGGGGAGGGAAAATGGCTTATTGGGCCCAATTTGGACATTTTCACTTAGGGGTGTACTCACTTTTGTTGCCAGCTGTTTAGACATTAATGGCTGTGTGTTGCGTTATTTTGAGGGGGACAGCTAATTTACAGTGTTATACAAGCTGTACACTCACTACTTTACATTGTAGCAAAGTGTCATTTCTTCAGTGCTGTCACATGAAAAGATATAATAAAATATTTACAAACATGTGAGGGGTGTACTCACTTTTGTGAGATGCTGTATGTCTATGCATCAGACATGGAGCTCCATGGAGAAGCAGAGGGCTGAGGACCCCCCCATACAGGCAATGAATGGGGCTGACATACACATAGAGCCTGTCAGGCTGTAGCCAAGCCTCACACACACACACTGAAGGTTGCAGTGTGTTCACCTTGTCCACTGTTGGCGGCGTACAGCTCTGGTATTCCTTCACTAGCATCCTGGGCCCAGCACCACTCTGCGCTCCACAAAACTTTCCAGGCCTTTCTCTGGTGTGTCCTTGCCTCAGCGTGAGCATTGCTCCTCCCAGCGGAATGCCTTACCATCACGGACTCTGCACCCTCCCTCCACACACACTGACCATTAACCGCTCCACCCCCACGGAATCTCCTCACACCAACAAAGCCCTGAGACATGTTTTTGTCATCCACCAACGGCCACCCTTAAGCTCCGTTAGGCAGCAGATAAGGCCATTTTACATGCCACAGTCATGATGCATTAGGTATAATAAGGTGTTTCCCCTTATAACAGGTTTTTAGTGTCACTCTTTCTGGCCAACCTATAACCCTGATGTAATGGTGTTATGTTGGAGTTATTGACTAGCTGCTCTGCTGTGAGTAAGTTAGGGTTGAGGGGGCGCATATTTCTTGCCTTACCCTGGGCACTGACAACCCAACACTACACTAAAAAAAATGGCTCCTAGCTTTTTTAACTGGCTCCTAGATTCAAAGCAAATTTGTCAAGCCCTGCATTAATGTCTAAACTGCTGGCAACAAAAGTGAGTACACCCCTAAGTGAAAATGTCCAAATTGGGCCCAATTAGACATTTTTCCTGCCTGGTGTCCATGTAACACCAATGGACAAAGCAGCTGGGAACTCAGAACAGTGATCTCCCCAATAGCATTCCTGAGGGATTTAAAAAAAAAACAACAAAAAAAAAAACCCGGGTGATTTAAAGAGGAAATCCACTCAAGAGAGGAAGTTTTGTAGGTACCCGCTTCCACTTCCCACCCGTTAGGTTAGGCGACCTGGGCAGAAGTTCCTCTCCCCACATATCACAGGTCCCAGAAGACTGTGGAACCATTCACAATGCGCAGTATGGTTTGTGCATGTGCAGTAGGCACCTGGCTGTGAAGCCGCAACCTGTCACAGGAGGGTGCCCACACTGAACACGATCCTTGGCGCTGCGTCGGGAGAGCACAGAGCTGTAACCTGGTACAGGTAAGTGTCTGATTGCCCATCTAGTGTCATGTAAACTGGTCTCTGGATTCTTCTTTCGACAATTTCCTCTTCTGTGTTTTTCTCTCCTTGGAACATTGGGGTATGCTATACCCACCTCTCTTTCAGTCCAACCTCCTGCTGCTGCACTAGTACCATGCTGACATAAAGTGTATGATGACTGATGAATAAACTGGATAATAGAGCACATGATCAGACATCCAAAATACACAAACCATCACTGGCCAAGAAGCTAAAGACAGTGCCCCTCTCCTGACTCTACTGCAGCACCAGAGTCTATAACAAGACAACAGGTGCCTTTAAACTAGGCCCCCTGTTCCACATCTTTCCTTACCTGTTTGGAATCAACTTCAATGTCTGCTACGTAATTCTCAAACACGGTGGGCACATAGACTTCAGGGAACTGATCCTTGCTGAACACAATGAGCAGACAAGTCTTCCCGCAAGCTCCATCTCCAACAATCACAAGCTTTTTACGTATGGCAGCCATTACTGCAGGTAGAGAGGGAAAAGCAATCATACAGAGGAAGCAAGTAAAACTGGTCAATAATAACTGCACCAAAGGAAAACTAGCACCTATAAGCTTGCAGCTTTAATTCTGTAACCTAAGTGGCAGAATGTTATCCAGCTGGCTGCTCCATCACGTTTTGCTTATGCTGGCGTGTTACCTGCTTTCCTTTAAAACTTACTATCCATAACCTTTATCATCTTACAGACATGACATCACTGGTCTCAATATAAATATATAGAAGTGACACCATGGATCTTAATATAGGTTATACAGAGAGCAGTGATATAATGTCTATGAGATCTGATATATATGGATCAGTGATGTCACTCCTTAAAATTTTACAATATAGGGAGAGTGGGTATTACTTAACGTTACTTCACACAGAGAAAATATAACCTACATAGAGAGCACAGTGATGTCACACCAGTAAAAAATAAATGAGAAGATAGATAGATAGTCAGTGCATCATGTTGGGTGGCTTTTGGTGGATTCTTTTTGCACTAGAATTATTGTTTTTATACATACTTATACTGGTGTATGTTTTTGCACAATTTCACAGTTTTTTTATTGACACACGTACTGTATATAAATATGAATTTTTGAAGGGGAGAGTGCTGCACTAGTATAGTCTCATTTGGTGTGTGAATCACATTTAGAGATGGCTGGCTTAGGTGAGGTGAGGGGCAGAGCAGGGATATTACATCACACTGAGGACCAGCAAAATATATCTTACATGGAGAGTGGTGATGTCACACTAGTGAAATATAATTTATATGGAGCGGTGATGTCACACCAGCAGCTTATTATTTATATGGAGAGAGGTGATGTCACACCAGTAACATATAATTTATAGGGCGGGGCCTAACGACGCATTGGTGTGAGGTGAATGCCTATGGACGGAGGAGGTGATTCGTGACGAGTCGGGCTGGAACCGTACTGATCTCGGACGCCGAATCCGCAAGTGGTAATTAACCACCAGTCTTTTACATGGGCTGATGTATATTGAACATGTGAGTATTTTAAAGGGGAATTGGGTTACAATAAAAGTGCTGTTTTACGCTATGAAGGCGCTCTGCCCCTTTCTTTCCTCTAGGTTTATCTAAATGCATGAGGAATTGTTCCTGTGGAGCGGATCGAGGTGTAGCAAGCTGGAGGTCTTATGATACCTTTTGAGATCTACATCTAGGACTGAACCCAATGCTGTGTTCTCACCTACATCTGGTGAGTGCATCCCCAAAGGGGACCCCGTTTTCATTCACGAGGTGACTGTGTGGTGGTGGAAGGTTCACAGTGTCATTACATGAACTATACATTTTGGAGAATGCTTAATCGTGATTGAACTGTGGGGCTTACAATAGCGCTGCTTCAGAGACTTCTCTGTTTGTTATTCAGTTTTGTATATATTCTATTTTGAGTATTTTCTAGCAGCTGCTTGTATATTTTGAGGGTGGGATTATTGCTTCCTAAGCGCTGAGCGGAGAGTTTGGGGCGAGATTTTCCTCTCTGGTGTTTCTGAATATAATTTATATGGAGAGTGCGGATGTCACAAAAGTAGAATATAAAACTTATATAGAGAGCGGTGATGTCTCACCAGTGAAATTGAATTTATATGGAGATGTCATACCAATAACATATCAATTATATGGAGAGCAGTGATTTAACACCATTAACATAAAATTTATATGGAGAGTGGTGATGGCACACCAGTAGCATATAAAATTTATATGGAGAGCGGTGATGGCACGCCAGTAAAATATAATTTGTATGGAGAGCGGTGATGTCCCACCAGCAGCTTATAACTTATATGGAGAGCAGTGACGTCACACCAGTGAAATGTAATTTATAAGGAGAGCAGTGATGTCACACCAGTGGAATGTAATTTATAAGGAGAGCAGTGATGTCACACCAGTGGAATAGAAATTATATGGAGAGCGGTGATGTCACACCAGTAACATAATTTAATTTACAGTGCCTTGAAAAAGTATTCATACCCCTTGAAATTTTCCACATTTTATCATGTTACAACCAAAAACGTAAATCTATTTTATTGGGATTTTATGTAATAGACCAACACAAAGTGGCACATAATTGTGAAGTGGAAGGAAAATGATAAATGGTTTTCAAATTTTTTTTTACAAATAAATATGTGAAAAGTGTGGCGTGCATTTGTATTCAGCCTCCCTGAGTCAATATTTTGTAGAACCACGTTTTGCTGCAATTACAGCTGCAAGTCTTTTTATGGGTGTCTCTACCAGCTTTGCACATCTGGAGTGACATTTTTGCCCATTTTTCTTTGCAAAATAGCTCAAGCTCTGTCAGCTTGGATGGAGAGCGTCTGAACAGCAATTTTCAAGTCTTGCCACAGATTCTCAGTTGGATTTGGGTCTGGGCTTTGAGTGGGCCATTCTAAGACCCCCACACACACTATTAGATTTTCTGCAGATTTTTGTTTTCAGATTTAACAAAACCATATAATATGAGGAGGTCAAACCTTAAGAGTTTCAATTTGTATGCAATCAGGCAGGCCCTTACACTACATGGTTTTGGTAAATCTGAAGGAGAAAATCCGCAGACAATCGAATAGTGTGTATGGGGTTCTAACACATGAATATGCTTTGATCTAAACCATGTAGCTCTGGCTGTATGTTTAGGGTCGTTGTCCTGCTGGAAGGTGAACCTCTGCCCCAGTCTCAAATCTTTTGCAGACTCTAACAGGTTGTCTTCTAAGATTGCCCTTTATTTGGCTCCATCCATCTTTCCATGAACTCTGACCAGCTTCCCTGTCCCTGCTGCAGAAAAGCATCCCCACAACATGATGCCGCCACCACCACCATGTTTCACAGTGGGGATGGTGTGTTCAGGGTGATGTGCAGTGTTAGTTTTCTGCCACACATAGCGTTTTGGTCTCATCTGACCAGAGCACCTTCTTCCACATATTTGCTGTGTCCCCCACATGACTTCTCACTAACTGCAAACAGGACTTCTTATGGCCTTCTTTCAACTAGGGATGCACCAAAATTTCAGCCACCGAAAATTATCGGCATTTTCGGCCAAAAACTGTGTTTTCAGTATCGGACGAAAGAAAAAAAACCAAACAAAACAACACCACGATACCGAAAGAGGGCAGGGTCCGCCCCAGGTACCGGCCATTGCAGGGGTGTCTATTGTGTTATGCAGGAGAGGAAAAGATTAACATTGCACAGATAGCGTGGCTCTTACAAGCCACTCTGTGCATGAACCGGTCATATAATTATACCGCATGCAGAGAGAGAGAGAGTTGTCAGATCTCCGCCCACCCCCGACATCAGGGCCGAGATCTGACAGCTCTCTCTCTCTCTGCATGCAGTGTAATTATATGACCGTTTCATGCACAGAGCAGCTTGTAAGAGCCATGTTAATCTTTTCATCTTTTGTATCAGTGCTGCCCAGTGCCACCTGCCAGTGCCAACCAGTGGCACCGCATCTCCTCTGTCAGTGCCAATCAGGGCCACCTGTCAGTGCCCAGGCACGCTGCATATGACAATTGTATATAAAAATATAAATATTTTTTAAAAACTGTCATATTCGGCTTGGGCACCAAAATTTCCATTCGGCTCACCACTACTTTCAACAATTACTTTCTTCTTGCCACTCTTCCATAGAGGCCAGATGTGTGGAGTGCACGACTAATAGTTGTGCTGTGGAGAGATTCTCCCACCTGAGCTGTGGATCTCTGCAGCTACTCCAGAGTTACCATGAGCCTCTTGGCTGCTTCTCTGATTAATACTCTCCTTGCCCAGCCTGTCAGTTTAGGTGGACGGCCATGTCTTGGTAGGTTTGCAGTTGTGTCATACTCTTTCCATATTCCGATAATGGATTGAACAGTGCTATGTGAGATGTCCAAAGCTTGGGATATATTTTTAGAATCTAACCCTTCTTTAAACTTCTCCACAACTTCATCCCTGACCTGTCTGGTGTGTTACTTGGCCTTCATGATGATGTTTGTTCACGAAGGTTCTCTAACAAACCTCTGAGGGCTTCACGGAGCAGCTGTATTTATACCGAGATTAAATTACACCCAGGTGGACTCTATTAATTAGATGACTTCTGAAGGAAATTGGTTCCACTAGATTTTAGTTAGATGCATCAGATTAAAGGGGGCTGAATACAAATGCACTCCACACACTTCACATATTTGTAAAAAATGTGGAAAACTATTTATCATTTTCCTTCCACTTCACAATTATGTGCCACTTTGTGTTGGTCTATCATATAATCCCAATAAAATACATTTACGTTTTTGGTTGTAACATGACAAAATGAGGAAAATATCAAGGGGCATGAATACTTTTCAAGGCACTGTATATGGAAAGCGGTGATGTCACATAACTTGTATTTGTTTGGTAGTGATGTCATGTTTGTAGGATACATGACGGAGGTTCTAGATTACATTTGGTGACACCAATACTCTGTAACCTTCTCTGGTGTCATCTTGAGAGGTTAGCTCTCCTTTTTGTAGCTGTGCCTCCTTGTAGGAGCTGTGCCTGCGGGCCCCTCTCCTTGTAGGAGCTGTGCCTGGGGGCCCCTCTCCTTGTAGGAGCTGTGCCTGGGGGCCCCTCTCCTTGTAGGAGCTGTGCCTGGGGGCCCCTCTCCTTGTAGGAGCTGTGCCTGCGGGGCCCTCTCCTTGTAGGAGCTGTGCCTGCGGGGCCCTCTCCTTGTAGGAGCTGTGCCTGCGGGGCCCTCTCCTTGTAGGAGCTGTGCCTGCGGGGCCCTCTCCTTGTAGGAGCCCGTGTCGAGGATGTTCCTCTCC